>OU015490.1:93191371-93213871 GCA_907164885.2 Dolomedes plantarius
AGGAATTATTATGATCTTTCTCGTAATATAAATTTTATAACCCTCAAATTATTATTTTAAATGCAAACTTTAAAAAGTTACTAAAACAAATTAAAAATTCAATTTAAAAAAATCTAAGAAGAATTTTTCAAAAATCTGTCTTAGTGCACACCTACACTATAAGAAGAAAATTTCAGCCCTTTAGGTCCAGCAGTTTGGTCTATGTATTGTATGTCAGGCAATCAGTAAGTCAGTCAGGAGCGGAACTGTTTTATATATATAGTTTACAAAACGACAAAAGCCAGAGTTGATGTACTCGATCAAATGTGTATGTATTACACAGTATCCCGCATATCCCGAAGATGGACAATCTCATTGGTTTTTAGGTTTTTGGACATAATATTAATCAATTCGCAAGTTTTCCTTAGATCCAATCAACCGAACAGGTATGAAATAAGGCGATTTTATCTACATGAATTGGCCTTTAATTATAAATGTATATCAATATTATCAACATTTTATATCTTGTCATAAAACGCAGAATTATTATATTCAATTTGAAAAAAATGTTTATTACAAAAGGAATATTCAAGATTGAAAGAGACGTTGCACTTTGTGCCACGCGCGCCTGCTGATGTTCCAAAAATTGGCGTTCCCGCTTTAGGGTTAAAGAAAAATTTTCTCAACCACCTAATTATTATTTTTATTAGCTGCTTCAACGCAATCTTCATGAGATTAGATGTATGAAGTCATTCCATCTTGTTAATAACTAAAAAAGTGATACGAGGCGAATCCCACTGATTGGGTATTATGGAAGTATTTTTCTGAAAGATTTTTATTGCCAAATGTTAAAACGTATATTACATTACAGGTATTCCGCGACTTACGACTTTCTCGCACTTCCGACCGAAATTTTTAAATTGAAAATTTTTTTTCAAAAATACTGTTCCACGAATGTACAGTACATATCTATATGTATTACATAATCTTTAAAAAATATGACGGAAAATTCTGCAATACTGCAAAAAACTATGACGCAATAATAGAAATGTATGATGCAATAGTTTCTATATCCACACGATAAATCAAATAAACCTTCACTGGCTTCAGAAATGTCTTCATCTTTTCATTATATTAATAAAGGACTAAAACAATTAGAAGCAATGGATCCAAACGAAAAAAGGTTCACGAGTATACATCGTCGTATTCGGGAAAATCTGCTTGATACTAGACAATATTCAAGAAAAAGAAGACGCAAACTGTTCGAACTACCTTGGATTATTTTGTTAAAAAAACTTGCGACGCATGTTCTTTTGCAAATCCTGAACCAACAGATTGTACTAAAATAATAAGATTTTTGAAAAATTTTTCTTTGATTTTTTTAAAAAATTAAATTTTTAAGATGTTTTTGTAACATGTTTTAAAGTTTGCATTTAAAATAATAATCTGAGTGTTATAAAATTTATATCACGAGAAAGACCGTAAAAATTCCTTTAAAATGAAATCCTTTTTCGAATCTTTATCTCCATTTTCTGATTTTTGGTGAATTTTAAACGATTAATTTTTAGAATTTAATTTATTAAATGCTGATCACGTGATTTTTTCTGGTACTTTAAATAAATTTATCGTCGCTTTCATAACAATGAAATAAACAAAAAAACATTTTTTCCCTTGATAATGCGGCAGACGATTAGACATTATCCAAAAAAAATTTTAAAATACAGTGAAAGATATGTTCCTCAAACTGTACTACATTAACTAAACTATATTCTTCAGTATGTCCTATTAGATTTAATTATGAATTCTCGCACTTCCGACCGAACCCCCCACGGGGTCAACCGTGGGAATGTCGGAGCATCCTGCCCTCGAATAAAAAACTCGAAGAGGCAATAAATTTACGTGAATAACTGACCTGGGGAGGAGTCATAATCCAAATGGGGGAAAAAATGAACCCCGAGTGTGGGAGAAAAACGAGGATCGAAGGAGAGGGTCGGAGAGAGAGATTGAGGTAACAAGCTGCGAAGAAAGTCCTGGAAAAAAAAAACGCCCCCGTAAAATGGCGAGATGTCCGTGTTCAACCGTCAGCGCCGATTCTGCTGCCTCCTCCAATGAAGGGCCTCATGAATTTTAGCCCGATACCTAAAGCCTCCTCCGGTAGAAGTGCCTCAACGCTTCCATGCCTTGCCCTGCTGTTTCATCAAAGCTCCCCAGGTTGGTAATTTCTTCCCCTTTAAATAGTGTTCATGCCCTTTGAGAGATTACGAAAAATATGACTTTATTTCACTCGACCCGTAATGGATCTGCCGCAGGAAGCGGAAATAGTATGCCCTAATTCTGTTAAATGTCTAATCAAGATCTTATATATAATATGTAAAACTCACGTCTCTTGTAAAATAGTGTATAATAAATATTATTTTATTCATAAACGCATAGTTCACTTTGGAATTCACCTCCCTAAATTTTACACAATGCAAAGAGGTATCTCTGGTACCTCTCATAACAGTATATATACATATATATATACATATATATATATATATATATATATATATATATATATATATATATATACATATATACACTCATGGACAAAAAAATTAGCGCACCAAGAAATAAATGCGAGATTGTAACGAAATTTGCAATGAAGGTACATGTCGGGGAGATATGCAAATGATTAGAAATGCAGCGTGATTGCGCATTACGTATAGCCGGTAGAGGGCGTTGAACATCGTACTCTGTGGAGTATAAAACAGGTAACCAAAGCTTCATTGAGTGTGCTGAATCATTTACAAAGGAAGAGCTGAGATAGACTCTTCATTACGCCATTACGCCGTGTTCGAAGACAATATAAGCAGTTGTCGCAGTTTGAGAGCGGGAGAATCGTCGGGATGATGGAAGCTGGGTGGTCAGCTGGGCGAGTAGCTCGTCAATTAGGCCGCTCTGATTGTGTTGTGAGGAGGTGTTGGGACCAGTGGACCCGAGAGATGTCATGTACACGAAGACCAGGCTCAGGACGCCCTCGACAGACCAGTCGTCGAGAAGACCGCCACATCGTAAGAAATGCACGCGTACAGCCAACTGCTTCATCGGCCGCCATCCAGGCACAGATAGCACCTTCACTAGGGGCCTCTGTGTCTTCTCGAACCATACGAAGGCGCCTGGCTGAAGGACAGTTGGTATCGCGGCGCCCATTACGTGTGTTGCCCTTGACGCCCACCCATCGACGCCTCCGTTTGGAGTTTTGCCTCGCACGAGGAAACTGGACTGCAGTGGAATGGACCCAGGTCGTCTTTAGCGACGAATCCAGATTCAATCTCGGCAGTGATGACAATCGTGTTCGTGTGTGGAGAGCCCGTGGTGAACGCTTCAATCCTACCTTTGCTGTACAGCGACACATCGTTCCCACAGCTAGTGTGATGGTATGGGGTGCATTGCCTACAATACACGGTCACCCCTAGTATTGTTCCGTGGCACCAAGACAGCCCAGCGGTATGTTCATAAAATCCTGCAACCACATGTCTTGCCACTAATGCAACGGCTCTCAGGAGCCATTTTTCAACAAGATAATGCTCGGCCTCATACGGCAAGGGTGTCACAAGACTGTCTCCGCACTGTTACTACCCTTCCTTGGCCTGCCCGATCCCCAGATTTGTCTCCAATCGAGCATATCTGGGATCATTTGGGACGACGAGTTGGGCATCCCACGAGTTTGAACGAACTAGAGGCAAGGTTACAGCAAATATGGAACGAAATGTCTCAAGACATCATACAGAACTTGTATGACTCAATGCCACATATATATATATATATATATATATATATATATATATATATATATATATATATATATATATATATTTATATATATATGTATAGTTACATACATATACATATGTATATATATGTATACGTATATATATGTATAGATACATACATACATACATATATATATATATATATATATACCGGGTGGCCATAATTAAACTGACAGTGCTCACAGTGTTCTGTAGCGCGATCTATTTGCGAGAATGACGCCACATTTTGTAGGAAGATTAAACAAGACGGGGGACGGAGGATTCCGCGAAAAAATAAATTAGTTCCAAAAGTCACCGCTAGGGGAATATTTGGCGCTGTGTAATAGAAAATAGAGTGTTAACAAATGCAAATCAATACGGAAATTACCTTTTATTTTGCATTCAAATGAGGTCCAATGTGGCTGCCGTTGTTGTGGACCACATATTACATTCTGTGCACAGTATGCACAACAGCAGAAAGTAACATGTCTGCAGGAATCTCCCGTACAGTCCGTGATATGTTATCCTTCAACGTAGCCAGGTCCTGGACCACTCCTTGATAGACCTTGGACTTAAGGTAACCCCATAGCCAGAAGTCGCATGGGGTAAGATCAGGCGACCGAGGTGGCCATGCAGTTGGAAAGTAGCGGCTAATGACTCTTTCTGTTGTGAATTTCTGTCGTAGCAGCTGTTGCACCCGTACAGCAACGTGTGGAGGGGCTCCATCTTGCATGAAAATGATTTCCCCCAGGCATTGTCTTTGCTGAAGTGGCGATATTAATCTCCGGTAACAGAACAGGTTTCCGGTCCTGTCGGGGTAATGTTCTCATAGAAGAATGGACCTACGATAAATTCCGCTGTGAACCCACACCAAACAGTTACCTTTGGTGAATGTAAGGGAATTTCTGTGACTGCATGTGGTGATTTGTCATCCCAAATTCGGCAGTTCTGGGTATTCACAGTTCCATGCAGGTAAAAGTGGGCCTCGTCTCCCCATAAGATTTTCCACGGCCAAGCATCATCCACCTCCATTCTGGCAAGAAAGGTGAGAGCAAAAGTCAATCGCTTATCATGGTCAGGGTACAGTAACTCCTGTACACGGCTGATCTTGTACGGATAGAAGTTGATAATCTTTCGTAAGATTTTCCATACCGTACTGTAAGGCATATCCATATTCCGAGCTAATCCACGAGCGCTAGAGGTGGCAGCAATATTGTCTGGTCCTCTGTCGACAATCGCCGTGGCAACTGCTTCGATTGTATCCTGTGGTACAGGTTTTCGTCCTCTGCCTGACTGAACCTTCAGAGAACCTGTTTTCTCAAACGTCGCAACATTGCTTTTAGCCCATTAACTGACACAGGACCATTACCTTTACGCATTTTTTGTGCGTTCTAAAAGCACGAAGAGCGGCTGACGCGTTGCACTGGTTGAGGTAAAAGAATTCGCCCAGTAGCGCACGCTCGACTAAAGAAGGAGACATTGCACATAAACTTTCAATCTGATTGATTCGAAACGTAACACATTGCCTTTTAAAACCCAAGCAGCTGGCACTGTGCTAATGGATGTAACGTGAAATTTGAATACAGAACTTCTTCTTCTGCTCAGCGTACGTGATATTGCAGATCACGAGACTTTATCGGTGTTTATGTAGATTTTACGCTTTTTTAAAAGTGTTGCCATATTGCACTTGAACTAAATAAGAAAATGTGCATAATAAAAGTAAATTTTATTCCGTATTAATTTGCATTTGTTAACACTCTATTTTCTATTACACAGCGCCAAATATTCCCCTAGCGGTGACTTTTGGAACTAATTTATTTTTTCGCGGAATCCTTCGTCCCCCGTCTTGTTTAATCTTCCTACAAAATGTGGCGTCATTCTCGCAAATAGATCGCGCTACAGAACACTGTGAGCACTGTCAGTTTAATTATGGCCACCCGGTATATATATATATATATATATATATATATATATTCTTCTTTTTTGCGGAAGGGGGTGGATCATATTTTTAACTAGCGAGTACTGTTTAACTTCTATATAATATTTGATTGCATATTAAACGTATGAAAATGAAAATTATTAATATATAAAAAAATCATATTTGTTTAAATAAGCAAAATTTATTTACAAATGTTATAAATTTGTAAAATCCTTAGAGATAATTAAAAAAAAGGAAAGTTAAAAAGATTTCACCTACACTTTACAAATAGAATTAAAACTAACATTCTTAGACCAATGTTGCTATTTTTAACTTTTCAAATGTATATTCGTTTTTCCAAAAGTTCATATTAATTTTTTTTTCGCTGTTTATTAAATGTTAAGTCCGTTCTAATTGATAAGATAAATAATAAAGTCCTTCTGTACCTGGAAATTTTCAAGTACTTCCAGGAGATTTCAGATTTAAATAATTTTTTATATCCTAGTGTTTTTTCCTTTCCACATGAAAAGGTTTTTCTAATGTTATTTCAAGAGGAAAAAACTAATTAACGTAAATTGTGCAGTTAACAAACTCGAGATTAACTGTGATATTTGAACAGAAATTGATGATAGTTCTTTCGGAGTGAAAGAAAAAAAAGCTTTTTTTTTTCTCTTGTAAAAAGGCATAAAAAATTCACTTTGAATTACTTTTCTGTGTATTTATTTATCCTCAGATTAGCGTGCCGTTTTAATGAAGCGTTAGACTAAACAATTAGAATTATAAAATGCAATTTAATTACATTTAAGACAGAAAAAATGTCTAATAATTTGGATGATATTTTGCTATCTTTTCAAAAAATGAAAAATATAATAAAATAAAAAGTGAAATAAGTATCATAATTAATATGTTTATAAATGACATCGTCAAAGTAATGTTTAATTAAATATGTTATACAATCTTAGACAAAAAATACGACGCACCATGAAGAGGTTATGCAAATTGGGCACAAATTGATATCCATACAGTTTTCGACGGAAAATGCAAAATTTTAAAGTTTTGCGGCCAATGATTGAACATTTGACGCTGCAGCTCATCTTAACTGTGCAACTGTCCGGATGTTAAACAGGAGAAATTTCTATTCCAGGTCATAAATTCATTGTGAATTTCATTCCGTGTACTCAGGTTGACAGTAACTATGCCTCGCATACAGGTGAGCGAACAATATGCGCAGATGTCAGCATTTGATAGGGGACGTGTAGTTGAGCTCAAAGAAGCCGGTTGGTCTAGACGGCGAATCGTTCGACATTTGGATAAAAGCGATACCACTGTTAGACTATGTTGGCAAGAATGGGTGAACCATGGCCGAAAACGGGGTCAAAAAGGAAGCGGTCGGCCTACGACAGAACGTGAGGACCGAGCAATCGTCAAAACAGGCCACAGATTCATCATTATCATCGATCGTACGTGCAACTGGTTCTTCAGTGACCGCAAGCACCATTCATAGGCGGCTCAGAGAAAGGGGGCTGAGCTCATGGCGTCCCTTGCACCGACTACCATTGGCCTATGTACACGGACAAGCCCTTTCGCGGTGTTGTTGGGCACACTCAACCTTGAATGTCACTGACTGGAGTAGATGAGTCCAGCTTCGAATTGAGCACCGATGACCAGCGAATACATGTCTGGAGACGCTCCGGACAGAGGTAGGATACCAACCTGACTGTATACCGCCATACGGGCCGAAAACCAGGAGTGATGGTCTGGGGTGCCATTTCATTTCATAGCAGAACACCTTTGGTTGTCATCCACGGCACCCTTAGAGCACAGCGGTACGTCGCCGATATTCTACGCCCCGTTGTGTTGCCCTTCATATCACGCCATCCTGGGTTTACATTCCAGAGTGATTATTTCATCACTCCTTTAATTTTTCGACATTTTGCATTTCATAGCTCAATCGACAACAGGTCTTCGACGACAGTTCGACAGCACCAGTCTCTCCAACACTCTGCCAGCAGAGAATATTTCACAAACCTATGCATACATCTCTTTTTATCCTGGCTGTCCAGTAATGGATCCATCCTAACCTCACAATCGGGCTGATACACGCACCGTTCACACGTCCTTGAAGACCCTTACATGTACATTCCCAACAAAGAATTACTTAGAGAAAATATACGTTTTAATAGTGAGGGCCGTATCCACTAAAATAGAATAATTTATAGGTCATGCCATAAACCCATATTTAAATAAGACAGGTATTATATATATATATATATATATATATATATATATATATATATATATATATTATACTTTATATATTATATATATATGAAACAATATCATTCCACCTTCATTAATTAAACGCCTATACAAAATTTTCCCGTTTTATCTTAATAATGTATCGTTCCTTAATCTAAATTCTGATCTAAAGATAACCAAAGTAATCTACTAGATTATCCCCTAATGCACGTGTACAGACTAAGTTGTTTCAAAAACAGTGTGACGCAATTTCTTCTAGAAATATCCACGAGAATCACCTCATCTGACGTGTGAGGTCAGGTGATCTCAACTAACCAATTAAAAGTTTAAGCGCTCTGACACTTTCGACGCAGGCAGCGTCTATCCGTCGCTTTTGTGTGTTCTGTCGCTGTCCATTAAAGATGTCTATTTAGGTCTTTTGTTAATTTTGTGTAATGATCCGGCGGGTTCCAGACAGTTTAAGTGTGATATTTTGTAACAGACGTACCTAGATGTAAGTCATGTCAATTTATGTAAGATGTCCAGCGGATACTCCAGGAATAAAACTTATATTTGCATTGAAAAGTGATGTCTAATCACTCCGGCCTGATTTCTCCTCATGTAGGCGTTCCACGACTACCTGAAATTCATCGATATTCCTTTACATGATGACCATCCTTTGCATCGTGTCATTACACACACACACACACACACATATATATATATATATATATATATATATATATATATATATATATACCATCCTTTGCATCGTATCATTACACACACACACACATATATATATTAATTATATGGGTTTACATTTGAAATAAAGATAGAGATGCATAACATCATTTTTAATTAGCAGTGTAAAATTTTAAATTTATTGTATAAACGGAAAGAAAATCGGAGGAATGAATACATATGGTATTGGCATTAGGGTGGTTCGAAAAAACTTTGTTTTAAATTTCAGATCGCTAGAGTGCAGAAAAGTTGCCATTGGTATAGACGTTAAAAAAGCACTAATTATTATTTTTTTATTAATTTGTCTTCCGGTCGCGCAATGCCATCGAAGTTAGCAAAAAAATTGAGAAAAACCTTAATTTTTCATAATTTTTTAAGCACGCCAGATGGTTTTAATTGCTTTTCTATACCATGAATTAACTACTAAATGTATGTAAAATCAATATATTTGCACTTATTATACATTTACTTCATATCTTCCGGTCGCGCAACATAGTACAAAATGAGTAAAATTAGTAGTTTTTGCAAAATTTCAAAGTTTGACTGTTTAGTACATTTTAATCATACGACTTTTAGAGATGCTATAGTTTAATTCTATTAGAATATTATATTAAAAATCCAAGAATATAAGTTAAACTTTGATATTTAAGTTGAATTTGGTTGCGCAGCTTCGTCAAAAACATAAGAGTAGCCTACCTGGACAGAGAGGCGAGGCGTACGTGACGAATGCCAGAGATGTGCTCGCAGCCGGTAGCAGCCATTATCGTTGTCTGACGATTTTGTTGTTTGACAATGTTTCCTTTCAGATAATTTAGAAATTTTCTAATAGTAAATATTTGGTAATTTTTTGTTTCAATATTCAATTGTTGGTGCAGGTCTTCGCTCGTTTTGTTTACAAAACGACCCAGAACTCACCACGGGGAGGTGGCTGCACTTCGAGTTCCACCCACACCCTACCCAACCAACCATCCAATGTAGGGTGTGTTATTTACAATATGTAGAAATTTATTTCGCTTTCTCTCTCTTTGTTTCCTTTCTAGTCTTTATCTATCGATAAACATCGAAATTCGGATTTGTGTGAAAAAGTTGGCATCGCGGAGCGTGACAGTAATGTGGTTCTAATATAGCCGTCTCTGGAACTGTGTCCACACACTTTACTTGAAGCTTCGGTCACTAGCTTAACGCATCTTTCAACTGCCTGTGTATGGCATGGAAAAGCATCTATAATTATAAAAGGCTTGAAGTCATTGCTCACATACTGTTTTATCTCTTCATTAGTCAATGTTCTTAACAGTGGAGGAAGAGTGAGTGTACTGGTGTTCCATTTGATAATTTCGGTATAGTCTTTAGCTTCAAAGTTTAGGTTTGGTGGTTTAAAGATTCTGATAAAGTCACTTTCAGATATTGCTTGCTTTGCCTTCATGATACGCCTAAAGCCCAGCTCTCGGATATGGTTTCTTTCATCAGTTACCATAGCCAAAAGTAAATTATCGGGATGGTCAAAGTAAGCATTCCATTGTAAAACGGGATCAACAACTTGAAGCAGCTCTTCTGGTAAGTACCTTGTAGATTCAATAGTTTTGTAAACATGTCTAGGCTCATCTGTGAATTTGCGGTTTATTTTTATGGCAAACCACATAGGCATATAACATTTGAGAATGAATGTGACAATTTCTCTCCGATTTTCAGAAGGGCTTGACACACTCTTGGCACACTGATGTAGAGGCGCAAAACTCGGTTTGCAGTAGTAAGCCATCTTGAATGTGACATTGGGCCAAGATCGCTTACTACAAAGTCTTCTGAACAATGTCCTGACTTGATGACTTCTGATATCTCAAGTACAATTGGTCCTTGCTAAGAATACGCTTGTCAACTTTGGAATCTCACAAATCATAGGATTAAAATCAACAACTGGTAGTCTTTCACAATCAGATAGGGCCTTTCCAATCGGTCCGGAATATCCTATTGGGCCTGTTGTATTTCCATATAAGTGTTGGAAAAGGTGGCGGAATGGCAGTTCGTTGTAATGGAGAAGACAAATACTCCATTGTAGAGGTCTTTCCACATCTATCTCTATTTGTCGAATTACACCATTACTTAAGCCCGTATTAATAACAGTACCGTCACATACAACAACTTCCAATTTGTCAAGTAAAAAGCCATTTACTGATAAATAAGACGTGATGCTTTTGGCTATGTCGGTTGCTGAGCTTGAAGAAGGACAAGTGTGTCCTATGTAAGTGGAGCCTGGATCCTGAATTAAAGAGTAATTCTCCTCCTTATAGATTCTGCGAAAGTGTTTTCTGCCAGTTTTTTCAATTGGCAATGTATTGTCTTTTCGTCCATCAAAGTAAAGACCATAAATTTCTAAAATTATATCACTTTGCAAACTAGCTATCACACAAGTTTTTTCTCTTCGGACTTTACTCTTGTCTACAACATAAGAAATATCTGATTCATTAATCAACCCAACATCTTGCAGTACACTTGAAGCAATAGCAGCCGTAGCGTGATCCGATACGCCATATCGGTCACTCGTCACATATCGGTCACTCGTCAAGGCACGGCATTCGCCACGTACGTCTCGCCTCTCGGTGGTAGGCTACTCTGCTGTTTTTGACGAAGCTGCGCAACCGAATTCCACTTGAATATCAAAGTTTATCTCATTTTGTACTACGTTGCGCGACCGGAAGGTATGAAACAAATGTATAATAAGTGCATATATATTGATTTTACATACTTTTAGTAGTTAATTAATGGTATAGGAACGCAATTAAAACCATCTGGCGTGCTTAAAAAAATTATGAAAAATTAAGGTTTTTCACAATTTTTTGCTAACTTCGATGGCATTGCGCGACCGGAAGGCAAATTAATAAAAAAATAATAATTAGTGCTTTTTTCACGTCTATACCAATGGCAACTTTTGCGCACACTAGCGATCTGAAATTTTAAAAAAAGTTTTTTTCGAACCACCCTAATTGGCATATTTACTACATATCATATTGATAAGGATTTTTCTGCACGTGTGAATAAATAAAGTGGAAATACTTGTGCTCATTTCCGCTGAATTAGTGTTGGATCTTTGAGGATCCGGTCCTTTTATATATGTTCTTTGGATGTGGGGTGCATTGCCTCGCGATCTAAAATTTTCCCTTAAAGGTTAACAGCATTTATATCTTTCAAATGCTTACAGGCAACCTCATTGTAATCCAATAGCCAATGACAAAGAATAGGGTGGCGCGGTGGTCCGGTTGGCAAGAGCAGCAGGCCAGTGATCTGAACGTCCCTGGTTCGATGCTCGTCGCTGCAAATCCATCGCCGTGTTCAATAATGGTGACCGGTGCACATAAAATAGGTAGTGGCTACAATGTTCTCCAAGTTCTCAAATTTACCTCTGGAGGTGAGGGATCAGGTGTTCCGGTCTCGCCACTTGACTCGGTTCACAATTACGAGACCGATGTTCTTCGAGGTCAAGTCAGACTTCAGCCCTAGTGGTACCTCGCCTTAAAGTGAAGCTGCTTACTAACCTTCGACAAGGACCTAGGATTTGAGTACCTAGGTCGTTCGGACTTGGTGTAGGCTTTCCTACAACCAAGGGGATTGGAAACAACAATGACAAAGAATTAGGTACTCTTCCTTGACAAATATTGTGACGATTGGAATTCAAGGTATGAGATTCACCAGGATGGTCTGGTGGAAAGGATCCTGGCTTCCCGGAGTGTGTGTTCAATATCCACTACTGCAATAAACATTACAGGGGAAAAATACCCGGAGAAAATTTACCACACCCTGGCCTAACTACAAATATGTTCTATTCCCTTTCATATCAATCTGTCGTTGTATCTGAGGTGGTATCAGCTGTTGTTAGTATACATCCACGTGTCAGCTTTGCGCAAGCAATGGGGCTTATTTGAAATCTCTGAATCATTACTTAATTACATTCTAATATTACGTGAATGGCAGGCTTATATTTGCCTTGATACAACGTGATGCATACTGCGGTGTGAATGTTAGGCGTTTATATCATTTGCATCAGTATGTTATCTCATTTACATCAGTACGTTTCGGTCAAATTAGTCTTCGTGTAACAAAAGATGAGTGTCCCTAGTGGCACACATCATAGGCCCTATTTTCGTTACATCGCTATGGAATAGTTACCATTGGCAGAACTTCCAGAAACAAATATGGGCCAACTGCAAGATTTTAATGCTGGGCCAACGATTGTAAAATGTTGTTGTCAAACTGCAAATGAGAGGTGAACTGCTCACAAAACGGTGGGGCCAGTTAACAGACGATCGTTCGAGAGCTGCGATACAAAACCGTATTTTCAACACTACCCCTAAGAACAAATCCAACTATTAATCAACCATGTTAAATATGGTTGCCCAACAATTTCCCAATGGTCTTGTGCTACTCGGAGTAACGCACACTGTCAAATCACTAACTCGTCATTTACCTCAGTAACACGTACACTTTATTAATACTATCGGTAACGTTATCACAAAGCTCTAATTTTCTTATTTATTTTATCCGTGTTCTCAATATCAAATAGGAGTGAGATAGGTGAAGACCAAGATTAAGACAAATAGTTCAAAGGACATAATTTTATAACTGTGTCTCTTATGTAACAGCCCTGTACAACCATCATTTTAAGGACTATATTTATTTTTTACATGTTTTTATAAACTTGCTTTCTTGTTTGTGTGTTTATGTGTTTGTGTGTTTATGTGTTTGTGTGTTTGTCCCGTACAAATCTTGCAATCGATTTGTAACTAACTTCCCGACTAGCTAGACATTTGAAACATTTAGAATAGCTCAGAACATGATGACAATGCATTATTTTAATACTTTTAGCCAACTTTAATCAGAAATAAATTAATTTTCAGTTATTTTCAGTTAATTTTGTTTTGTAGACTGGGGTAGCCATCTATCGCCCTGGACGGAAACGAAAAGTTAAAAGCAAGTTAACTTCCAATTAACTTCAATTTCTTTCAACTTGATGGGATAATTCATCAAAAAATTTTCAAAAAGTATTTATTAATACATAGAATTGACAAGTTTATATGATTGAACAGAAAATTTAAAAACATTGTATATAAAAATTCTTTATATCTTCTAATTATTACTTTTGCATAACGGAAATGTTGCATGACATTTAAACAATGAAATATGATAGATTTCGAAGCAGCGTGGTATTATCCAACCCAATTTTTCTTATTTATCAGCAAAATCTCATGATCGGCATGACTAATCAATTACTTAATTTGAGTTTGAAAAAGGTTCTTATGTAAGCAGTAAAAAAGGGACGGATAAACTAACTTTTAACAAAAAATAAAGTTTATTTATAAAATCTTGCATAAGTATCTTGTTAAAAGTTTCTCTTCTTTATACGGTAATTTGATACCCATATACCCAACAAAGGAAACATCTTTCCGTGTCCAATAGACTTAAAATTAACAAAAGAACTCTCACATTACCACCTTAATAAAAATGTTTTTAAATAATGTTTGAAGTTTATAAGCAGCTAAAGATATTATCTTGGAGATTTGGGGAAAATTGCAGATTTTTTTTAAATGGAGAAATTTGTTAAATGTCCATGCAAAAACAAACTGCTTAAAAGACTTCCACTAAAAACCATAAAAAAACTTTACTAAACTTTCACTGAAAACCATTAATGAAATTTTTTATAACTTTCTCATTTGATTATCGATTGCCATGACGTAATTTGTTTGCAGCTCCATACATACATACATACATATATACATACACACACACACACACACACACACACACACACACACACACACATATATATATATATATATATATATGTATGTATGACAGGCGTGTGATTTGCCTGCTCTCACCTTTTCTTGAAATTGCAGTCTTCCTCCTTAAAATATTAGTGTCGAGTGGAAGGTAGTTTAAATCCAGTAAACAAACATAGTTCCAACGAAATCAAGTTTATTTTGCTATCTTCTAGCAACCACTGATCCAAGTAGCGCATCCATCTTTTGCCATTTTCTTTTTGGAGACGTGATGAACACACGTCCGGTGTTATTGAATTTATCCTGCGCTCTGCTAAAACCTTTTGTTAAAACTTAGGTGCAAAACTTTCGCGCATGCCTTGTGAAATATTTTAGAATCCTCTCGATCTCTGAAATTACGTAACAGTTTCGTTCGAGCAATCCAAACTTAGAGCCCGTGCTTGCTCCAAAAATAGACAGCTCGCCCGACCACAGACGTGAATCAAGGTTTTCTAATGAAACGGGGAAATTCCCTCCTATTTCACGCGAAGCGCGTGATGAAATCTGAAAGGAGTGACATTTAATGCCACGAAATAAATTATCCCGATGCTCCCCTTTAAATTTTAACTTAATTATTTCTTTCCCAACTAAGTTCTTGACATATATATATATATATACATACACACACTACTGGCCAAATTATTGCAAGTTTGTGAAATCTAACATTTTTTCAAGAATAAGTCCCCCAAAATAATATTTTTTCAATGCATCAGATATTTTTTAATGTCAATATGTTAAATTAGTTTCAAGACAAGATGTGATTAAGTTATTGAACAAAAATAATTATTTAATTTTATAAAAAATAACAGACAAAAAATGTACAGGTTATTAGAAATCAGCACCCGTTTTGGTTCCTCGGAATAAAATGAAATAAATAAATAATTTCAAGTTCTTCTGAGCAGAAGAGATAATTAATTAGTGCAACTGAACCGGAAAGCATTTAATATGTCGTTGGTCCGCCTCTGGCTTTGATCACAACAGCCACTCTTTTAGGCATGGAATCCATAAGATTTTACAATATTAGGTTTTGCATGAGTCCAGACTGCCTGGTTCGTACAGCAAAACACCCAGAAAGCCAAATGGTGTAGGGCTGCGTGCCATATAAGTCAAATGGACTGCTCCATTTTGTACAGGGAACTATGAAGAGTGACCTAAATATTAGTGTGCTGAAGGATCGATTGTTTTCTAGTGCTCCTGACATGTTCCCAAGGCAGAAATGGGTATTTCAGCAAGACCTAGCACCCTGCAATACATCGAAAAAGGCAAGTAAAACTTTGAAATTAAATTAAATTTCATTAGAGTTCAATTCTGAACTCTAAATCGAAACATTGCTTATTTTAGGTTAAGGCTGAATTTAAAAAACATGGTATTAATGTTCTCCCATGGCTAGGAAACTCACCAGATTTAAATTCTGTTGGGAATTTAAGAAGTATAAATGGAAGGAAAATATCTCAAAATCATCCCAGAACAACTAGTAATACAATTTTGAAGTGCGTGTGCGTGTTCAATCATCAAACGCACAAAAAGAAGGTTTCGCTTGTTACGAGCAAAACTCTAATGTATGAAGGCAGAATTTTTTGACAATATTAATTATATTCGTAGACTTCATTTGGCAGGTCTTTTCTAGTTAAATTTTATTAAGTTAAAAATCTAGAGTCAAGGGAGCAGGAAAAACTGATCTTTTTCCTTTTTTCTCCCCCCATGATCAATATTTGGTCTGTTTGCATCTTCTGTTCTAATTCATTATGCAGAAACGCACAGTAGATGTATTGAAGACAGTTTGTGATTATACGAAAAATATAAAGACTTGAGGGGATCTGTCACACAGTATTTTAATTTTATATTTGTACATTATTTTGCTATATGATACTATTTTTCCGGGAAAGTTGTTTTTCCATAAATATCATTATCCTGAAAAAAATTAACATGAAATGAATATTTAAAAAAACATTTTTTGAAAAAAAATTCTTTTAAAAACTTATTAATTAAAAAATTGAATTCTAATATTTAAAGCATGATTAGATTTTAACATATCTGTTATTTTTTTCCTTTCTTCTTCAATAAATTTCCAAAAAATTTTGCTTTTAGGATTTTGAAAATTTGTATTTAAACACATACATATATATATATACAGGGTGTCTATAAAAGAACTCCGGGGTTTTAAAAATTCATATCTCACTAACTATAAAAGATAGCAAAATTTAGTCGATTTCTCTGAAAAGAGTAGCTCAAAAGGTTTTACTCATACCAATTGGCAATGTTTGTATCAACTGTTGGCGCGCTGCAGGGCGTTGACCTTGAAATGACGTCGCGAAATTTGAAATGATGGCGACTCCGCAACAAAAGGCTCAATGTGTTATTTGGCTCATAGAAACGAAGTCTGTAGTTACCGTACAAAGAAACTTTCGACGTAACTATGGTGTTAACCCGCCTTCTGACAAAACCATTCGTCAATGGTTCAGTGCATTTAAGGAAACAGGAAGTGTTTTGAAGCAAAAGTCGCCGTTTAGACGTCTGCCGTGCCACTAACGGGGCTCATATAGAACTTTACTAAGTGTTAAAAAAAACTTGAAAATGTAAGCTTTTCAGTCATGTATAAAACATGTATGTATTTTTTATTTCATTAAAATATTTTGCCTCAAAACCCCGGAGTTCTTTATAGACACCCTGTATATATATATATATATATATATATATATATATATATATATATATATATATATATATATATACACGCATATGTTTTAGGTACTTCATCATTCTAAAAATAGCAAATCATAAAAAATTCTATTCAGAGATAAATGAAATTTTTTACGGATTTAAAGAAGGGTAAACATAGGCAGAAATCTTTAAAATATCGTATCTATCTCTGTAATCCTCATTTTTTGTTTAATTTCATTTTAAAATCTTAGTAGTATGTTTTAGTCAATGAAAAAATAAATGTTTGTTTTTTTTCAAATTTTCTTTTCCGGAAGCCCAAAAAATGTTTAAAACTGTTTAAAATAAGCACCCTGATTGAACTCTCTATTATTTCAGCTTGTTAGAAGAACAAACAGAAATTAACGCGGTAATCGACCAAAAGGAAGGATGTTTGTAAGCCTGTAAGAGGATTAGCATAAACAGTTGCTAAATTGGTTAGAAATGCAGTGTAATGCCAGTTTTTCTGAGAGAAGACCTTTAGACGATGTAGATAAATTTTAAAAATAGAGTTCCTGGCATATTGACTGCCATTCACGTCTTAATGTGTTTCGAACGGGAAAAAAAACTGATTCTTTTTCTCTAACGAGGGGTGGAAGTGTCTCTTTCGTGCTGATACTCATTCAACGAAAAATAGCAGATGAAAGATATTGTGAAAAGATAAAGTAAATTAACCACTCTTTTTGGTGAATCAATTGAAAATAAATGGTTGATTTATTTTTAGAAAAATGGGTTTTTTACACGCACTGGGATTTATATAAAGTAAAATGTATTATTAAAAATATCATTGGGTTAAAGGAAGCAATAGACACGCTATTTCTGTAAAGCTTTGGATTGTGTAGACCCACCTTTAGTTTGAAAGGTGAACAGCATGAATTGAACGTGAGATAGATAAATCCACATTAGAATTTGGATTTCGGTTCAATTAAGCCCGTATCATATAGCACCCCGGCGAGAAAAGTGACAGAACTCAAAAATGCAGCACTTGAGAAAAATCAACTTAAAAAATTCTCTACAGCTTGAACTAGCATTACAGTAAAACTGATACAACTGCCCTCGTTGCGACAGACAAATAAATTGTACAAATTGCGAGATAGACATGTTATGCTTTTCGTACACAATGGGGAACTACCCGTATTTGACGTATTTATAACTGATAACGATTAATTTCGGTGTTACTGGTGAAAATAATCATTATATGTAATGACATTACGAGTTTGTTTTCTATTTTTTTTATTGGGGGGGGGGGGTTAAGATATAACACAGGCTGCAAAAAATAAGAAAAATTTTAAAGTTGTTTTGTACTTTGATGACTGATTTCTATGTATTTTTAGTGCTAATTTCAAAAAATGAAATCATTTTTTTCTATCACGTCAGGTTATCTCACAAAAAGGGTGTGTATTTTGGTGTGAAAAAACTGAATCAACGCAATATTGTACATTTTTCCTAAAAGTTCAAAATTTTAACACACAGATAAAAGATGCCATGGTTTACATTCGTACAGCAGAATACTGAAAAAAAGTGCATAACTCTAGAGTAAAAAGTCCTTACAGCAGCGCTTTCACGTCAAACAAATCTTCTTTAGTGCTCTTCTTGCTGGTGACAGCTTGAGGACGCCCCCTTTTAATATACCAGCAGTCATCCGCTATCGTGTTAGCGTTCCATCTTCCTTGGTACCTTTTTTTCATTTCCTTGATGTCTGATGGAACGTTCTCCCCTGCTCTTCACTGACATCACCAAGATTTTCAGGATGAGTTGTACTCATATTACAACCCATCTTCATAAAGTTGTCTAGCACGCCATTGACTATTGACTTGTAGTTTGGGTCCTTTTTGTTTCCCAGAAAACTGTTACAACCTAGTTTAAAAGATACCCATTCTTCTTTTTCTTTTGTTTCCTTTTTTTCAAAGCTGGCATCTCTCATTAGTTTTCCGATGTCAGGTCCAAAAACACTCCTTCATTTATCTTTGCCTCGGTAAACCCAGTAAACTGCTCAGAATGCTATCTAAAACCTTATCCTTCTTTTGGCAATGCCTTGACAAATTGTTTCATCAAACCCAATTAATGTGTGTGGAGGAAGTAATACATTTTTGGGATCTACATATAGCCCCTCTTAACTTTTTAACTCCAACCTGCAAGGTTTTCTCAGCTGCCATTCTTTCTTACATAGTGTTGCTTCTGTCACGAACTGCCCCATTCGCAGAGAAAGCAAGGGAACTTTGTGTAGCCACTCTGTTGACCAAGCAACATGAAACCCCTTTTAAATCGCCCCAAATCGTCCATTTATGATCTGAATAGCAAATTTTTGTTTTAGACCAGCTCAAGATTTTCATGACATTCTTTTAGATGGACTGAATGTCCAACCGCCACCGAAGCATACATATTACCGTTCTTTAGGAAACATTGCTTTAGACTTCTTTTGAACGAATCGATAAAAGTCTCCCTTCTTCTGGCACATATTCTATTCAAAAAACTTGCCATAACTCGAGAAACATCACTGCCAAAAACAAGGTCACCTTCTTGCGAGAAAAAAGGCGCAAACATCTGTTATCCCAGTTCGATACCAGGAAAGCACATACCTGGAGCCAACAAATGTTTTCTTTCAATCTAGATCCTAGCGCATCTGCTAAATCTTGGGAGCCCTAAGTGTCTACTAAATCGTTCAGTTCAGATGGGTGCAACAAAATAGGTTCACTGGTGCCAGGGTCATAGCAATTACTGTTGTCATCACTATTACACGGTGGATGGCAATATGATTCGGTGATCATCTAAAATACTCGCATCATCCAGATAATCTGCAGGAGAAGGTCTTGGTACTTCGGGTCCATGATGAATAGGACGAATTGGCTGACGGGATGTTTAGACAAGAAATCTTTCTCATTTTTTAAATTGAAACCTTGCTCGTTGCAGGAACAAAAATAACAGTCATCACTATGATTTTGAGACTCTCTCCAAACCATAGGTATTCCAAAATGAAAGGACTGCTTTTTACCCTGAAACCACTGACTTAATTCTTCGACACAGACGGTACAAGTTTTGTGTGGGGCCCAAGGCTTATCTTGATTGCCTAATTTCATGCCAAAATAAACAAAGTACGCTTTTCTAACAAAATATGAAACATTTATTTGTTGCTTTTTAACTGTATAGTTACCACAAATGTAGCAAAAACAATTTGGTGAATTGAGGACATTGTCTGGAAGCCATGCCCTCAAATCCTCCACAAAACTTTGAAAAAGAATATCACCACTTTATAAACCAGAAAAAGCACGTGAACAGGACAGAGAAAAGATATAAATTGAAGGAGAATGTAGTACAATGGAAGGTAGTCGAACGGAGGATGTCAGGGACAGACAGGCACTGAATCGAAAGATGTCAGTGGAGAGAATAGTAAGGGATGTGAGGGAAGGTCGACAGACAGGCACTAATAGGAAAGTGATGCAGTTTTAACTGTATTACACTAGTTTTAGTGCGACTTTTCCGTATATATAATAATGTCTATTTCATTGCAAATGCCTCAAAACTTTCTCACAGCACTTAAGAGTGTTTGTAAGGTAAATTTAACGGGAAATTCACTCAAGCCTGCTTTTGTGCGGTGGATAGGGACGACATAAAAGAAAACGCATAAAAAAATAGCACAAAACTTCACGAGTAGCTATAAAAAATATTTTTCGCAACACATTTAAAAAGTATTTTTATGCGATGAATAGGACCGCATACAAAAAGTCTCACATAGAAAATAACTCAAAACCTTACGAAATAACTAGGAATTAAATACTTTATATGTGCAATATCCACCATCTTCAATAATTTTTGCTAACACTTTAGAATAATTTTTTTGCGGCTGTTTCATCAGCGGATGCAGCTTCTCTCTTTATCTTCAGATTGTGAATGCGTGTCGTTGTAAACCCGACTAACCAGCCATTGCTTGCAGAAATTTCGGGCTTCTCATGTGAGACGATGAACTAGACGGTTCTAAATCCTTCAGCTGATTATAAAAACCGTATAGCTTTCTCTTTAATTAATTCTCCGTCAATGGGGATCGTTTTGAGTTATTCTTGAATCCACAATATGAGCGCCTTTTCCGTTTTCTCTATCAAAATGTTTCTTGAATACGATTGCTCGTTTAGGCGCGTTCGTTTGCGACCACATTTACTAGATTTATTATTTCACCTGCACGTTTTGAATGCCTCTTATAGTGGATTCACCTAATCCAAATTATTTACCAAGAGCTGTGGATTCTTCACCTTCTCAATTCGGTTTAAAATAGTAGTCTTAGTTTCTAAGAAAATTGTCTTTCTCTTCGCTTTGTTTGTGCCCTTATCATTTCAGGGTATGTCTAAAATAAAATATAAATCCTAAAAAATGTATATCTAAATTAAAAAAAAAATAATAAATTTTACCTTCAATTTACGCTTAAAATGAATCTTATCTTAATGGTCCAGGAATATGAAAGCACTTTGACGGACGTCACTTAAATAATGCGATTATATAATTCAATACATATTAATGTAATTGGCTGACGCAATACTGCATTATATTTGCAAATCAGTATCAATATATGTAACGTGATTAGGAATATCAAAATCGAAAAAACTAAATGGCCGGTTCAAACCTACTGATTTTTTTTATTGATAACTTCGTCAATTATGTTCTAATTTGATTGAAATTTTCATATTACCGCACAAACAAGACCGCACAAAAAAGGCTTGAGTGCATTTTAATTTTGTCTAAGCTCATAGAGCTACTTTACTTTAAAAAATGCATACATTCGACAGAACTAGACATGCTAATTGTAACAAAACTGTACGTGATGAAATTCTTTCAATAATTTTCCCATAATCAGCAGCAAAAATACTATAAAAATCATGATTACATTTGAGACAATTTTTTGACGTCGCAGACCTGTGATTCATCTAATGGATACCATTAGACCTTCAAATGAGAAACGAATGCTTCGGGCTATTTGCTCTTTGTAATTTCCACCGTTACGAAATATACATTAAATATTTCATACGATAAAAAAATTAATCTAACAGTTTGCAATGTTCTAATTGTTTACACGTAAATATGATGCCAGAAATAATGGAAATACTAGTTAAATGTCTGAGAATTGAAATGTTTTATGAAATATAGGAAGATATTAAACGAAGGTAATGTCTAATCTGAAGAAGAAATTTATTTTTCCTCTTAGTAAAAGTAATATTCTACCTGGTTATTTATAAAATTATTTTATATGATACAGTGTCAAAAATTTAAAAAGCAACTAATATTCACTTTAAAAAATCCTCCTATGCATTTTCATGATTTTCGCTCACACGAAATT
>OU015490.1:93216371-93218871 GCA_907164885.2 Dolomedes plantarius
CAAAAGACTACAGACGCGAGAAATTTCTCGCCCGCGTACTTGTCTATATAACTTCTAATTCGCCAGAAACGGACACGTGATTAAGTCGCGTCATATGGGGTGATGGTTTTCTAATGTTCCACGCCGTACGCGTTATATATCTCTTAAATAAGCTTTGGCCACACGTGCCTTAGGTGAAAACTAATAAATTACTTCGGTCTGGATTTAGGTAGAAATAAGGAAAGAGGGACGGTGTCCTATTGCGTTAGGATAAAGAATTTAGATTGGCGTTTAATAATAAAAGGTTTGAAATTTATTACATATATATATATTGGCATTAATTGCATACATTGACCGTTGTATTTAATTTGAATGTACTCCGTAGTGAAGTGCGGGTTTTAATCTACTCTATATATATTAAAAAGTTCCGTAACTGATTGACAGATAATGCACAGAGCAAACCGCTGGACCGAAAGGTATGAAATTGTGCGTGGCTAGTCTTCTTATACTGTAGGAGTGCACTAAGAAAGTTGTTTGAAAAATTCTTCATATATTTTTTTTAATTAAATTTTTAAGCTGTTTTTCTAACATTTTTTTAAAGTAAGCATTCGAAATAATTGTCTGGTTGTTATAAAATTTATATAACGAGAAAAATCATAAAAATTCCTTTAAAATGAAACCTTTTTTGAATCTTTACCTTCATTTTCTGATTTTTTGTGAATCTTTAAATATTAATTTTTAGAATTTAATTTAGTAAATGCTGATCAAGTGGTTTCTTTTCTTTTTTTGATACTTCAAATTAATTTTGCGTCACGTGCATAACAACGAAAAAAATTGACGAAGTAATACTGAAATAAGGTAAAAGATAAAATTTAACCACCAGACTAATTGAAGTGGAAGTCTTTTAAGAATTTAATTCAAATTAGTATGTTTTATGGATATTAAACATACAAAATTATTGCATAGATTGACCGTTGTATTTTATTCGAATATTTTCTTCTACATTATTTTGTCTATAAAAATATCTGTTATGATTTATTTATAAATAATATATATATATATATATATATATATATATATATATATATATATATATTCTGCATTAGTCGTATACATTGGCCGTTGTATTTATTATATATATATATATATATGTATATTATTTTTTGGCATTAATTGCATACATTGACCGCTGTATTTAATTTGAATGTACTCCGTAGCGAAGCATGTGGCTTCAGCTAGTATGTATATATATATATATATATATATATATATATATATATATATATATATATATATATATATATATATATATGCGTGTGTGTGTGTGTGTGCATATAATTATATATATATACATTAGGGTGGAGCGAAAAAAATTTTTATTATTTTTTTCTTTCCTCTATCATGAATTATTGATCCATGGACCAAGATGCAAAAGTGCAAACTTTCAAACCGTTTTGAAAATATCTTCAGGTGGCGCTCTAGATTTGAAGTTTTGCAAAGTAGTATAAAAAGGCAACATTTATAAACGTGGTAATAAAACTCAATTATACATTTTTATTTGTTTTTACTTTTTACCCAAATTGAATATATTATACTAAAAAGAATTTAAGCAATAGACTCCTTCTTAATGATGTCTCAGTGTCATTTTCAGAAGTTTTTGGACTTTGTTTTTCGTGAAAATATTGAGATTTTGTCTCAAAAAGTGGCAAGTCTTGCCGAGCTTTTATCTTGGTTCTTATAAAACCGTCTCTTGCCTCTGGACCACAAATAGTTAATGCAGCGTCCGTTACTAGCATTATACACCGTTCTACGGTCTATTTGTAGCAAGGAAACTTCCCAAAATACAGGAAATAGTCTCCAGCAGAAATCATAGTTTTTATTTCCGCATCACTGTATTTCATCGTCATGGGGGGTTCGGTAACATTTTCTTTCCCCCAATTTATCAAATCGTAATAATGTGATGCTCCGATCTGAAGTTCATAAAGCTAAAACTCGCGAACTTTACTGCCTTTGGTTTCATCTCTTGCTTTTAATATTCTTCGAAGAGCTAGTTCTCTTATATGTAACTCCTTGTCTTGTAACATAGCTAGCAGTAAATTTTCGGGTTGTGCAAAGAATAAATTTCGTTGAATAGTTTTTAATGCAATGCTCATCAGCTTGTCTTGCTTATACGAAGATCTTCTAAGCATATAAAAAACGTGGATAGGCCCATATTTACAAGAAGGTTTAGTCTCAATGTCAAACCAGGTTAGTGCGTACACTTTCATAATAAAATTGACAAATTCTTTCAGTTTGACCGATGGTTTCTTTGTTCTTACATATAAACGAAGAATCCTGTTTGCACAAGTCAGACATCGGGAATGTGCTAGCTTTCCTGGATCTCTGTTAAATTAGCTAGGCCTTCTAATTTTGTTTTTTAAGGTGATCAATATATGACACTTTAAATCGAACGGGAAAAATTAGTTCAATCCTGGAAATTCGTCATAAAGTTTGCTGTTAGAAGCTAACAGCCTATTGTGTA
>OU015490.1:93221371-93238871 GCA_907164885.2 Dolomedes plantarius
ATATTCGTTCAGAATATCGCAGCTTTACATTAATTTATCGGATCGATCGTTTTTTATTAATAACTGAACCTGAAATATAAATGTCTGGATTGAGCTAGAATGACGGTCTAATTAAACAATGAGCAGAACATTTCAGATGCACGGTCTCGTATTTTTGTACTCTCTTGTTTAGCCTGGTTTCGGCTTATTGTACCAATCCCATTATTTGTTCGTCGTTGGTGTTCCTTAATTCTTTAGCCCCTGGAGTACCCTATTTTCGGCAACTCTTCCCAAATTCACCGACTATTCAACATTTCTGTTCTTATCAGAAATGGCTCACAGTCAGCTTTTTTGTTGGCCTTGGGTTGGAGGCGCCCTGGTGTTTGGTCTAGTGTGTGAGAAGTTTCTGAACACCCGGAAGCAGAACTTCCTGGTGGTCTTATGTCGGACCCCATCCAGTGCAATGGAATGGTTCTAGTTACAAACGATTCACGGCTGCCGCTTCTTTATACTCTCACACAATAACCGATACCGAAAAGAATGCAATTTGCAACACAAAAAAATATTGCTTACTTATGGAGAGAAATCGGCCAAAAAAAACGACGATTAAGTACTTTTATTTGAATACAAATTCCTGTGTATCTACGTGTATTACTTTTTATATTATTATTATCTTGGATTTCAGTACAACTTTGTAATTTTATCTTCAGTTACACTACGGGTATGTATGCATTTATGTATGTGAGTAAATATATTTTAGGGATATCAAACTTTAAGGTATGTTAATACTTTTTTGTATGTTCCCGCATCTATCGTTTTCCGGCATCCATCGTTTAGTTCAGTCGGTCCCTTCGAAAACGATAGATCGAGATTCCACTGTATATGTGTGTGTGTGTGTATAACCCCCTTAATGGCCGTTCTTAAAAAAGGGGTATGACATTTCCCGCTCTAAAAAGGGAATCGTAAAAATGGGCCCCGTATGCTTAAGGTTAATTAAATTCGAAAATTAAAATCATATACACGCACAATCAGATGCGGTATTCATGAAAACAACTTTGTTTGAGTACCTTTCATGGATGCCGCATCTCTTTCTCAACTCTGTGGAAATACACAAAAAAGGGTCAGATGTTTGGGTACATTACTGTATAACGGACTGTATATCTGACCTTAAACAACATCAAGTACAATACCGCATTTATTTAACAGAAGATGATAAAATACCTCAATGTAGAGTCCTTTTATATTTTTTCGTAGTTTTGAAAACATTTGAAAGAAACGTTAAAATCATTGCATCTCGTAGATATATGCCCTTTTTGGCGTGCCAGTACACTACGGATGAAAGCTACTACTTTGTATGGATATTGCTGCCTTAAATTAGAGTATTTTGTTATGGAGATTTCCAGGGTGTATCATGTGACAGTACGGCGAAGAACGTTATAACTATAGAGGAAGACAGATTACTGCAAGAAAACTTCACTTTTCTTGTGTCAAAGTATATCGATTATGCACTTTTTCGTATTAGAATACCAAACATACAGGGTGGGGCAGAACAGACTCGCACATTTCTGAAGGTCACTGGTAATGCAGTGGTGGTAGTAGGGCAGTGCGAGAGGTGGCAACAGTTCAGGCGGATTCTCTAGTTGCCAGTAGACACCATGAGTTGGTCCGGTGAATATCGCGGTTTTATTATCGGGGCATTTTTTTTAAACATGATTTTGTTAACCCTTCCAGGGGCAACAATCTCCACCGTACAAACGGTGGGGATTGTAAGATTTTCCCCCCGATTTTTTTTAAACTAAACAATCTTGTAGAATTTTCCAATTTAAGGTGAAAAAATGTTTTACTTGTTTATACTGATAATAGATGGCAGTACTAGCCATTTTTCTCCTCATTTAACTGGAATACATTGAATGCAAGTGAAAAAGAGACTAGATTTAGGCATTTTTCCTGTGCAAAAGGCGCTCCCCAAAGTGTTAACATAGAGGGCATTTAAGGACGTGCTTCTGGATTTATGCAACTGATGCCATTTCTGATAGGAAAATAATCCTGCTATGTGTTTCAAGCGTGACAGCAAGTGTTGCCTTTACCAAGGATACCAAGTGGACATCCCACGAACATTAGAACACCTGGAAATGTGAGACAGTGCATCGCAAATAACGGGCGCTACCTGGGTAATGTTATTTTCAAAACCTAGTAAAAATAAATTAGATTTTTAGTGCCTTTCGAAAATATAAAGTTTTTTTCGGTAAATTGTTTTGTTCGTTTTTTATTAACATTTAAAATATGTGAAACCATTCTGCCGCACCCTGCATATGCAGTTATTTTTTTCCAAAAAATAACACCTTTGTCCTATCTTTTCCCCCCTAAAAAACATTGTTCAGTTACAATGTATTTTGAACATATAACATAAGGCCTTTGAAGAAATTAGTGAAACAATCAACTGCGTAGGAACAAAACTAATTAATAATATTTTACTCCGCTATCTAAAACAATTGAATTCGTGTTTTTTTCCCTCCCAACGTCCATTCATCACTTTTATAAACAGCACAGCAATTTCCCTCACCACACAGGAATTGAATACATTTGCCGAGATAATTTGATTCCGTCGATAATACTTTCATAATCAGGCCTAGATTGTTTTCGCGTAAGTTTCTCGTATTATTAGGGCATTATTATCGGAAAGTTCTCAAGTAATCAATGCGAAAATTGTCTAAACAATGCAGAGATTCATTCATTTTTCTACTCACCGTTTATAATTTGCGGAGGTAAACCCTTAGGGATAAAATACATTCAAATATAAGTTTTTTTTTAATAGTTGTTCTTTTCCGGATAATTCAATTCCGAGTTGAATTTTTTGGATCAATATTTTTGCTTATAAATTATTTTTTAGTTCAAACCGCTGAAGAACAAAAGGTATCATATTAACTCAGACGGTTTTGAGATCTTCAATGGCAAGTTTAAGAATACAACATAAAAATAAAGGAGCTGTTTGGGAATTTATTGATTTTATTTCATATTTTTTCTTGTACATCCTAAATAAAAAAATCGATTTTAAATTCAGTGAAGTATCAAATAACCACCATTCCCAATTTAGGCCAAGTCGTCTCCTATCTGGGATTTGCAACGAATGCCGTCTTTTTCTTCTTTTTTTTTGAGTCACACTGCCAGAAATTTTGGTGACTCCTCTTTCGGTTCAAGTAGTTTTTCGCGTCCTCGCTCGCAGCCATTAATTATGTGCAGTCGTTCGTTTGAGCCCCTTTGCCTCCTTCTCTTCTTAGATACGTCCTCTTGAAGGTTGGCCTTTTGAGTGTCCTCCGGCAGAGCTATTACGTCTTCTAAATTCAGTACTCTTCCTAGGCTTATCCGTCTGTTCTGCTTGGAGTCCGTCTGTGTCTCTGGCTTTATGGGGTGTGTCCTGTGGGCGGTGGGTGCGGGGGGGGGGGCTTGTATGGGTCGTGCGTGGGGTGGTTGCCTGCTGCGGGTCTATCCGCGCCTTCGGGATTATCCCAGTTGGGCTATTGCCAGGTCGGGCCCGATGTGTGCTTCTTGGAAGTCTCAAATAACACGATTAATTCGTACCGCGAGATATGGGAACCGTGTGTGTTATAAGAAAATCACAATTAATTCAAATCAGGAAATGCGTTCTATGGAAATTTCGTTATAAGAAACATAGAAATAAGACAAATCAGATTAGTTTATACCGCGTTATATAGATACCACTGAAGCATTATATGGAAACTGCGATATAAGAAACATAGAAATAAGACAAATCAGATTACTTTATACCATGATATATGGAAACCACTGTAGCGTTATATGGAAACCGCGTTATAAGAAACCTAGAAATAAGACAAATCAGATTACTTTATACCATGATATATGGAAACCACTGTAGCGTTATATGGAAACCGCGTTATAAGAAACATAGAAATAAGACAAATCAGCTTACTTTATTCCACGATATATGGAAACCACTGTAGCGTTCTACTTAAACCGTGTTATAAGAAACATAGAAATAAGACAAATCAGATTATTTTATACCGCGTTATATGGAAACCACTGTAGCGTTATATGGAAACCACTGTAGCATTATATGGAAATCGCGTCATAAGAAACCTAGAAATAAGACAAATCAGATTACTTTATAACATGATATATGGAAACCACTGTAGCGTTATATGGAAACCGCGTTATAAGATACCTAGAAATAAGACAAATCAGATTACTTTATACCATGATATATGGAAACCACTGTAGCGTTATATGGAAACCGCGTTATAAGAAACCTAGAAATAAGACAAATCAGATTACGTTATACCATGATATATGGAAACCACTGTAGCGTTATATGGAAACCGCGTTATAAGAAACCTAGAAATAAGACAAATCAGATTACTTTATACCATGATATATGGAAACCACTGTAGCGTTATATGGAAACCGCGTTATAAGAAACCTAGAAATAAGACAAATCAAATTACTTTATACCATGATATATGGAAACCACTGTAGCGTTATATGGAAACCGCGTTATAAGAAACCTAGAAATAAGACAAATCAGATTACTTTATACCAAGTTACATGGAAACCACTGTAACGTCATAAGGAAACCGCGTTATAAGAAACATAGAAATAAGACAAATCAGATTATTTTATACCGCGTTATATGGAAACCACTGTAGCGTTATATGGAAACCACTGTAGCATTATATGGAAATCGCGTCATAAGAAACCTAGAAATAAGACAAATCAGATTACTTTATACCACCTTATATGGAAACCACTGTATCGTTCTATTTAAACTGCGTTATAAGAAACATAGAAATAAGACAAATCAGATTAGTTTATATCGCGTTATCTGGAAACCACTGTAGCGTTATATGGAAACCGCATTATAAAGAACTGAGAATTGATACAAATTAAATGAATTCGTATAGCATTATATAGAAATAAATAAATTGTACAACTGCATGTCACCTTCTGAGAATGTTGAATTTTGTGCTGTTCTATCCCCGCCGTGATAGGTAAATCTTCATCATCTTTTTCTTCAAAATTCTTTGCTTCTTTAACATTCGTTGTAGCTTCAACATTCTTAAAAAGTTTTAAAAATAAAAAAAATTCAGTAGTCGACTGAAAAAAAGGTTCGTTACAGGATTCTTAAGATTTCGGAGGTTCGCTATAAAAGACAAATTAGCATAAAATAAATAGGAAAACGACGGGACCATAATTTTCGTTCGTTATATCCGTGAGTTCGTTATATACCGGGTTCGCTATAACGGGGTTCTACAAGTAACAAATATTTTAAATATTTTAGATAATATACAATGTCATTTATGGATTAACCGTATTTTCCGGCTACCTGCGCCTATTTGGCCGTTAATTGACACGAATAATCGGCAGTACCGAGTAGAAGATTCTTTTCCTCATGCAATACCTTTTCCACTACTTTCCACTACCATTGCAAATAATATCAAAGAAGGAAGAAATGGATGAACTGCAGAGGTAGTAAAAATGAGCAATCACGAATTCCAGATCGCATATAAGCTTTCTCGTTGTTATTAACTTGATATTTACGTTGTTATTAATTAGATGTCTCTTTTCTATTAAACAAATGCGGCAAGTAGGAATCCTATAATAACCTTACACTTTTCACTTGGAATGCGAAGAAGTGTCAATTCGTATACTAATTACGAAAATTTTCTTCGAATTACAGGAATAAGGTTAAATTGTGCAATTTCAGCATAACCTACCTTACAGATTGTTTACTGTAAGTGTTCCAACTTGAAAAATAGTGATATATCGCATCTTAAGGGTTATTTTTGAAACTAAGAAGGGCAATAATGAAATTTTAAAGATTTGTGATAGTGTAACGACTTTGTCTCCGGTCCACCTAATAGTTAAATAACTTTAGGGATCAGGCGAGCACCACTATTTCAAAACCAGCGTTCTAAACGAGTGAGTACGTTATTAACCTACAATTATGTTACTAACATACAAATTATGACATTGAACCTAAATTCTATACATTAACATTAAAATGCATTTACAAAGGGTAGCAATTTTAAAAATTCGTGATAGTTTATTAACCGAGAGCACGTATAGAAAGCGCTAAAAAACTACTGTTAACAAATTAGGACGAAGCCTCATAAATAGAATATTCTGCAAATAAGTTCCGCTAGTTTCGGGCTATATTTGTGATCTATTATTAAATTCTTTTTAGATTACTTTAGAAAATATTAGTCGTGGATGAATGGCAGCGCTATTTGGAAAATAATTACCTTTTAGGAAATATCATGCCTATTGCCAGGAAATAACGGAGGCACACCCATCAATAATTTGAAAATCTGTACGATAGCAGCGTTTTACTTTCACTCCAGGCAAACGTTTTATTTACATTTTGTTTCACTAAATTATTTCATGAAGAACATTTCTTATATCTTTATTACTCTTTTAAATAAATTTATTAATGAGAAATTATGTGTTATCTATTCACGTTGCACGAGCGGCAAAATTAGGAGGGGAGGAAGTAGGGGTTAAATCCTTGTGTAACTTCTACGTAAATTCCTATCCCCTCACCCAAGCAATGAAAATTCCTTCTATGGAAGCAGACATCCACCCTTGGAGAAATGATTCTGATATATATATATATATATATATATATATATATATATATATATATATATATATATATATATATATACATACATACGAGGGTAAGTCAGTAAGTTAGTTGCAAACCTCCGTAAAAGTCTTCGTAAAAGAGATATTTCGTTGAAACTTTGTGGCAAAACAGAACATCAGGTGCTGTGGAAGGTTCAGTAGCGGTTTCACGTGGCAGTTTTAGTTTGTTTGCGAATCAGTCGTGAATGTGTTTCGGCAGCTGCCGTTGCGTCTAAATTTGAAGTGCGTGCATTCCTGTGGGAAAAAGGTTGTGACTGCAGTGACATTTATCGGCAGTTGCACGAAGTGTACGGAGATAACGCAACATCGCGCCAAACTATCGCCAAGTGGTATCTCTCATTTGAGAATGGCCGTATGAATATCAATGATAAGTTTCTTCAACTTCGTCGACAGATGAGAATGTTGCAACGGTGAAGGAACTTAGTCTGCAAAACAGACGTGCCACAGTAGACGAGATCTTCTGGTCTATTGATTGACCAACACAAAGTGACCAACAAAAATTTGGAAGTGCTCTGGCATTTTTGGAACTTTATCTTCAGGAAAGAAATGTTTTTTGGGACTAAACTGCTGGCGAGACTTGTTTTCATACTTTCGCACCTGAAATGAAACGCATCTTTTTCGAAAGAAATGCTGAATCGTTCCATCCGCTGGGAAGGTGATGCTGGTGCTTTTTTTTGATAGAGAATGTTTAGTGCATACCGAATTCTTGCCGAAAGGTGCCACACTTGATGCAGCGTCCTATTGTGAAACCCTGAAATGGTTGTGAAAGCCGCTTAATGATCGACGACCAGGTAAGCTTTCAAAAGGCATTCTGCTTTTGCATGACAATGCGAGACCGCATGCAAATATCCTAACGAGGGATCTTTTGAAAAAGTATAAGTGTGGAATCATTCGCCATCTGAGTTCCACGCCTTCGGTCCCATGAAACTAGAACTTGCAATTTCTCATTTTGGACGGCAAATCATCGCAGAGGGAATGGAAAAACTGGTGCCACGCCTCAACAAATGTTAAAATAAAGGAGCTTATTACGTCGATAAACAGATTATGTATTATACTTTTATGTTAGTAAAACGTTGTTCTATAATTTCAACCCGGTATTGCTTTTTCCAACGAGTGCAACTAACTTTTTGACTGGCCCTTGTATATAAATATAGGCGGAAATCTTCAAGGTATTTGGTTTTTTCAGTGCTGTGGTGCCATCTCTGTTAACTAAATATAGATAAAGCTGCTTACAAAAAACCTGTAAATTATTTTCGTTCCCGAAGGTTACGCTTGGGCGATAGCAGAACGTCTTAGAAATCGATCTTATCTTAAGTTTACTACTTACTCTGCACACAGTACTGACTTACTGGCTACTATTGTATTCGAGTGTTTCTGTTATAGATTCCCGGTACGTTTCTAAACTTACTGCATTAACTATTCAATTTGGTTGTATATTGCATATTCCCTTACCCTTCTGTGCAGTGGTAAAAAACATTGCAATGGAATGCAGTGGATAAAATGCTGTCTTCCGCAACACTTACTACCTATGTACTTACCTGTTTTTCTTCTCCTATCTTTACACTGCCTTCATCTCACTATCACTTTCTCTTTTGATTTTCCTCTTTTTTATGCGTATTATTTTCCTTAATTTCATGTACACTATCTTTGCTTTTATAATCACTAAAGTGCAAGTGTTATCACTAAATTACCAATAAATTAGATTCAAACGCTACATGCAAGTTATACGTGAAATGTTAGTCTATCTATGTAGCTCTGTATATATTATGGAGAAATAATTCTAACCCAAACCCACCAGGAATTTAGGACTGCGAACGGAAAGGCTTCATAATGAAATCAAAACCAAATTTCTGTGAAAGTAGACGTATTACTTCCAGGTGGTAGCGTCAGATTTTTTTTTGTATAGAACCCATGAAGCATATGACTGAAAACATTGCATTGAAGTTTTAACGTTTTTATTAAACTTATTGTCTATTATCTGTTTTATAAATACAACTCTCGAAACAATATGTACATGAAATAAACGTTGATGGATCAATATTAGTAAACTGAACTAAAATAAAGCATTCGATTTTGTCCACAATGAAATTATTGTACATTGATTCCTAAAGTAGATCTACATGAAGAATGAATACCATTTAAGTCAGAATTTTAGAAAATAATATGCATAGAAATGTTACTATTATTATGTTTAATCGAAAGGCGACGATGTCAGTTACAGTTTTGTGAAAAGAGATCTGTGTTTCATTAGCTATAATAAATAAAAATATATGCATAACGTGCGTATGTTATATATATATATATACAGTCGAACCCCGTTACAGTGAATCCGGTATATAACGGACGAAAATTTTGGAACCGTCGTTTTCCTATTGTATTTAATGCTAATTTATTCTTTTATAGCAAACTTACGAAATCTTAAGAATCGGCTGTAACGAATCTTTTTTTTTTCAGACGACGACTGAATTTTTTTAAACTTTGTAAGAATGTTGAAGATGCAACGAATGTTGAAGAAGCAAAGAATGTTGAAGAAGATGATGAAGATTTGTCTATCACGATGTGGATAAAAAAGCACAAAATTTCATCATTCTCAGATTATAACATGCAGTTGTTCGAAACATGTGATGATGAAGTCATTACATGTGAAAATCCGAGTGATGAAGATATTATGGAAGAAGTTAAAATGAATCATTCTGAAATCGAAGATTCTGCATCTGATGCTGATGAATTGGAGTATATAAATGACGAAATCCCCACCATCTTAGATGCTACAGCAGCTATGCGTGTAATTAATAAGTTTTTGTCCACACAAACAGTGGAAGAAAGAGTGTTGGAGTCATTTAATATATTGGACAAAGAAATTCATAAAATGTTTTTGAACTAGGCATCACGTCAGAAGAAGATTACCGATTATTTCTGTATCAAAACAATAAGCAACATTTGAAGGTAAAATGAATTTATTTCCATTTGTCTTCATATTTAGTTTATTTAATTAGTATTGTGTCAGTTTAATGTAATCTATTTTAGTCAATTTAAATCATTAATGATCATATCATTTTTAATAGACTTTATCATTTTTTTAATTACATCATTATTTCAATACACATAGGAACTAATGAGTTAAACATTTTGTTGAATATTTTTCTTAGCGGTCGGATATAGCGAACCACCGGATAGCTAACAAAGCCTTTGGTCCCTTGAAGTTCGTTATAACGGGGATCGACTGTACTATAGAAAACTGGCAGCCATTCTTATATCGTTATGTTCATCATCATAACGTAACAAGTAAAGGCTTTAAAATATAAAATAAAATATATTAAGAATTCTTAAGTCTAACATTTAAATAGTTTGTTTTGGAAGTTTTTTCTGTACGGGAAAAAAACACACACATGTCTTCTTTCCGCGTTTTTTTTTTATCAAGAAGGAAACTCTTTTGAATAAGAAATTGCTTTCGAGAAGAAAACACTAAGAGGCCTAAGTAATAATGACTCGCTTTCATTATGTAAATTTAAAGAACAATTAAACAGCCAGTCCCTTTAGAAGATAAGTCACGTACCCTTCATTAGTTTGGTGACAACCTGAAAAACGCGTTCCCATTCAATTCCTAAATTTCCGAGAATTCTTCAGTTAATAAATTAAGATTTTGAGGATGTAGCATTCTCAGAAGAAAATTTTACGAGTTCTTAAGTATATAGAGTACATCCTTTTTAGGAAAAATAACTCAAATTCTATATAAAATACCTATTAGTAAATTATACATCAGAGAATCTTAGTTTTTGGCTGCCTTAATTTTCTAACCCTATAGGGTTGAAAAATAGTATTCAGTTGCTTAACCTTCTAACCGTACAGTGGTTTGAGACGAAATAGATGGTAAGATGGGATCAACCCGATGACTTTTTTGACGAGGTTTCTGGTAGAAATAAGTACACAATAAGCATTTTTTTGGATAATAACTTTTATTGATAATATTTTACATGAAATGAAAACCTTTTTAGTAGAAAAAAGACTAACAAATTTTAATTTTGCAAAACAAAGAAAATCTCTCTGGCATTTACATAGAATGCTGTATACAGGGTTTCCAACTATATCCGTTACTTCCCCCTTAACTTCTAAACGGTGACAGCTTAGGCCATAAAGTTGTTGTCTAGGTATAGTAAAAAGGCCATGAGCTACTCATTGATAAAAAAACTTAGATGAAAAACCTTAGAACGCCATCTATCGGGAAATTTTGGAATTAGCGTTTTTATCGCAAAAACGGTACGAGATACGGGAAAAAGTCAAAGTTGTTCAGCTTCATGGATTTAGTAAGAAAAGACACCTTGGGCACATTAATACTCAAAATAGAATGTAAAAAATGAACATTTGTTTGGTCGTGATTTTCAACACTATGGCATCAATGTGCAGCGAGAAATCCAATCCAGGGTGCAAATGTGTATAGTAGCTAATGGAGAGCATTCTCAGCAACATAAATAAATGATCCTGAAGATAGGGAAGTGTCTCAGTTTCTTTCTTCGACTCTTTATGACATGACAATTTTCGAAATTGTGACAACAAACAAATGTTCATTTTCTACATAGTATTTTAAGTATTAATGTGCTCAAGGTGTCTTTTCTTACTAAATCGATGATGCTGAACAACTTTTAAACTAACCTATTTACCGTATTTCGTACCGTTTTTGAGATAAAAACGCTAATTCCAAAATTTCCCGTTAGATGGTGTTGTAAGTTGTCTCATGGAGTAGCGCATAGCCTTTTTACTATACCTAGACGCAACTTTATGGCCTAAGCTGTCATCGTTTAGAAGTTAAGGGGGGTGTAACGGATATAAGTGGGAACCCTGTATATTAAGCATAATAGCGTCCTTTACACATACGCTCTTTTCCGCTTGAATCCACAATCCGGTGCGATTGAGTGCACGTGTGACGGTGTCGCAGAGGAAGGGAAAGCTGCTTTTGAGCAAGTTTTCCCATACGCTCTAAGCACTCGCGAAAGAACGTACGTGTAAAAGGCGCTAATATGTAATTTAATCTTGTACCTAGTTTTAGAAGTTACTGAAACAAATTTCCGAGCACAAAAATGTAAAAAATAATATATACTGATATTTTTGGTCTTCAAAATCGAAATAAAAAAATTAAAAAATATAAAAAAATGACTAGTGATCATCAATAACGATTTTCCACAAAGACACTCATATTTACTGCAAACTTATAACTGCAAACGCTCCAACACCTGTTGCAAGACTACCTGGTAGGGTTCCTTGCCAACTCGATCTCTTGCAATGAGAGGGGAGAGTACGGGAGGAGGAAAACACACCCCTGGGTCTGATCCGACCACCACCCCCCCCCGTACCGTTAAAGGGTTGAATGTATGTTCTGCTTTTGATCTATTAGTTTTAAACCATTATTAGTCAGCATTAGTTTTTAATTGTCATAGCTTTAAGGGGAAAAGGGATCTTCAACATGTTTTTTTTTTTTGCAATACTAGGGGCTTCGCCCCTAGGCTCGCTACGCTCGCTCCTCTGGTGAATCAAGTGAATGAATGACTCAATAGTTGTTTACAGCGATTGAGTCATTCATTTGTTTACAGTTGAAGCTTCCCCCCATCCCGGCGAAATGGATGAAGCCCGCCTATGGGTGAAAAATTGGATCTTCTTTCATGTCCTTCTGCAAAGGAAGCGAATGAGAAGATTTTTTTGAAGTATTTCTTTAAAATTCAATTAAAAATCGAAATTTTAAGATAGAGACTTGAAATGAAGTTTATATGAATGAGAAAGCTTTAATCTTCCAGTTGATATAAATATTTTCTTTGTAACATAATAAGTCTGAGAGCATCCAATTTATATATCTCGAAACGCATAAATTTTTCCAAAAAGTGGGTTTTCAATTTTAATAAAAATATCAGTCTGTTTTAAATTATTTTTAAACAAATGAGGTCTTGTTTGAAGGAGAAATGTCTGAAGTCTTAGATTGTAAAAAAAAAAATAATTCTACGATCCTTTTTTGTCGAGTTATCGTAATCTGAACATGAAAAATTCAATATTTTCCCACAAAACATAAAATAAAAAAACCCTTAAAGTCCGACGAATATGAGACATGTCTTACTTTCTTCCCCACATTGTTCTGCATCGATTGGTATCGGTTTCTACCCCATACCCCCAGCGGTTTCAGAGGAGATAGCGTGGCAAGCTTTTGACAGCGGCGTTGCCGGCAGCGGCAGCGCCAGTTACTTTTTTTTAGAATAGAGAGATTTCACTTTAAATACAAAATGAGAATAATTAATATTCTTTCCTATTACATTGAAGACACTTAAAATTCACAAATAAGTATTGTGAGGTAGAATAAGATCTGTTTTTGAAAAAAAATTTTTTTAAATGCTAGCATTTTTCAAAATACTCCACGTGCGTTCAATTTCTTCTAATTTCTTCCAAATTTCTCAGGATAGTTAATTGAAGTATTTACCATAAAACTGTGCTAAAGTCTTTGAAACCACAAATAATTTTCATATTTATAGACCATGAAATAAAGCAAAAACATAAGAAATAACAAAAAGATTATTATTTTTTGGTTTTAGATTCATACAAAAAAAAAAATCAATGCCCAATTATGTTTATATATATATACAGTAAACTTATATTTAAAAAAATTAAGTTTTTAAATGATTTGGAATGCACACAGACCATTTTGAAAACTGCTAGCATTTTTTAAAATTTTTTTGAAAAATAAGAAGTCTTGTGCCAAAAAATCCTTATTTTGAATTCTAATGGTCTTCAATGTAGTAAAAAAGATACAAACAAGTCTCATTTTGTATATAGAGTTAAAAATTGATAATTAAAAAATTCGAGATTGTCTCTTGTCCCCTTAAAACTCATTTTTAATTGGAGTAGTTTTAAAATTTTGCTTTGTCTTTAGTTTCAAACACATTTTCGTGAAAACAAGAATAAAAGTAGAAAGTTGTCGACAAATTAATAATCATTGACCTAAGCATCGGAAGCGTTTAGAGGAAAGTGCCCCAGGCAAGAAAATCGATTCACTCGCATTGAAACAAGTTGAGAGTTTTCCTCAGGGACATGTTGAAGTTGCGCCTGACATGCAGCAACTGACCATACTGACCAATGAAACAGCAGTCCAGTAAACATGAGATTTAGATTAGGCTTCCTCGACGTTTAAAGGAGCAACTTTTGAAGCTGAAAAACGCTGAATTAACCTCAATGACAGGTACACGAAGCATCTTCAAATCAGTAACAAAAACAAAACTGACAAAAAAAAATAATTCTATTAACTGTACGCATGAAGTTATGTTTTACTGTAAGACGTTTTTAAAAAGGTTCTTGTATGTTAACGTCAACAGTTGTCCTCAATAGAGCCTAAGCAACACCTCCTAAACGGTGACCACGTAAAGACAATGTCAACCGTGAAAATAAAAAGAAAAGTCACACAATGCCATATCAGGTGAATACGAAGCTTGTGGAGCCGTATTTGTTGAATGTTTTGTTAAAAACTCACAAATAATAATTGCATTATGAGAAGGCGTATTATCGTGGAGAAAACCCATGAGTTTTCTAGCCCCATTTCTGGCCGTTTTCGGCAAATTGCTTCACGGAGACGGCGTAAAACACTTAAATAATAATATTTATTGACTGTCTAGTCAGTTGGCAGGAATTCATAATACTCAACACCATGAAAATCAAAGAAAATAGTCAATATTGCCTTGATTTTTGAGCGACTTAACCTTGATTTTCGAGTGAAGAAAAACAATTTCTACCACCATTTAAAAATAATTTTTCAAAGCAATTACCAATGTTGTAAGACAGATTGTTTCAAGGTAGGCCAGTGTTGACACAACAGATTGTAATTCCCACCTAATATGTTATTGAAAAATCTGGTCGGGGATGGCCCCGTTACCCCATGAGCCCAGTTACACGAACTTAATTTATTCCGTCGCTAAGCACGGGTATTCAGCTAGTATAATATAAACGATAATTATTGAAGTATAAATAAAAACCGCACGCTTTTAATTAAAGAATTCTAATATCTTTTCGGATAAAAATATTTTGTTCGCAGTGAGAAGTTCATTCTTCTCTAATGTTCCATCAGCTACATGTCAAATATGAATCATAAAAGGCAAACTTCGCCCTCTTTTTTTTCAAATCGGTAACAATATAGCTTGTTAAGAAAAATGATTAATTGGAGAGTGCTTTGTAGTAAATAAAGATGTCGCATTTTACAGCAGGGAAAATACGTCAAAATTGAACTCCTTGCTCATTAATCATGCCCATCAGAACTTCCTTATAGACGGCTACTCATAGAAAATTGATTTATTCTTTTGCTATCAGATTAGTGTTTTTTGAATTTTTAGTTTTGAATTTTTAGAAAGAAAACAGCTATTATGAATTGTTATGTGATAAAATATTTCAGTGTTTGTGGGATATCAAGATTTCACAAGATTGCGAGTGGTTAACACGTAGTATTTGCATATTTATATCACAAATGCATTAAAAATATATGGATTTAAATATGCGTTTGATATTACACACGTATTAGGTATATGCATTTATATGTGTATTTGGCATTACATACCGATTTAATGGATGTATATAGACAGACATTTGACATTACATGCGCATTACATTATATCCATGAATTTAGATGAGCATATAACACTAAATGCGCATTATATTCAGGAATTTAGATATGTGTTTGATATTTCATGCGCATTATATACAGGAATTTAGACATGTATTTGATATTACATGCGCATTAGATACAGTCTTTAAAATATTCATTTGTTTTGTGATACGTAATTGAAGCATGCATTTAAATATGCATTTTATATAACATATTTATTGAATATGTGCATTTAATATACATTAGATATATTTTTTATATATGCTTTTAATATTGTTACGAATTTTGTAAATAAATGTATGTCTTTAGCTTAAATTACCATTAAAATGAATGTTATGCTTGTAAAATAGTGCATTATTCTCGTTCGTTCCATGTAAATAGTTGTATTAGCTAAATTTCTGCAATACCATGCATTTAACATAAGGTTTCTATAGTATCTCGCCAAATTGGCGAGATATTGCACTGTTGGCGACGTTTTTGGTGACTAATTTTTTGGCGCCAAGTTTGGCAATATATCGCCAAACGTGGCGACTTGGCGTCAAACTTAGCGACTTTTCAAAGCCTGGAATTTTCTGCGACATTGTGCAAATCCCCAGACTCTCGAGAAGCTATAAATACAGCCTCGATTGAATTTCAGTTTTGAGTGTTCTTCAACGTTGTCGAAAGCGCCGCTGTGAGATTTTCATCGAAGAATTGCTGAGATTAATACCGCGATAAGTGCGACTTCGAGCGGCGTCTTTTGTGTTGAGTTTTTCCGTACTTCTGTGAACAAGGGATCGTGTTAGAAGCACTGTAGTGAGTTTCTGACGATCTGTAAGCTGTAGTATTCGACTTCCTGTAAATAAATCTTTGTTTTTATTCTGTCTCATTCAAAGTCCATTCAATCGCTGAACCCAAAATGGGAATTAGTAGTAACTTTTATACGTAGATTAGATATATGCATTTAAGTACGCTATTTATATTACATATATCCGTTTGATAGATATTTAGTGGATAGCATTAGACAGTACATGTTTCGTTAGAATCTCTGTTTATCTAATCCTTCCGTTAAGTATGAAATTATTACTACCAAAAAAAAGAATTAATTTAATCATCTGCCCTGTTTTTCTCATTTTTTCTTTCTCCGATCTCCTTTCTTGTCATAAAATAGCTTAGCTAAAGATCCTTGTCAAAAAATCCCTCTCAACTAGAGATGCGAATGAAAGAAACTTGGAAGATAATTCAGATAAGTAACTCGTAACAAAAGCATGTCCTTGCACTGCTTATTTATATCTATTTGTAACTACTTAGGAACTTCAGACAGATCAGGGCAAGCATTACAGCATATCACTGACGCCAAGTAAGGTGATTAAGATCTATCTTTAGTGCGTTGATTTATACTGTATGGTTCATACTAAACGAGAAAAATATTTTCCTCTAATTTTCACAAGCAGATTAGAATGTTATTGGATTTCTCGTGGAATCTATTAATAATCCCCGATTGTGATAATGCTGCGGTTAAGCACACGTGATTCTAATAGAAAATATTTCGGCCGAAACTTCGGAAACAAGTTAAGGTAGAAAAATAAAATATTTACCATGAATGATAATAATAATAATAATAGTAAAAAGCTCTGTGCACAAGATTTCGAAGAAACTGATTATTAATAGCAGAAGTTCTGTTTATTGAGTTAATAAATCTTTTGGAAGTCTACCATGTGCTAATTTTTTACTAACTTTTATATTATTCTCTGGAAGAGTGATAGACATATTTTTTTTCTCTGGAGAGTGTTGCCATTACATAAAAATGATACTAATAAGGTTAGAATAGACAGTTCAAACGTTAATAGTTTCACTTTTATGTAATTACAACACTCTCTAGGTGCCATTTTGCTCGCGTTTGCTTACAGTGTAGACTATTAAGCAACAAGATGGAGGTAAGGTTATAAATGTGTCTTGCATCTGATCTCTTCCCCTAGATGGAGCGCGTGAGATATCCAACACTGCCTTTGAAACAGAAACCATATAATATTTACAAGGAGTTTTCATAATTTTCAAGATAAAATAATTTTTTCCTGGGTGCGTATTTAACATAAATTTACCTATTTAATTTTTAAATTATATTTTTCATTGAGGACAAAGGTAACCTAGTGGTAGCACGTCGGCTTTCGGTACTGAGGATGCTCGGTTTCAAATCCTGAAAATTGCATTAAAAACCTTCGTGTCTAGGCTGAATAT
>OU015490.1:93243871-93526371 GCA_907164885.2 Dolomedes plantarius
ATATATATCTACCAATAAGAATTTGGACACTTATGTTAAAAAAGAAAAAGAAAATTCATTCATATTCAATAAGTGATAGAGTCACCACAAAGGGCAATTTCAGCCTCAACCCTCTGGTTTATGATTTTAGCAAGTCCTTGTATGATGGCTAGTGGTATTTTCTTCTACTCGGCTTGGAGAAGACATGAAGTTCCTTCACCGATTTTGGACGGTTGTTGCACCCCTTAAATCGGTGATCCAACTCGTCCCAGAGGTTCTCGATAAGGTTCAAGTCTGGGCTCTGGACAGGCCAGTCCATTCGGTTAACCCCATTGTCACCATACCAATCCATAGTGGACCTTGCAACATGACAGTTGGCGTTGTTGTCCTGGAAGTAACATGGATCCAAACCGTAAAACTGCCACATCATAAGAAGCACACTGTCTTCCAAAATAGTGCAGTAGACGTCGGCGTTTAGCTTACCACGAATTGGGACCGAGGGTCCCAGTTTATACCAGGAGAATCACCCCCAGATCATAAATCCACCTATGCCAATCTTTTCTGTGTCCACCATGCATTCTGGTAAGAGGCGTTCTCCAGGCAGACGCCAGACCCAGACCCTGCCATCCGAATGGTAGAGAGCTAACATTTTAATAATGTGTACATTTTTTTCATAGTTTTTAACAAAATTAAAATTTTGATGTGTATATAGATTTAGCTATTTAAGAAAAACGGATATCACAATTTAAAAAAAGGATTTTCGATAGATGCTCTTTCAAGTGCATTTCTAAATGCATATTTTGAAGCTACCAAAATGTAAATATTTACAAAAATTTCTTTTATTTTACAAATTTGTGCAAGCCAACAGCGTACAATTTATCTACTTAGAACATTATTAATTTTACAGTAAAATTTTTTGTTTTCAATGTCATCCGTTTTCAATAATTTATTTGCAAGTTACTGAAAGTAATCTTTTAACACTGTTATTTTCTAGCGTCTATGTGCGATAACGCAAGGTTTTTCTGAAACTCTACTGTCGTGTTTGAATGCAATATTGAAAGTAACCAAGAAATATTTTTTTCACAAACATACTGTTTTACTTTCACAACAACAGCATCATTTCGTTCGCATGCGCAGGTAATGTGCAATTTTAAAACAATGCCATGTATTCCCTGAAGTTTTTAAATATTATAACAAATATCTATAACTGGTTTTTAGAATTCAGTTTTCAGCTTTTTTTTTAGTATATAAACGTAAATCGAAATAAAATCTCTAACACTATAGTAACAAGTTTTAATAGACTCTTAGACATTACGAATAAATATTTCTTTTATATAAATTGTTTTAGTTTTGCAATTTTTCAGGGCAAGTGAGTTGCATACTAACTGTCTGTCCAGAATATCATTTATTTAAAATAGTATGATGTGTTTCCTGCATTCTCATTTTTACCTTATACATTTTAACTCTACTTCACCCACTCTTCACGACCTGTTGTGTGAAACGCCTCACCCTACTATTTTTGGGCTTTTAAAATGTACTGGTTTTTTCCACCTGATTTAACCTATCTGTTAACTTTTGCCCTTTTGTTGGTTTTGAGAAACTGACTTTGGTCTGGTTTTCGTGTACTTGACTTTTAATTTAAATTTATGCATGACTTTAAGGGGAGTCACTACCCTTAAATCTTTAAAACATTCGATTTTTTGAAAAAAAAATATATGTTAAAGGCCTGATCATTTCTGAAAAAAATAAAGCAAACCGCATGAAAATATTCCGCTTAGTTCCGGAGATATTGATATTCTAAATATTTAATTACTGATCAAGTTTATGGTAAGAAAAATTTTAAACTCATTTTTCTCAAAATGTAATTTTGCATCATTTTGAAACTGATATCTCAAAAACTATGAAACATAATTCCATGAAATTTTCATCACTGCATAATGATGTTATTTTATTGCGTCTGAACTAGAATTATTGCAATGACTGCACATTTTGATATTTTTTCAGGGGTAAATGAATGCAAAAATTTAAGGACATTTTAAGTGTATTTTGAGCAGTTTTAAATAAAATCAAAAAATATTTTAATGTTGAATGTTTTATGTTCAATTGTATTTTGAATTATTCATTTTAAATAAAAAACAGGAATTATACATTTAAGTGTAAAATTAATTTCATATTTCTGCGCGCAAGCCAGAATACAATAAAAATATTTAAAAAACAAAGTATATCTGAAGCATTTAAAAAAATTATTTAAAATTATTTTGAGCGTTCAAAATTTTTTTATTAAAATATATATATATATCAATTTATCATATACATAAAAGTTGGAAAAATTGGGAGTAAATTGAAATTGTTACAAAGAGTCAAAAAGTATTCAAATATGCCTTATTTCCTCGACTTAAGGGTCGTGAGTCCCTAAACACTCATTATAAATCACTGTTTTTATATAACCGTTTTTACCACTTACGTTTTGTTGTAGTTTTCGGATGTATTTTAGCATCTTTGTCACCTGTTTGTTTACGGTCTTTGTCACATTTTATATAAGACTGTTTTATCCTTCATAGATTTTATAACCTTCTATATCGTTGTTCTTTGTTTTGGTTTCGTAATAAATTTTTATTATCTTGTATATGCTTTTACTTCAACTAACTAACCAACCTCTGTTGTTCATCATGTTTACTTGTTGATTTATTCACTTTTTTACCACACTTTTATGTTTGTCTTCACACATTTTCTGTCATTGCTTTTTATTTTTATAATGCTTTTTTCTTCCGGTTTTACCACGTGTTTATCGCAGCATGTCCTCCCTGGATTTTGCGTCATTAAACCCCAATCAACCAATCAACCATGCATTCTCAATAATGATAATTCATTATAGAAAAGTATTAATTTTTCAGAAATTGTTAATGTTTTGCAATCTCCATTGCAAGTAAGTTTTTTAAAATGCTAGATGGGTTTCAAGCACTTTTTAATGATTATATTTACTTACTAAGAAGTATTTTTTTAACAAAAATTGTTTTAGTTTTGCAGTATTCATGGCATGTCAGTAACATAATGCCTATTGCACACAATATCATTGATTTAAAACAGTACAATGTTTTTCATGTACTTTTCAGTAATCATTAGCAACCATATGGTATTTTTGTCTTTTACAATTGCTTTAATTTTGCAATTTTCAGTGGAAATCAATAGCATTCCTGCATTTAATAAAATGTATTCGAAGTCAGTATGTACTGCTTCAAGTATTCCCTGCTGTTTTTAATAATCATAACGAATGCCTTTGAATGATTTTGAGAATTCAGTTTTCTTCTTAGGTTTTTTATAATACCTAATCGTAAATCCGAATGAATTCACTATAGCAGCAAATTTTAATGGATGTTTAGATTTTAGAAAATAGTATTTTTTAAATAAACATTGCTTCAGTTTTACAATTTTCAGTAGGGCAAGGGTATTGCATGCTACGTATTAGCCCAGAGTATTATTAATTTTAAACAGTATGCTGTGTATCATGCACTTGTCAATGATCATAAATAGTTACCGAGAAATATATTTTTTTGCAAAAATTCTTTAAGTTTTGAAATTTTCGATGCAAGTCAATTGCATATACATATCTGCATAAAATATTATTAATTTTAAAACAGCCTGAGGAGTTTCATGCATTTATTAATTTCTATAAATTGTTACTAAAATGCATTATTTTACAAAAATTGTTTTAGTTTTGAAATTTTCAGAGCACGTCAGTAGCACATATTAACATCAATTTTTAAATAGTGTGATGTGACTCATGCACATTCTAATAACAATAATTAGCAACCAAAATATATTTTTTTACAAAAAATGTTTTAGTTTTGCAATATTTACGGCAAGTCAAAAGCTACTTATTACACAGAACACCATTAAATTTAAATTTTATGATGTGCGTTTCCAACAATTTTCAGTAATCATAATGAGTTTCCAAAATTATTTTTTTTTACAAAGAATGGTTTAGTTTTGCAATATTCACGGCAAGTCAAAAGCTACTTATTGCGCAGAACACCATTAAATTAAAGCAGTGAGATGTGTGCTTCGGGCACGTTTCAGTAATCATAATTATATACCAAAATGTTTTTTTTTACAATTTTTTTTTAATTTTTGCAGTATTCACGGCAAGTCAAAAGCTACTTATTACACAGAGCACCATTGAATTAAAACAGTGTGATATGTGTTTCGGGCACTTTTCAGTAATCATAATTAGTTACCAAAACTTTTTTTTTACAAAAAATGTTTTAGGTTTGCAATATTCACGGCATATCAAATGCTACTTAATACACAGGACACCATTAAATTAAAACAGTGTGATGTGCGTTTCGGGAACTTTTCAGTAATCATAATGACTTACCGAAATGCTATTTTTTACAAAGAATGTTTTAGTTTGGGAATATTCGCGGCATATCAAAAGCTACTTATTACACAGAACACCATTGAATTAAAACAGTGTGATGTGTGTTTCGAGCACTTTTCAGTAATCATAATTAGTTAAAAAAATTTTTTACAAAACATGTTTTATTTTTGCAATATTCACGGCAAGTCAAAAGCTACTTATTACACAGAACACCATTGAATTAAAACAGTGTGATGTGTGTTTCGGGCATTTTTCAGTAATCATAATTAGTTATCAAAATTTTTTTTACAAAAAATGATTTAGTTTTGCAATGTTTACGGCAAGTCAAAATCTACTTACACAGAACACTATTACACAGAACGCCATTGAATTCAAACAGTGTGATTTGTGCTTCTAGCACTTTTCAGTAATTCAATTAATTACAAAAATACATTATTTTAACAAAAATTTGTTTCATTTTTACAATTTTCAGGGGAATTTAATAGCATATCTGTGTAGAATATCATTAATTTTAAAGCAGTACGATGTGCTGCATGCACTTTTTAATAATCGAAGTAAGTCACGAAAATGTATTTTTTTTATAAAAAAAAGTTTTAGTTTTTCAATATTCACGGCAAGTTAGAATCTACTTATTATACAGAACACCATAAAATTAAAACAGTATGATGTGTGTTAAGGGTACTTTTCAATGATCATAATTAATTACCAAAATGTATTGTTTTTACAAAAAGTTATACCAATTTTGCAATTTTCAGTGGAAGTCAATGGCATATCTGCGTAGAGTATCATTAATTTTAAGACAGTACGATATGCCTCATGCCCCTTTTAATAATCATATTTTGTATGAGTGGTTTCGGTAAATTACCTTTCCAGCTATTAGTTTCCAGTATCTATGCGTGAATCCGTAACCAAATCATTAAATCTGAAAATATCTTTACGGAGTGCACGTGCCGTAATGTCAGGGGAAATTGGCGGAAGGAAATTATTTTCCTTTTTACGGAACGGAGAGGCATCCTACTTATTGACCATGAATCAAACCATCTCGAAATTACTCTTTCAGAATGAGACACGCGCTATTTATGAACTGCGCGTAAAATGATAGATTCCAGAGAGGTACAAAAAAGAAACAGTTATCGATGAATACAGAAATAAGTGTACGAGATGAGAAGAGACTAGGAAATGTGGACACGTGATAGACCTTGCATCAGATGTATAAAATTGATAGCTGGTAAAGTTTAGGGCAAATTCATCGGACCGTGTTCTCTTATAATATCCGGGGGAAATTTTTACTGGAAAGTTAATAGCCGAGGACTGTATTTTGTTGAAATATGACACCCTGATGTCTGTTATTTAGAGAAGAATTGGCAGCAGAAATATATTGCTTGTGTGGAATTGCCCTATAACTTTCCAAGTCGGTAATTTTGGCTAAGTGATTTTGGTATAGATTTAGAAGCGTAATGCCATACTTACTACTTTATGCATGTATCTGATCGAAATTTCAAACCTTTAATAAGTATCATAGTCTTTGAGCTCGGGGCAGTTGTTTGAAATTCTATATTTACTTTCCAAAGAACTCTGAGGAATTATCTTATTTACCTATACTAATTTTACTACGCTTCTTAACATTCCGCCAGATAACTGAAGAAAAACAACTTCCTTTATTTTAATATTTGTAGATGGAGTAAATCTTAAGGATCCTGTAGATGGCTTGTACTTAGCCTATGGACTAAGTATTATAGTCACTGAATACACGACAAATTTTCGAAATTCTTTATTTTCCCTCCAAAGAACTTTAGGGAATGATTTAAATTATTTCTTGTAGTTCTTAATACTGTATCGGGGAGCTGAAGAAAAATAATATCCTTTGACTTATCGTTTAAATTTTGCCGTAATTCAGTGGTAAAAGAATATGATGACATATTCACCAATTACTAAAGCTGACATCTGTAACTGCACAACACAAAATGTAGCAAATACACCTTCGAGGAGGCTTAAGACAACTCTGTACTTACGCCACCCAACACCTAATTGTGAATTGCATTCTCTCCCCCAACGCTCAAAGTTATTGAACTAACTTAATTCAACAATTTAACAAGGCAGTAAGATTTCCCATTCACTCGTTCTAGTTCTTCATAGGCTAGACTTGTTTAATATAAAAAAGCTCATGACTGAAGTATGAAATCTTTGCTCCCGTAAGTATTTGAACTCATTCTCAGCCGTTCTGTGATTAATATTTACTATCTATATATATAAGCCAGTTCGGTAACTGACTGACATACAACGCAAAGGCGAAACCACTGGACCTAAAGGGCTGAAATATTGCATGGCGATTCTTCTTATAGTGTAGGGGTGCACTAAGAAAGATTTTTGAAAATTTCTTCTTATATTTTTTTTAAAAGCTGTTTTTGTAACTTTTTAAAAATGTTCATTTAAAATAATAATATGATGGTTATAAAATTTATATCACAACAAAGATCATAAGAATTACTTTAAAATGAAATGTTTTTCAAATCTTTACCTCCATTTTCTGATTTTTGGTGAATTTTTAAATATTAATTTTTAGAATTTAATTCATTAAATGTTGATCATGTGGTTTCCTTTCTTTTTGTGATACTTTAAATTCATTTTGCAACACGTGCATAACAACGAATTAAATTGACAAAAAATATTAAAATACGGTAAAAGATAAAATTTAACCACTAGACTAATTGAGATGGAAGTTTTTCAAGAAATTAGTTCAAATTAGTGTGTTTTATGGATATTAAATATACAAATTAATTGCATACATTGACCGTTGTATTTAATTTTAATATTTTCTTCTTTATTTTGTCTGTAAAAATATCCGTTACGATTTTTTTTATATATTTTTTGGCATTAATTGCACACATTGATCGTTGTATTTATTATATATATATATATATATATATATATATATATATATATATATATATATATATATATGCATTAATTGCAATGCATTAATATGCAATGTATGCATTAATTGCATACATTGACCATTGTATCTAATTTGAATGTACTCCGTAGCGAAGCACGGGTATTCAGATAGTCTGCTATAAACGTCTAACGAACTGTTTTAAGTATCAATTCGATTATTTGTCAGTATCTGAATTCCTGATTAAGTTGAAATAAAATTTTCTGAAAAATATTAGGCCAAGATTTTCAAGCTGAGAGCTGCAGTATTGCTTTTACTCATAAAAGTTAATAATAGCAGATGTACACATTTCAAAATTCCCAGTCATAGTGCACCTTCTAACCCATAGGTTCTTTGTACCTAGGAAGATATTTCCTAGGGTGTGGATACTTCTGTGATGAAAATGTATGTTCATATCCAGTGACTGTGGGTCATTAGTGATCAGAGGATTCTTCCAATAATTTCATACTCGATTTCGTCAAAATAAAACCCCCAGACACTGCTCATAATAAGCTTTTAAAAGTGCAAAGCTTAAAACAAATCATCAGTTTATTCAATCTACTTCTTATTTTACCAGTTACAAGGGAAAGAGAACTAGGAGGTAGGTACTTTTCAAAACCCAAGAGACTCGACAAAGATATCCCTACTGAGGATTCTAAGTCATCAGTAGTTATGAAACTCCTTTATTCAGAAATATGAAAATTTTACCGTGAGTTAAAAACTGTTTCTTAGTTATAAATATGTCTCTAAATTTTTTCTTCAAGGGAAATTCTTTAACTGTTTAAAATTAAATTTTTTTTTTATTTTGTCAACAATTGTTTTCATGTCATTGCACACATGATATCACCAGAACCGTTGTCTAGAATACCATTAAATTTCATACAGATGCAATATTATTATTAAACAAATGCCAGCCCATTGACCATCAGGACATCAGGCAACGAGCTCTCCAATATTTTTTAACAATACAGGTCAAATCGTTTAGTGCAGAACACTCGCCCAGATAAGCAGCAGTCATGTCTTGTCCAGAGTCACACAAGACACAATCAGGGGAATTAGTCAAATCAAAATGAAACCAAAATGAAGTCAAATCATAATGACTCCGGGACACAGTGTGATCCACAAAGCACACTCCAGGACCTATCTCCAGCAGCATGGGAAGCCACGCTACGAAACGATTGTTTGAAGATTCTCTTTGGCTCTAATTTAGCATAATGGAGTGGCAGGTCTCTACAAGGCCTATAAAGAATATCAGTTCCCTTTTTCGCAAAAAAGTCCGCCAAAGACCACAATGTATGGTACCTATTGGAAGGCAACTTTTCCCTGAATCCTCTTCAGGAGCTCCCTGCAGCTCAGTATTCGGGAACTTCTATTCTCCTGGTATATTTATAAAGCCTGAAGGGCAGAGATAGAATCTGAAAATATTACAGCCTTATCAAGAGGGGAAAGACGAACAGCAAGTTGTTGGAGGGCAATATGGATAGCTTCTAATTCACCATCAAAGTGAGTTGTAAATGACCCAACATGTATATACAAAGGAAAAAAGGTCACTAAAAACACCAACGACAGCACCCTGAGAAAAATCCAACAGGGACCCATCAGTGTAGATATGAATCCACTCATCATAAGGGTAACGAGTGTTAATAGTTTCTAAGTGCAATAGGATTAAAGTCACGTTTTCTCACATTCAGAACTAAGTCCAATCTGAGATACACACATGCAATATAACTATGTATGATTAAAATGACCAACTATTATGTCATTCCTATTATAAAAATGTTAATTGCAGTAAAATTGACGAAAAAAATTTAAATTTAATGCTTTTTTTTCCTATGAAGAACTAAGAATTTTGATTTCAAAGTTGGTCATTTTAAATATATATTATATAATTTAATTTTAAAACTAAAATTTGTGTATATACATTAATATACAGATGCAAGTCTGCGTGCAATGACATAACATTAAAAAAACAATGGTTGAATCTTTTAAAATTTTAATTATCTTCAAGCTAGAAAAAAATTGGAGCCTTATTTATAAAGAAAAAGGAGTTTTTAGTTCACAGTAAAATTTTCATATTTCTGAATAAATGATTTTCATAATTACTGAGGATTGAAAATAGAGATATCATTGTCGAGTCTCTTACCTTTTAAAAAATGCCTGACCCCTTAAACATCTGTCAACTGCCTTACCGTGGAAGGGACATAAAATTTCTCTAAGGGTATCATAGAACTCCTTTCTCATACCTAAGATGATAACGAATCATAATCATAGACTCTAAAGGAATTCATCGCATGCTGACATTGCAAGAGACTTATAAGCCGATCTGTATGCTAAACAGGCATAAATCTCAAAGCAATACTCCTATATTCTAATTCTCACAGATACTAAGGTTTCACCAAAAGCAAAGTCAATAAACCGTTCCACAAGATATGTTTAATACGAGAAATGACTACAATCAAGAAATACCAAGTTAACAAGACTTTATACAAATCACTCCAGAGGAACGCAATCTACCAAGGTAAATAAAAAAAAGTTAAATTACTTGCAGAAACTGTCCTGACACGCAACTTTCCCTAGACCACTAGCATGAGTTTTCTTCAATCCTGGCAGTTCAGATTGTTGACATCATATCCGCAAAAGACCTATACCAACATATTAATCGATGTCACAAATGCATTACCCCAAGCTTTCTGACTTAATGAATTTTTGTTTCCCTAAACTATGTACATTTCGTGGACACGACGACAACAACAGCCTAGTATGTATTTTAAACGTATTTTCAATTCTTAATGTTAACGATTTTATTATACCTCGAAACCAATGGTTCCGAAACCCGTAGAAGTCTCCGACCACTAAGCCAGAATTTGAACCATGGGCGGACCACTCCATCCCCCCACCGACTTGAGGTGGGGAGTATGGGGGGGTATAGAATATCCCTCAGGCAAAAGGGATATAGGATTAACGTACTCACATACTTATGCATAATATTCTAATAATAAAATAATTATGTTAAACATTTAAGAAATTTTTATTCAAGACCTGATAGTCACCGGATATATTCAGCCCATCTAGTTCAATGAACATTGCTTTCAAAATCCCCATTTATTTCGCAACTTTTTTATATGTGGTGCCGGACCACTCCCGAGGCTCTCGCAGACTATCTGTGGTCCGCTGACCACCGGTTGGGAATCACTGTCTCTAAACGATATATCAAATCATCTTACTTAAATGATGCATAATAGCTTTTAAATCCTTTTAAACTAGTAAATGCTTACCTGTTAAGTGTTTCACAATAGATATTTTAACTTTGGTACAGAAAATAACAACAGAATATCAGTATTTTTATATTTTCCTTTCGATTTAACCATTTTATCTGTTTGAAAGTCCATTAAATTCAGATAATTGGTTTCTACCTTTCGCAGCTTCTGCGATCATTTGTCAAACTTCATTTAGATCGGTGTTAATTCATGTATAATTGGATTTTCACGATTCACTCTATTCCATGACGAAAAAGATTTGTTTTCGACCTGGTCTTTGGTTGAAAGACGTTTATCGCGGCTCAATGAAGCGAAATACCATATCGATTATTTACAATTACCTAAGCTTATCTTCTTTTGCTTTGTTCCGGTAGTTTGCAGGATTGCTGTGGTATCTGTATATATATATATATATATATATATATAGAGAGAGAGAGAGACAGAGAGAGTAGAACCCCGTTATAATGAACTTCAAGGGACCAATTGTTTTGTTCGCTATATCCGAACCATTAAGAAAAATGTTAAAGTTCACAAAATGTATAACTCATTAGTTGCTATGTATATTCAAAAATGATGTATTGAAAGAAAAGTAAAATTTATTAAAAATTATCATTAATGAATTAAATTGACTAAAATCAATTACATTAAACTGACACAATGCTAATTAAATTAACTAAAAATGAAAACAAATGGAAATAAATTGATTTTATCTTTAATTGTTGCTCACTGTTTTGATACAGAAATAATCGGTAATCTTCTGCTGACGTGATGCCTAGTTCAAAAACATTTTATGAATTTCTTTGTCCAATACATCAATTGACTCCAACACTCTTTCTTCCACTGTTTGTGTAGACAAAAACTTATTAATTACACGCATCGTTGCTGTAGCATGAGATGGTGGATATTTCATCATTTATGTGAACCTCTTCATCAGCATCAGAAGTAGAATCTTCAATTTCAGAATGATTCATTTTAATTTCTTCCACAATATCTTCATCAGTCGAATTTTCACATGTAATGACTTCATCATCACATGTTTCGAACAACTGCACGCCACAATCTGAGAATGATGACATTTTGAGCTTTTCTATCCATATCGCGATAGGTAAATCTTCATCATCTTCTTCTTCAACTTTCTTTGCTTCTTCAACATTCGTTGTATCTTCAACATTCTTAAAAAGTTTAAAAATTAAAAAAAATTCAGTTGTTGACTGAAAAAAATGTTCGTTATAGCCGATTTTTAAGATTTCGGAGGTTCGCTATAAAAGGATAAATTAGCATTAAATAAAATAGGAAAACGGTGGGACCAAAATTTTCGTTCGTTATATCCGGGAGTTCATTATATACCGAGTTCGCTATAACGGGGTTCGACTGTATATTTAATGCGCTGTTCATCACGGAGATTCATGAATGCTGGAAAATTCAGGATATGCGAATACATAAAGTTGTAGTCATGGCGGTGGAGAGACTCGCAGCTGGGAAAAACCTACGATAAAAGAGACCAGTCAGCATTCTGCGGATTTTCTTTATTCTGCATAACTATTTCTCAAGAAGGAACACATCAACACTTCAAGAATATAAGAAAATACAGTAATTAGACGAACTGGCACAAATATACAGCTTGACAATTTCGGCACTGGAAACCAGCCGGAGCTTGAATATGCTTGACATCAATGGAACAGTAATGGCATATTTAATAAGAGACACGCGGTGATAGAGCAACACAGGACGAGAGATCGCCGATATATAAAAGCAGGAACGAGACACGAGAAAAGGTACGAAGAAAGCCGCTGGGAACCCTTGCTCTCGCTTATACGAAGGGTTCATGACCTTGTACACCAGGGGGCCAAAAACTTCTAATTGGTTATCGGTGACCATCTGACCCCGTGCATCAGAAATTGCATGATCTTTCGGAAGGCGCGAGAAAAACTTGTGAGGTTGAATCATCTTGTTTTGATAACAACTCTTACTGTTCAACACGTGCATTAAGGGACAATTTAGCTAGTTAATTCGTTTTTTCTTAGTTCATAATTTTAAATAGGGGGCTATGAAACGTTAACGGGAAAATTTAGAATAGGCGTTAGTTAATAAAGGTGGAACATTATTATTACATATATATAAATATATATATATATATATACATTGAAGTGCCACTGAATTAGGGATAGCAAAGCCTATGCAAATTCTGTAGCGCTGAGCATCATGTATGCGCAAGTGAGGGCGCTGTGGTAACTGCATATATAGCGCGTACCGTAGTTGTTCTGAATTAGTTGTTGGAATTGCCAGTAAGGGTAAACTGCCTGATTTAGACGCCTTCGATCGTGGACAAATCGTAGGTGCGCGACACATGGGCCTTCAATTTCCGAAATCATCAGACAGCTAGGATTTTCAAGGTCGACAGTGTCGAGAGTATACCAAGAATACATGGATGGTGGAAAAAAACTAGCGATCCGGCAAACTGCAAAGGACAATTAGCCTTGACAGTGCGTGGTGAGAGACGGCTCAGGCGTATTGTACGTAGCCAGCGAAGCCAAACATTAGCTCAAATTACCACCCAGTTTAATGACGGTGCCAGTCGTACAGTCAGTAAATGGACTGTGCAACGCTCGCTTCACCGTATGGGTTTCGGGAGCCGTCGACCTACAAGAGTACCATTGCTCTATACTCGCCATCGGGCTGCACGTCTTGCCTGGGCAAGAGAGCACAGAGACTGGAGTGTAGAGGACTGGAAACGAGTAAGATGGAGTGATGAGTCTCGATTCCGACTACTTAACACCGACGGGAGGCTGAGAATATGGCGTCAGGCTCATGAAGCCATGGATCCTGCATGCCTGGCTGGAACTGTACAAGGGCATGGTGGCTCAATCATTGTCTGGGTGTTTTTTCGTGGCACAGTTTGGGATCTTTGGTGCGTGTACCAACCTCCCTCAATGCAATTCAGTACGTAGAGTTGCTGGGTGATCACCTCCATCCGTTTATGCTGTTCTGTTATCCGCACGTTAATGGAGTTTTCCAGCAAGACAACTGTACCTCTCACAAGTCCCGGTTGGCTACTGGCTGGTTGGATAAGCATTCCTCTGACTTCTCTGTCATGAATTGGCCACCTAGAAGCACAGACTTAAATTCTATTGAGCATCTTTGGGATGTTTCGGAACAAGGCGTGAAAGGCCATCACACAGCACCAAAGAACCTTACTGAATTATGGACAGCTTTAGCCAATATTTGGCAAGCCATTCCCGTGGAACGTTGCCAGAAACTTGTTGAATCTATGCCTCGTCGTGTGGCAGCCGTTATCAAGGCCAGAGGAGGCCCAACTCGTTACTAGGTAGGTATCCCTAATTCAGTGGCACTTCAGTGTATGTATATATATATATATATATATATATATATATATATATATATATATATATATATATATATATATATATATATATATATATATATATATATATGTATGTATGTATGTGTGTGTGCGTGATAGATTACAGCAGTAATTCGATCATAAAAATGTATACATATGTCCCAAGTGGTCATCTTAAATATAGAAGACAGCTTCAGATATAAAAACAAATTTATTAAGTCATATCTACTAGAAAAACGACGAACTTCTTTTCCAGACAAGGAACCTGTGGCGTAAATGTAAAAATGTAATTATACATTACTTCATGCCCCAAAATTCCCAAAGTGGACCCTTCCTGTGGCAGAATTGTGATTGGGTCAGAAAATTTCTATGTTACGCATTGCTTTATATGGTTCTGCCCTCTACTCTTAAAACTGCTAGGCTGTCTATTTTCTTATTGGATATTTTTAAATCACAGATCACTTGAGAGTAAATATAAAAATTACGAAAAAGTTTAGAGCCGTTAATAAAATTAGTAATTTATAGGAAAAGTTATGCGTATAATTAAGTTTGGTAATTAGAAGACCTTTTGTGGTATATACATATATACTTAAGGCGATTCCGAACAATTACAACATCCATGCCTATAGCGGGACTAGGTTCCACGAACTCTGGTACCACATTACAACACCTTAGACATCCGGCCCTCGTTCGGCGTTTGAACTTTGGAAAAAATCTCTATATTAATAACGTGTATGGAAGGTCGAAGCCGAGGAAAAAAGGAAAAGACTTCACGTGGAAAATCTAATTTCCGAAATTTCATCAGAAAAAGTTTGACATAATTTCTTGTTAAGCACAAAAATGTTCTCACAGTAGAAATGAATGGTAAATTCTTCTTGTTGTTTTAGATATAATATGAATTCACTGAAATATATAATTAAATTATCTCAAAATAATAGTTCATTTTAGTACACTATCAACATTTCCATGAATTTTTCACAATCTATGAATAATAATGCAGTATATAATATTAGCTAATTTTATTATGCATTCATGTATACATTTTTAACAGTGCCGCAGCCGTTCTCTAAAGTTTTCCATCACACTGTTGATCATGTCTGGAGGAATGGCGGAAACTTCCTCACGAATTACAGACACATAGCACATTTTCAAATGTTCTGATGATCCGAGGACAACCCCGTGGTTTTGTTTGTGTTGGAAAACCGCGTTTGAAACCCACCGCAGGATTGTTTATCGATATGGAACGGCATCATTTGCATAGAGACATAGGCTCGTCCTAAATGTCCTGTGTGTCACGGTTACAGAACCGTTATTTGAGGAAAACGCCTCGATAACGAAGCCTCCATGTTCACCGGACCAACTCGTGGTGTCTGCTGATAACTAGAAAATCTGCCCACACTGTTGCCTCCTCGCCACTCTGGCCCTGCACCTACCACTACATTACTAACCAATTTCAGAAATGTCGGAGTCCATTCTACCTCACCCTGTATGTCCCTAATTTTTTATTTTGGTATTATTAATAATTTTTTTTATCTTACTCAACTCATTCGTTTCTTTATTAGAATGGTCTTGAGACTGCATATCAGTAATTCAAATTATTTTCAAAATTATTTATATTTTGCCAGTTCTTTATTTTGAGCTTTAAAATATAATTTCAGATAAAAAGTTGAATAAATACAAAAAGCTTTGAAGTACACTGGAGAATAACCCCCCCCCCCCCCCGAGTACAAAATCCTTTTCTTTTTAATTAAACCTTTGATCAGATAATTTTCAGTGATTTCACCTCTAAAAAAACCTTAAAAACCAAAATAAAAAAGAATAAATCTTTGAGTTTCTCCCAACATTTTTTAATAAGAATAATTTTTAGTGGAATCCTAATGACATTTAACTCTTCCGAGCGAAGTCCTCTGAAAAGCAATTAGACCTTTTTATTCATTATTTAGATAATAAAATCAGTCAGATATATTTATGAGTATTTTTTGTTATAAAGGAGAAATTTTATTTTTTGAGTAGCTCAGAGATATTAACGTCAATATTTCCAATAAAATGTTAATTATTTATACACACACACACATATATATATATATATATATATATATATATAATGTTAAGCATTAATTAGAGAGAGGAGAGTAGCTAAGATAATTGAAGGGGGCTTCAAGGTAAATTAATTTCGTGGCGTCAAACGTCACTGTTTTTCACAATTCATAAACTTACCCGAAACGTGCAACAGATCAAAAAGGGAAATTCCCGCATGGAGAATCAAACTTGATTGACAAGAAATGACCACGCCCCAGGCTCATCTTCAGCGTCTACGTCACGGGTCTTTACGTTTATTTGAAACAAAGGATTTTTAACAGATAGGGATTAGATTTGTAAGTTGCTAGACGTGGTCGAGCGTCGGGAAATGGGAGATGATCAGACTTGACACGGATTCGATTGAGATTTAAGTAATGTTAGTTAATAAAGCTCTTAGATGTAAATTAATAGTCTTCCTTTGCCACAGGCCTATGTTTGTCGACTGCTAATTAGGGTAAATTTAGGGGAAAGTTCTGTGGAAATTAACGTGTAAATAAGACGCGTGTCATATATATATATATATAAATAATTCAAATCAAAAATAAAGGAAAAATGTTTTGGAATTCTAAAGGTAGCAATTTTAATCAATTTTTTTAATCTTTAAAAAACAAGATTAATATTTTAAAGGACAGATTTAAAATAAAGGCAATTTAAGCTTTTTACAACACTCCAAATTAGTAATATTCTTAGTTTTTGTTAAATTTACTAATAATTCAATAGTAATAGTATTGCCTGTATTAATTAAATCCATTAATATTCAATTTTTATTTAATTAATTCCACTACATTTTCATTTAAGTTTAATAGTAATTCAATTAAAAGGAAACTGACAGTGTAAATGCAGTTTTTTTTTATAACTACCGACAATTTTTAATGGAAGATTCTGTTTATATCTTTGTCGTATTTAGCGTTCATTTAAAAATTTGAATGCACCGTTTTAATGCTAAGATACAGGAATATGAGGTCAGAAAATGAACTCAATAAGAATGTCAAATTACATAAATAGAAAGAAGTCACTAACAGTCAAAAAAGTTAACAGGAATCTGCAATTAGGGCAGCGAAACATAAATGCAAGATTCTGTATCAATAATAGAAAACAAAGCATAAATAAACCAAAAAAATTATAGTTAACAATTTTTTAAATTTTCATTCAAAACATTTTCAAAATGTCAATAAAAGTTTTTTCAAACAGTTTTTTAAATCTATCTTTTAACAAGAACCAGAGAGAAATTCGTGGCGAAATTTACACTCTGTTAAGCAGGCAATTAGCTTTCAAAATAACCTTATCACGATACCTATTTGGTAATGTTAAATGACTGCATTTCATTTTCAATCAACTATTTGAATTATTTATAACTGTTGTTTATCCAGTATTTTCCAGTATGTTATAAACTCCTGTAAAATGGAAGTAAATGCTCTGAAACCTTCTAAACTTATTAACAGAGTCATTTACTTTGGGGCGAATTACCCAAATATTTCACAGAACTTCATTCAAGTAAAAGCCGCTGGTATTCTACGGTTCGCGAGATCTATTAACCGTCAACCTTCCACCCGGAGAGTCAGTCATTAAAATAAGCAATTTCTTCAAATGGAACTGTTCGAGAAACTTTCTCAAATATTTGAAAACTTGAAAGTTATTTTACGCCATTTTAAAGTAATTAATTTTGGAAGTTTCCTCTCTCTCCTCTATGCGAGCCCATGTTTTGCAAGTGAAATTTAAAACCGGATTCACTATGGACTTTTCAATTAGTCTGCACGAGTTGTTATTATGTAGTTAGATTCCATCGAATTAAAACCTATGGTAATTTTTGTAGATTACGCGAAATAGAGGTCACAAATGTCGAATGGTGAAGGGCGTCCAGGACACAATATTCTCGAAACAGAACATTTTATAATACCACGGTTTCCAGGTGAGCCAGTGCAGTTAACTGCCTTAGGCGATCCTGAAATAGTTTTCAATCTTCCACTCTCCCCAAAAAGCAAAAATTTTGACAAAATTTTGTATTCGAGATCCTTTTTTTTTTTTACTCTTTGCATATATAGAAAAATTAGTGATCTGGTATTTTTAGACAACCTGAAATTTTTTCCCTGCACGTTAATACATATTCCTTTTTTTTTCTAAGTGTCTTTCGTCAAGGAAGTTCTTTGGGAAGTTTTTTGCGCTTAAAACACAATGTACCATATTTTCACCCCGAATAATTTTAATTTAAAAATATTATTCATATCCGTTTTAAAGTATAAAAATTTCACATTTTTAATACATTTATTCTCTGTTACGCGGTACAGTTAAAATTTTAAATAAACTTAATGCAAGTTGACAGTCAGTAAGAAGTATTCCTCCATACGTTAATATTATGTTGAACTAAGCGAATATGGCGGTTATATACAAATAGAACCCTTGAGGGGATGGTAGATTTTCAAATTACCAAAAATCAAACAAAAAATTAGAATTTTTTTATCATTTATAAAATATGTAAATATTGGAATAAAATGCATTAAAAATCTGTCTTGAAAAGTAAAATTAAAACTTGGTGGTTTTAGAAAAGTAAGTATTAAAAGTAGGGGAAAAAACATCTTTTAAATGGATTTTTCTCAAAATCAGTCATTTCCAGATTGGCAATTCTTTGAAATGCTGCACGCGACATAATTTTTGACGAAATTTTATAAAATTTATAATAAAGACTTCTGTAATACATCAAAATAAAGTTATGTATCTATTTCATTTTTTGACATCATTCAGATTATCAAAGATTAACATAAGTGTAGAAAAGTACAAAAATTACACGAGAATTCGGAGTACAAGCATAAAAATATTTCCTAAAAGTTAACTATTCAACGAAAGCATAAAGTAATACATAACTGCATTCAAAATATATTTATAAGCAATATAAATGTAAAATTAAGAGGAGGAATTAAAAATTGGATCGCAGGGAGCATTTAATAAAAAAAATTAATTTCAATTTTTAAAATATAATTTTTTAAATAATTATAAAATTTTATAAGGAATTTAATTTAGTTATAATTTATTGAATATATACGCAAAATTTCATATCTCTGAGGTAAAAATTTAAAAATCGCTTTGTAATGTCCATCATCCCCTTAAAACACATTACAGAACTTTTAGAGTCAAACGGCAAATCTTACGTAAATGTAGTATGAAACAAAAGAAATAAAATGTATATATATATATATATATATATATATATATATATATATCTATGTATATATATATAATGTATATATATATATATATATATATATATAAATGTAAATATATATATATATATATATATCTAGAATTTTTAAAAAACAAACTGTGTTTTCCAAACCCTCTTTATATTTTAACTGAAAAGCATGCTCTTATATAAGTAATATAATAGGGTAATGCACTCGAAAGAGACCCAAAAATTTATGTAATAACTCTCTAGGATGTAGCAAACAAATTAGCCACTTACTTTGACGTATGTGTAACCGATTGCATTAAATGCGATACTGGAAAATATTTCTATTTTCAGACAGACACATTTGGACACGTATCGCCATATTCCTGAACTTATTGGCTAGGATATCAGTGGGGGGGGGGGGGGGGGGGCAGCCATTTCGCGTTAGATGTTTTTCTGCAAATCTTCCACAGTACGAGACCTGTTTCGACAGACTTTTCCAAAATTAGGATGTCTGGTGGTGTAAGATCCGGTGACTGCGGTGGCCAAAGCCTTTTTGAAATAACACTGTTGCCGATTAAGGACTCAACTTCCAGCATGCTCCGTGCCGATGTTTGACACGTTGCTCCACCTTGCTGCATGTAACCTTCCTTTGACGCACGATCAACCAGTTAATTCACGAACTGTCAAAAGATGTCCAGGTGATCACACAGGTGATCACGGTGATGTCAAAGAAAATGGGGTATGATGCTCAACCGAGACATCGTGCACCACACACCAAGTTTTTTGATCACGGAGCTGTGTTAGGTGAGTGACAAAGGGATTTTCAGCTGTTCATATACGGGTGAAAAGAGATAACTTCCAGCATCGCATGTAATGCAACCGATAACCCACACGTCAAGGTATACAGATTATTTGTTTTGTTCAGATTGTTTCATCCTAGTGGGAGTTATTGCATAATATTCGGGCCCACTTCCGAATAAATCACCCTAAATTTTGTTAAACTGCAGCTTAGGGTTATCTCGAAACACTTTGAACCTGATGTCGTTATTGGCATAAAATTCGCGTCACTAAGTTGCCTTTTTCTTTTCAGGATTTTTGTTGGCAAATAGGAAATGAAACTAAGAAAAAATATTCTTTGTTCTCATTTTCTGCATGAAAAAAAAAATTTATAACTGAAGTACACCCATGAACCGTTTCGCTATCTAATTTTTACGAGTTGTGACGAAATCAATCTAGCTTTGCTATTGCGCTAAAAGGAAAATTCATTTAATTAAGTATATCAATCCATTCGAATTATAATTAATGTACGAGTTTGCTAAATATGTTTTAATTTCCTATATCTAAATACAGTGGAATCTCGATCGATCGTTTTCGGATCCATCGTTTTTTCGTATGTGTCGTTCATTTTATCCAGTCCCAAAGATCATATTGCTTTGTTATGTTTCCGCATCTATCGTTTTCCCGCATTTATCGTTCATTTCAATCGGTCCCTTGAAAAACGATAGATCGAGATTCCACTGTATATGTTAATTAAATATATTTTATTTTCCTTTATACCATACACTATTGAGATATTTACCTAGTAATGAACTAAAAATTTTACAAAATTTCCTAAAATCATCGAAATATATCAAAATATGTAGAAATACACAGATTTTTAAAAAATAGTATTTTCTTATGTATGGGTTCCTGTAAAATCATTAAATTAAAACATAGAATTTAGATTTAGTTCAAAACATAGTAAGTAATGTGTAAATCGCTATTTCAAAAATTCATTTAAATAAATCTAAAGCTTTTTATGTATCCAGGTTTCTAGTATACAAAACTGACTGAGGAATTGGTTTTCTCGAAACTGCATTTAAAGATTTTACGTGCAATCTTTTAAGCATCAATTCTGCTTAATGTATTGGCCATATCTTCTCCTCCAGTAATCGTACAAATTTTAGTACAGCAGTTTTGGAATCCAAAAGGATTGCTTCCTCATATGAAACAATAAAAGTTTTTGAAAATTTTTCCCAAAACAGCCATTTTAATGTAGACAGATACCTTAAGGGTCTGTTTACATACAATCCGTCAGCGTAAATATTTTTAACCAATCGTATATCAGTCATCTACCCATTTAAGGTATCTGACAGCGTACGGATCACTTGTTTTGAAAAACTGTACATCCGAAAATTTCTGTCTTATTTTTCGAAGGACACCAAATAACACCAAAAAATAACACCAAAATTTCGAATAACACCAAAACTCGAAAATGATGAAAAATTAGACAATAACTATGCAAATTTTTACAAAAACGGCTCTAGCTCTAAATAAAATTATATCTATAACACTACATTTTTTTGTCATATGTACGTAAGTAACTTCTAAGTGTAATGAGCTAAAAGCTAATCGATATCTTAAAATGTAAAAATAATACATGTCATTATACAGAGGCTGTTCACACATTTTTTAGACGATGTATATTGTATTCACAAAACTAAATTACATAAAATTCTTGTGTTTCAAATGTTCTATTTGACATCGCTTATTCTGAACTATCTTTCGACACCGCAATTTCCAGGATAATAATGCCTTTTGAAGTGTCAGAAGAGGTATTCCATCCCATTACTTCTGAACAGCTTTCCAGAGTCCTGTAAGGGTTTTGGGACGACGTTTGGATAATGCAGATTTTAAAAGTCCGAAAGCACAAAAATCCGTAGGTGATACATCGGGAGATTTAGTAGGGATATCAGTGAAGGGTATGGCCTTGATATCAGTTTTTGGTTCCATTTCTTTTAGGAAATTTACAGTGGATTTTGATGTGTGACTGCTAGCTTTGTAATGATGGAGTATCACAGATTGATGGCACTCTGGGTAAAGCGATGGTATTTCATTCAGAAAAATTGGCGGTAAAATATGTTCCTGATAGTATTTGGAGTTAATCTTGACATTTTTTCCACTCTCTTTATTTTTAACTTGCCATTATAAGAAAAACCAGCAACAATCATGAATCCCTTAGAAAAACTTTCCTTCGATTCTTTGAACCATGTACTTCAATTTAGCAAGAAATGTAGCTTGAGGTATGTGAGAAGCAGCATGTTTTTGTTATAATCTATTTCTTCTTTAAAATTTTTGTTTAACATTTTCCATTTTACAATTTTTGTTTAACATTTTCCATTTTACAATTTTTGTTTAACACTTTACCACTTCTTACATCCAACTGTAACTGCTGATTCTAACTCTAGTAAGAAAATAGAAGCCGTTTTGATGAGGATATTCTTTTCAAAACATCTTCAATGAGCCGGTCGGAGAAACCTGTTGCAAAAATTAAAACTGAGGAACTTGAAAATTTTGAAGTACAAGACAGTTTGACGAAAAACCTTTAAAATAAAACGTTTAAAACACAAAAATCCTCGACTTCTTTTTACGTGGTTTAAGATCTTTCCACATGCAGCTTTTAAATTATAAGGGACATTGTCTCTGCTTTAGGATTTTCCGCAAGTAATCAGAAGATGATGCCTGGGCCACATTTTCCTTTTAACACTAGATCGCATGGATATTAAACCTTACTACAATGCCTTATGGGGATCATTTTGAGCCATAGTCAAAATTAGGATAATTTTTTTAATAGTTTTTTTTTAATTTTGAATATTTATTTATCAAACTTTTATAGATACTAATTAAACATATTAAAATTAAATTGAGATCAAATTGACAGGAAAATGAAAATTAATCAGTTTTGCACTTTACGCAAATAAACACTTTTGTGTCCCACACATGTGCAGCAAAGGACTTTCTACATTTTATGCATATATTTCATATTTTTCCCAAACTAGCATCAACATAAAGCTAGCATCTGAAAACAATAGGAGGTTATATGTAATTATTAACAGCTCGTGAAAAAATTCACGAGCTGCTATTTTTATACTACCACGAGCTTTATTTTTATATTTTCGCATAATATATGAAATGGGTCATTTTGATCCTTCCTCCAGGCATTCTAGGTAAATTAGGTTCAAGTTTTGAAAAACAGAAAAAGTAAAACAAAAATATATCATTATTTAAATAAATGAATTAATTTTGTCATGTCACAGAAAGCTACGTTGATAACACTTAGAAAATCAATTTGTTCCGAGGTAGCCCATCGGTAGCGCGCCGGCATTCGGTAGGGAGAGTGCTCCGATCGAATCCCTACAAGCGCCGTTAAATACCTTTGAGTCTAGGCCGGATATGAGCACGTTAAATGCCCAGAGCAGAAAGTCCTTTAATCAGGTCAGTGGGTGGGGAAGGTACACTCTCCCCAGATGTCACCCCCAGGGTTTCTCGGTCAAAATTGGGGTGGCACCTAACCAAGGGACTCCGATCCTTGTGGTGGTATTTTAAACCGGAGCCGCTCTACTGTACCGGAAGTCTGTATGGACCTGGTCTGGAACTTCTAGCCAGGGGGCATTAGGGAGAACAACAACATAAAACGAAAGTTATGAAAAATCAAAACTTGAAAAGGATCATTATGACCTCATCTGGCGTTTTAGTGTTAAAATCATAGCATAAAATTTCGTTCAAAGATCTCTTCCCTAATATTAGTGTTTAGGTGGTATTGTAAGATTATAGATTTTTAAATAGATATTTTTCAACAAATCATGATAAGCTATTTAACCGGATAATGGAGAAATTAAATGATTTTGGATTCTAACAGCATCTCAGCTCTGTGTTATATTGCATAACATTGAGACATACTGTACATAGGTGTAAAAAACCTTAAAACAATTGAGGCGTGCATGCTTTGGGGCAAGCAAGGAAACGCAGAGAATTGGCCTTTATCATACATTTATTAGAAAATACTCAAAATTTTTTAAAGGGAAATTAATAATAGAATGAGGTTCCTCTTAATATTATCATTTAATACATGAGGAATCAGAAGCAGAGAGAGACTATTTCGTCAAAGTAATTATTTCCAGGGTCTATCGGGAGGTACTTACAACTGTTGAAGAATACAACAATGAATCACTTCGTTGACAGGGGCTCATATCATGTCATATTCAACATCATCATGTCGAATTCCAGAAACTTCCGCTAAACTCGGAGACAGTTCAATCGGCACTCTATATCGCCCGAGCTTTATGGAACAGCAAGCACAATCTGTCGACCTTCTCTGGGATTTTTTTTTCTTCTTGGAGGAGCTGTTGTCCGTTTACCTGGGCCATTTTTGCCCGCCCCTTTTTCTCTCATTGGACAGTGGGCTGCTATTCTCTTAGCAATTCCTGACCCAATCGGTCCCTTATTTCACACCTCCTGTTCACAGTCTATCTACCAAGTACCTCCCCACCATAATTTTCATTTCAAATACAACTTTGACCATTATCTGAAAGTTTTATTGTGGGCCATAAAATAACGTCACTATCTATCTTGCAATATTTATAGTCTTTTGTTAGCTACCAATGGCCACACAGACAGCTTTTCTTTTACGCCACCTTAGTGATCAAACCTTTATTTTTTGCCTCTGAAGTTGTTATAAGAGTTTTATTCTTGACTGTCTTTCGACCACACACCGCGGAAAATTAACCTTCAGCGCTTCTACACTGTATGTATCTCAAGATACACAATGTGGGTGAGAAACCCTGATATTATCACAGTATTTTCTGTATCTAAAAAAAAATATTGCTAAACGCTGCCACCAACTGCCTAATGATAACTTCATTTCTAAGATAAGATTTTTTTAAAAATATGAAAATTAAAAATACAGCCAGACATAGAGTTTAATTTATTAAACTCTATAAATGGGCATTTGACAACTTGCGATATTGTCAAAAACAAGCTAAAGGTAAAATTTGCTAATAACATATTGACATTTTTTTATTTATTTAAATTTATTTTAAATATATTCATGCTCTAAAGCAATGGTGATTTAAAACTCGAAATTAATGTTTTTGACAGAAGACTGTTTTATAATACTTGTTCAAAAGTGTGATAAATCTGAAATAACGTTTTATCAATTTTCTTTACATCATAAATGATGTAAGAAACGTTTTAGAACTGTCATTAATTTCCCAGAAAATTTAAATGCTAGGAAATCGCAAAATACATTTATGCACTGATTTAAATGTCTAGCTCATCATACCCAATTATTCATGCATTTGGGCAGTCACCAAGTGTCAAGCAATTTCTTAAATTTAAAGTAGTCGTAACTACTTAAGAAGATGTAGTTACATCCTTCGGGAGCAATAAAAATAATTCTTAATGATTTCATTTAACATACAAAATACGTTTTAACTTTTTAAAATACCCACTAAAATATTTTTTGTTGCTCTCAACAATTATTAGTCTAAAATTATTGGCAACCTATTCACTTTTCGAAATGCGTTAGTTGTTGTTATTGTTGTTGTTTCTAAGTCCTCCTGGCTGAAAGTTCCAGAACAGGTCCATTCAAGCTTCGTACTGATGTGTGTGACTCTGTATATGGTACCACAAGGGTTAAAGTACGTTTCAGCTAGTTGCCACATCAATTTTGACCGTGCCCATCTGGGAGGGTCGTACCCTTTCCTACCCTCTCTGACCTCATAGAGGAACTTTCCGATCTATGTATTTAACTCGCCCATATCCGGCCTAGACACATTACCTAGACACATTAGGAGGTATTTAATGGCGCGCCGGGATTCGATCCGAGCACCCTCATCACCGAAAGCCAGCGGAGATTTAAATATTGTTAAGGATCTTAGATTAAAAGAACATTTTTAAAAAAGGGCTGCGAATACACGGTAAGAAATAGAGTTAACTTAAAGCAAATTACTAGTTCCATTAATAAAGATATAGATTACACAGGCCTGCAACCAAAAAAGTGTTTAGAAACCAACAGCTGATACTGATAGATTTTTGGTCGCTGATTTCAGGAAAAATAGTAAAAAAATTCCAAGACGTACCATTTTTTCAAAGAATTGAAAATTTGGATTTTCGTAGCCATCAATCGATTGTGTTAATTAAGGAAGGGTATGAGCATATAGTGTCATAAGTCGTCATTACTGGAGAAAACTGGAGATTTTTCTGTCTCTGGAGCGAAAAAAACGGAAAAAAAGAAACAATCTAAAGAATCTGCCGAACTCTTAGGCTCTAGGCTAAAGCAAAAGAATTTATTGGCTCCTGGTACCTCTTTCTCATGGTTCAGAAAAAGAGAAACAGATTTCGTTCCATGCTTTTCTCATAGTAGTTTGCGCTCTGTGCGGAAAACTAAATATTTCATCGTGTACTTCCATTTTTGTGTTTTTTTCATTTCATGCTTAATTTTTCCCCAGAAGTCATCATGAGTGCGAAGCAGTTTAGTGCTACCTTTCAGTTTAAAAAAGAAATAGTGAGAAGCACGATAGATCAGAAAAAAAGAGACAATAAGCAAGTACGAAAGTGGTTTCTGATCTCGCTGCACTGTGAAAAATGCCTAGAACAACGATCGCTTCGATTGTGAAAAAATAATAAAAGTATCAAAGAAGCCAGTGTTGCTAGAGGCCAGTATTGCCTCTCTGATATGAAAACATCACAGTTCCTCGTCTCACATATCGTGCGAGACAAACCGTCTGACAAAACGACGGGCTACAATCCCGAAGTTAGCCGATTATCGGCGGCAGTGTCTCTCTAAAATCCGACGGGTAAAACAAGTGTGGACTTCTAGGTTATATGTTGCTCACGTGGCGACCGTAGCGAATAGCGGACGTGTGTGTGGGCATTTCGGGTTTTAGAAGTCACATTTCGCTATAATCGGCTATCTTCGACTCTACAGGAAATCTCATCACCTAATGGTGGTTATGTATTTAATACGGCTTAGTTTCGACGTGTTTGTATAGAACATAACGAAAGTTACCAGGAGTGCCAGTAGCTATCATTTCATGTAAGCATCTGCTATTTTACCATGCTCTTTTATTTTATGTTAAACAAATTTTATTTCATTTTTTTTTGCCTACGATGATTCCCCCGACCACAAGTTCCAAGAAGTCGAAAATATATCATTCTAATGATGAATGGGAACAGGAGTTTTTTTTCACGGTGAAAAAGGATAAATGAATTTGCATTGTCATATTTGCATGTCTTTCAAGCGTAGCACTTCTAAAAAGGGCCATTGTTGAAAGTCACTTTAGAGCAGTCCATAAACAATATGAGAATAAGTATCCACTTGCCACCGAGTTACGGGAAGCAAAAGTACAACAATTAATGACATAATCAAATATGCAACAGTCATTTTTTTCGAGCTTATGTACGATGTGAAAAGCTGCCACCATGGCCTCATTCAAGATAGCTGAAATTTTATTAAAACATAAGAGGCCTTTTGAAGACGGCAAAATATGGAAGGAGAGTTTTAAAACAGGAAAACTATTATTTAAAAAAAAATAACAGTAAATCTGAAATAATTGCTGCAATTAAAGAAACGTCGCTCTCGAGAAACACCGTTATGCGTAGAACAGAAGCAATGAGTAAGAATTTAGAAGAGATTCTGAAAGAAAATATTAAAGTAAAATAATTGAAAAAGATATGTTCAATGTTTGAATGATTTAACTTTAACTATTCTTGACTTATAACAATTTAAAGATACGAGAAATGGTGAAAACACCCATCATTAAGTAAAACGCATTTAAAGGTTTAAACACAGATTGGTTGCTATTAGAATGTTGCAAAACAAAAACATCAATATATCTTGTTCCAATTAAGATAGAAACATGATTTAAACGTGATTTTAAGCGGATTAGAGCAGAGAGTTTTTTAATGCAATAAAAAATTTCGAAAATTTGAAGAATTTTGTGTCCCGGACCCCCCTTAAAAAAAGATTGCTAATACCAATAAATGTTCATTAGGGGTGGAGTGAATTTATATTTAAAGAAAGTGGGTCGCGGTTGAAAGAAGTTTGCGCTCCACTGCTCTGCACTAATTTGGTTAGAACAATTTATAGCTATTTTAAACTCGATCAAACATGTTGACTTTACAGAAGAAAGAAGAACTTAAATCATAGTAAAACCAGAGATTACTTAATAATTGCGAATGTGAACATCTCCTGAATTCCTATGTGTATATTTTTAAATCGTTAATAATCGGTGAAAATACTTTCGAATCCCAAGGACATAGAACGAGAGTAAACAGGCAAGTAAAGAGGGTGATTTTGTGATCGATCGTATATTATAAAATGTTCTGTATAGAAGTTTTATTTTATTTTATTTTATTTTATTTTATTTTATTTTTTGTAGTAAAATCTAAAGGTGAAATTTCAAATGATACTCAAGTAAACACCACTTTATTTTATTGTAAAATGGTTCTTTAACGCGATCAGAGTTTAGAAAACAAATATCTCGTTTTTAAAGAATACGCATCTTAATAGGAACACAATTACAATAAATCCGTAATCGTTTCCTATCTGGATCTCCGGATAGGAAATATCCGTTTATCCGGATCTCCGGATAATCCGGATCAGATTTGTAGACAATATTTGTATTTAGTGTTCCCATTAGATAACAATTTTTAAATATGATAGCAATAACGTAACTACAAGTACGCCGAATATTCACTTTTTAGTTTGATTCAATGTACAGTTCCTGCATACATAGTACAATAAATTATGGTAATAAAAAGATTTTTGTTGAGTTTAAGAAAGCTTTACTAGACTTACCCTTTCTTTGCTAAGAAATGGCGTGAAAAGTTATTTTTATATTTTTTAATACCTTGCAAACAATACTATGTAATTTTGTTACAAAACATAGTTTTTTATCGTAATAAACGGTAAGTCTGGTTAGTTAAGAGTTTTGTTTTGCTTATTACCTATATTACCTAGATTATCTGGATTGCCTATGGTCCCAGTTAGTCCAGATAAACGAGGCTTTACTGTAGTACAGGTTATGCGGCAGAATGGATTCTTATATTTCTGAAGGTAAGGGAGTGGTGTTTGTAAGGCAGCGCGGGAGATAGCAAGAGTTCGGGCGGATTTCCGACTTGTCAGTCGACACCATGAGTTGGTCCAGTGAACATCGCGGTTTCATTATCGAGGCAATCTTTGAAAACAACGATGCTGTAACCGCGACACAGAGGGCATTTAGGGCGCGCTTATGGCTTTATGCAGCTGAAGCCATAGCTAATCGAAAAACAATCCTGCGATGGGTTTCAAAAGTGATAGCAAGTGGATCTTCATCTTCCAACCAATTCCGCAACTCGTGAGGAAGGTGCCACTATTCCATTGGAGATGACCAATAGAATGATGGAAAACTTTAGATATCGACTTCGGCAGTGCAGCGCAAATAACGGGCGTCACTTCAGTGATGTTATTTTCAAATTCTAGTGGGGGAAAAAATCAAGATTATTAGTACTTTTAGAAAATATAAAGTATTTTTCTGTAAATCGTTTCGTTCGTTTTTTATTACCCTTTGAAATGTTTGAGTCTTTTCTGCCGCACCCTGTATATCGGATGTGAGCGATTCTATGTGACGCAGAGTATTTCTTTTTCATTACTAGAATGAAGAACATGATACGGTCGTCAACTTGCAGCGATATGGCGCCAATGTGACATTACAAATCGAAGAACAATATAGTGTAAATTAACACTGCTCTTTCTGGCAAACCCACAAAACAAGCCACATATTTTGCGCAAAAAACGGCTTGGCGAGAAACCGTATCATATTCTTCATATATACCTATTTTTTGCAATAATAAATAATATGTTGTTGACAACGATAAAAATACTATAAATTGAAAATATCGGAAATACAAGTCTGTCGTGCATGCGTAATGTATCTAATTTTCAGTCGGATGCAATTATCTTACCTAAGAAGAGGAAAGCACTCATTTTAAGAAACTTACACTTCATAATTTCAATGAGAAAAGAGAAATTCGAAAAAAGATGAGACAATAAGAACTTTATCATGAGCAAATGTACAAAAAAATGGTATATATTTTAATATTCTCGGAAACAAATGAGAAAGAATAGGCAGAAAATTGAATCCCTTAAGAGAAGTGCTAAAGAGTTTTTTTAAATAATACATTTTAACAGATAAAATATGATTCCATTGTTTGAAGATAAAACAAAACAATCCAACATATTCTTTCGGCTGATATTATAATAAAACAACAAAACGTTTTATACTTTAACTCTTCATTAAAATATTTGTGTGAGTTTAATTAATGCACTACCGAGAAATACAAGGAAGGTAAATCTCTCACAAAAGTTTTAAACAGTAATAATTAATTAATTTTTATCTTTGCTGTTCTCGGTGGAAAATTGAAATATTTCAGCTTTATACCCAAATGCATTATCGATGGATTTTGTGAGTTTTTAAAATAATTTTTATATATTAGAACAAATGAATGAATTTAGAATTTGTTTTATTTTTCATACTTGTTTTATAAAATTAAATTTCAGTTATTACTTACCTCCCACATCACCAGATAACACTTACTCTATTCTATAGCGAAAAATACATTATTGATAACAATAGATAAATTTTGCATTGAAAAAATATCTTTTGACTTAAATTTCATGAAAAATACCTTTAAAGCTCCATTTTAATTGATTTATGAATACATTTTAATTATAGATTCAGCTGTACTATATTTTACAATATAAAGAAGTTACTTGCTATTTCCCATTTAGTAAAAAAGTAAAATTAAAGGTTTTTTTTTCCATATAACAAAAAAATTTGCCTGTGATTCATTGCAACATAAACGGAGAACAATAAAACCATAATTGTAAGAACAGTGTCCCCCTGAGACAGACTGAAATATGTTTCGTTAAAAGAGATTAGTATTACCAAGTTACAGATATCTTTAAGGTTGTAAATTACAAAATTAACTACCGTTTGGTAATTTAATACAGGGTGTTTCATATTGAATGGGACAAAAAGAAAACATGCCTGTGAACACTGTAATTACTTTATTTTGATAAATCAAATTTACAGCGAAACTATAGTTATCCAAGTTTCTAGAGATGTTCTATGTGTGCCTCTCCGCTGAGACGACAAATATCTATGCGGTATCCCAGTTCTTGCCCTACTCGTGATAGAATATCCTTTGTTAATGATTCGAGCACTTTAGTTATCCGCTGCTTCAGTTACTGTAAGTCCTTGGGAAGTGCAGGCACGAACACTTTGTCTTTAACAAAACCCCATAGGAAAAATTCAAAAGGGGTTAGATCTGGTGATCTCGGTGGCCAACAAATCAATGGCATATCGTTTGACCCAACACGGCCAATCCAGCAATGAGGTAGACTATCGTTCAAGTACTGACGTACGTTTTTATGCCAACGTGGTGGAGCACCGTGTTGATGCAGGATGAAGCCAGGAACCGTTTCCTCCAACTAATGGAACGATAAACGAAGATGTATTCCAAAACACAGTACGCTTTCTCCTACATGGATGGCGCCATTTCAATTAACAGTGCCTATAGCGGCGATTTCGTAATCGGAAGACTTTTCGCTGTTGCCAAATAAAACTGGGATAATTGTAGTTTCAGAATCAATTTATTTCGGCTAAATAAATAAATTACAGAATTTGTACTATGCTACACGTTTGTCCCATTCAATATGAACCACCCTGTACATTACTTGAGCTTTTATCCTGGTCCTGGTATTTCCGATTCTTCTAATGAACGAAAAATTTCGATTGATAAATCCTTCTTGTCTATATGCATTTTGAACTGTATTTAAACATACACCCTCAGTTTAATTTTATAGTTCGCCTAGAAAATAGAATCTTTTATTTTTCGGTTGTAAATAATTGGATTCCATTCGATGAATCATTATTGCTACTATGAGGGGGTCAGCTACATTGAGGTACGGATTCGCAATTTTTAAGAGAATATAAAGGTACAAATAACTTTCTGTTTTGAATAATGCCGTCTCCAAACTTGAACTGGAATTTAGTTATTGAAATTGATTCCTAAATCCTAAAAGTACTCTGATTTTTTGTTTAAATTCTTTTGACAAGTATCAAACAATTTCTATTTCTTGGTAGCTCTAACTGAGCGGAATAAGCCAGTTCTTAGTGTTTTCCGAATTGGATTCATTGATACCATATACAGGGTACCACAAAAACATTCGAGAGATCAGCGCGATTATCCCAGGATCTCTAAAAAAATTTAACGACTAGTTGTGGAACGCCATGTTTTGTTTTGTTTTTTACTGTTTTCCGATCTTATGCGCCAGTTGATGGTCGAATGGCTAGGGCACTGGCATTCGGTTCAGATCCCGTGGGTTCGAGTTCCACTATTGGCATGGATGTTTGTAGCCATTCGGAATCGGCTTTAAGCAGCAGTTCTCGGTCTATTTTGCCCTCGTGTAGCAAACAGTTGACCGTCAAAACGATTTTATGCGATTTTATACACGAATCTGAAGTGGTTTTAGGGGTTTAACTCAGCAATGCTACAAAAAATCCTTACAATTGCATATTTTAGTCTATCAACAGTGTAATTTCAAAAATCAACGAACAAGGATAGTTACGGTTGGGTGCGACGCACTTTAAAATTTAAAGAAGTGCTACTAGCAGTGGATTATGACAGTTTCATAGAAATTTGTACAGATACTTTCACATTGGCTAAGACCGAAGTCATAAATCTTTTAATTGCTTATTTTAGTCAAAAAATCAACGAAAAAGAATAGTTATAGTTGGAAGCTACGTATGTTAAAATTCTAAGAAGAGCTACTAGCAGTGGATTGTGACAGTTTCATAGTAATTAGCACAGATACTTTGACAATGGCTAAGACTGAAGTCATAAATCCTTTCAATTGCTTATTTTAGTCTTTCAACGGTGTAATTTCAAAAATTAATGAACAGGGATGGTTACTGTTGGGTGCGACGTACGTTAAAATTTAAACAGCTACTAGCAGTGGATTGTGACAGTTTCATAGTAATTAGTACAGATACTTTGACATTGGCTAAGACCGAAGTCATAAATCTTTTAATTGCTTATTTTAGTCTCTCAACAGTGTAATTACAAAAATCAACGAACAAGAATAGTTATAGTTGGAAGCTACATATGTTAAAATTCTAAGAAGAGATACTAGCAGTGGATTGTGACAGTTTCATAGTAATTAGCACAGATACTTTGACAATGGCTAAGACTGAAGTCATAAATCCTTTCAATTGCTTATTTTAGTCTTTCAACGGTGTAATTTCAAAAATTAATGAGCAGGGATGCTTACTGTTGGGTGCGACGTACGTGAAAATTTAAAGAAGAGCTACTAGCAGTGGATTGTGACAGTTTCATAGTAATTAGTACAGATACTTTGACATTGGCTAAGATTGAAGTCATAAATCCTTTCAATTGCTTATTTTAGTCTCTCAACAGTGTATTTTAAAGAATCAAAGAATAAGGATAGTTACTGTTGAAAGCGACGTACGTAAAAATTTGAAAAACAGCTACTAGCAGTGGATTATGACAGTTTCATAGTAATTGGTACAGATCCTTATACAAAGGCTAAAAATGAAGTCATTCCGCAACCTTGTAATGTATTTAACGAATGTTTCTTGTAATGTATTTAACGAATAATGAAAGCAAAGATTTATGAAAATGAGAGATTTGATTTTTCGTACCTTAACATTAAAATATATTCGGGAATCTGGTTTATCTAAATAAGTTAACATGAACCCAGTTATAGCAACAGATAGGACGCTGAAACAGATATACGGGTGCAATAAACTACAATTAAATGAAATTTTCAGAAAATGTTGGAGAATATGAAACAGCAATATTCTATTTGCACTGGTGTTCTTCCTCGTAGAACAAAGATTCCCGACCAATTGTCCGAGGAAATTTTTGGGTGGGATCTACCAGACGCAAGACTAAGAATGATTTTATGATTAAGAGAAGAAAAAAGTTTCAATTGCCAAATAACAAATCAGTTATTTTGAAAAGAATAATTTTTAGGGCCGAGGTAGCCTAGTGGTAGCGTTCGAAACTGGGGGTGCTTGGTTCGAATCTCGACGAACGCCATTCAATACCCTCGTGTCTAGGTGGGTTATGGGCACTTTAAATCCGTAGACCGGAAATTCCTTCTATGAAGTTAGAGAGGGTAGGAGAATGTGCGAACCCTTCAGATGTCACCCCTGAGGGTGCTTGGTCAAAACTGTGGTAGCACCAGGGAGTGGTGTTGGTTCACTTATTCGGGGCCCCCATTTGAAAGAAACCAACGGTTCTCGCAGATTATGTGTGAATGTCTTCCTTGAAAAGTGCCCCGCTTTGGCAAACAACAAAGAATAATTTTTACAGTAAAATCTCTAAGCTCAAAGAACTCTCGAAATGCCATTGGGGTCTCCTTTAAGAGACTTTTTTCGATCTCACAATCTCAAAATCTGAAAGAAAAATTTATTGAGGAGAAAATTCATTCTTGGAGAAAAAAAAATCCATTTTTAGTATTTAAAGGATCAACTTCAAAAGCTGTCTTGAGAGTTGTCTTTACAGATATGTTTTACTTTATGGCACGGATGGAACTTTAGTAACATAACGCAGCTTTTTGTGTACCGGTATCTCTCAAACCGACAATAAAATGCTGATTGCCTTTAAGATTTACCTACTTAAGAATATTTATTTTTACTATCAGAAATTTGTATCTGTCATCCAAAATAAATGTTAATACTGGAATAGAATTCACGAGGAGTAGGGCTTTAAATTCAAAATGTCTTCCTTAGAGTTTCGCAAGCTAATAGTTTTAAAGCAATATCAGTCATCACATTTGCTTGCTCATTACTTCCAATTCGATTTCAATGAACTTTAAAGCTCCTTTAAAGCTTCGAAAAATGAAAAATAATTGAATTCAAGAAAGTCATTAACTAAAGTATTAATTCATTTACTAAATGTTTTGCGTATAAATACATTAGCTTTCGAAATCAATTTTTGTTTCATTTAACGCATTATCAAAATTAAAGGAGGCGGGAATTGCTCGTAAAATACAGGCATGGGACCTGATGCAAATTAAGTTTGGGAAAAATCTATCGAGACTGTTATGTTAGTTCCATAAACTCTCAGAACAGAAAACCACAACGATAAATTCGTAAGCAGTCAAATGAATAACTCAAATCATTTTAAATTACCTTTGTATCAAAAGGAAATACGGAGCTCGTATATAGTATATATAAGTGATGGCCAAACTTCTGATCACTACGGGCGACCTTAATTTAAATTATAGGCGGCGGTCTACCAATATATATGTAATAAACAGGAAATCCAACGTAAATATAGCACAAATAGCAGTAAGATGCAAGTATTTTGCATACGGCCATTTCGAAGCTACAAAGGAGCTTCTTCATCAGTGCAAATAACTCAGCACTTAGAACTAAGGTTTTTTTGAGCTGCCACTAAGTTCTTTGCACTGATGAAGAAACTCCTTTGTAGCTTCGAAACGACCGTATTTAAAATAATTGCATCTTACTGCTATTTGTGCTTTATTTACGTTGGATTTCCTGTTTATACCTCGAGCACAAAGGTTTTACCTTTTCTTTTCACAACATCGTATGTGTTGAGTGTTAATAAGAAAATTAGTAATTTAAAGCCAAAAAATTGATTAAATTTAAAATAATCATAGATATTACTATTTATGTTCAATATCAAGTTATTTTAATAGGAGAAAAATGTTTTCTTCTTACAAACTAATTAGTTTATAAATAAAACAATATGTTCTTTTATTTTCTTGTTATTAACACAAACCATGTAATTGTATATTAATTTTAACTATTATTTTTATTTCGTATCAGAATACGCACTGGAAACATGACATTGCATGTTTTCGGCAAACTTTTCATATTGTGGTTCATGTGTACTTATAGCTATTCGTAAACATGCTGCCAAATGGTCATCTGTCAAACGAGAGCGATGGTTTGTTTTGATTGCATTCATCGAAGAAAAATTTGTTTCACAGAGGTGAGTAGGACTGAAAGGGGTTCTTAAATATGCTGCACATCTCCATAAACATGGATATTTTTCTTCACAAAGTAAATTCCATCAACAATTTTGAGACTAAGCTCTTGATATCAAAAATATATAGCATTTTAGGTTAAGGATTTCATTCTCAGCTAGCATTTGATCCACATCCAAAAATTCTTTTAATTTTATTGATATTTCTTCTATTTTTATGTCATCATTGAATGGGTCTGACAGGAATATTACAATATCCTCTATTTTAGAAATATCTTTAAATCTTCTATCAAACTCACTTCGTAACAGAGACATCATATTAACATATTTATTGTATTCATTTGAGTTTTTATAAGTAGATTTAGCTTCCATATTTTCAAATTGTTTTAAATCTCCTCTCCTCAATTGTGTTCCTAGGAATGCAAGTTTCCCCTTGAATTTATTAACATCGCTAACCATTTCAATTAATAATTAGCGATGTTTTTTCCTTGAAGTTGCAAATTTAATTCATTTAGCTTTCCTTTAATGTCAGAGAGAAAAGCAAGATCACGCACCCACTAATCATCTTCCAATTAAGGGTATCATGTATTAACAGTTCCCATAAAATATTTTATTTCAGACAAAATGTCCAGGAATCTTTTTTAAAAACTTAGTATGGCTTAACCACCTTACGTCAGTGTGTAATAGTAGTTACCCGAAATCATATTCACATTCCTCTAGTAATGCTCTGAATCTGCAAACTTCTTCCACGAATAGAATTAACTATTTTATATGTGAAATTCATCACATCCTCTGAATTCAGTATCTTTTAGCACAATGACTTCTGATGGATAATGCAATGGTATTTTGTAAAACTTGGAATATTATCACCACTTTTACAAAGAGTAATAAATCCATTATGACTCCCAAACATAGAAGGAGCTCCATCAGTCGTAACCGATACCAGTTTATGCATGGGAAATTATGTTTCAGTAATCAAATTCTTAAATGAATTATAAATATCTTGACCTCTCATTTGTCCTTTCATTGGTAAAATTGTTAGCAGATCTTCTCTGACAGACATATCTTGGAAACACATTCAAATAAATATACATAGTTGTGAGGTATCAGTGACATCTGTTGATTCAGAATCTCTTCTAAATTCTTACTCATTGCTTCTGTTCTACGCATAACGGTGTTTCTCGAGAGCGACGTTTCTTTAATTGCAGCATTTATTTCAGATTTACTGTTATTTTTTTAAATAATAATTCTCCTGTTTTAAAACTCTCCTTCCATATTTTACCGTTTTCAAAAGGCCTCTTATGTTTTAACAAAATTTCAGCTATCTTGAATGAGGCCATGGTAGCAGTTTTCGACTTCGTACTTAATCTCGAAAAAAAATGACAGTTGCATATTTGATTATGTCATTAATTGTTCTACGTTTGCTTTTTTGTAACTCGGTTACAAGTGGATAATTATTCTCATATTATTTATGGACTGCTCTAAAGTGACTTCCAACAATGGCCCTTTTTGGAAGTGCTACGCTTGAAAGACAAATAATGCAAATACATTTATCCTCTTTGACCGTGAAAAAAAACTCCGGTTCCCATTCATCATTATAATGATATATTTTCGACTTTTTGGAACTGGTGGTGGGGGGACCCAATGTAGGTAAAAAAATTGAAATACAAATTTTTTTAAATAAAATAAAAGAGCATGGTAAAAAAGCAGATGCTTACATGAAATGATGGCTACTGGCACTCTGGTAACTTTTATTTATGTTCGATACAAACACGTCGAAACTAAGCCGTATTAAATACATAACCACCGTTAGTTGATGAGATTTCCTGTAGAGTCGAAGATAGCCTGTTATAGCGAAATGTCGGACGGTTTGTCGGACGGTTTGTCTCGCATGATATATGAGACGAGGAACTGAGATGTTTACATATCAGAGAGGCGGGCGACTAGGAATAGGTACGCGGTCGACCAGTCGACAGCGGTCGCAGCTTTGGCCACCCCTGGTATATATATTATAAAAAAATCATTATCAATTAAATACTTCCATTTCAGCGTGGAAACAATTCATATCCATCTTAATGAAAAACTGATGAAAATAATGAAGATAAATTACCTTAAGTTCAAAATCCTTAAAAGTTTAATTTTTAGTACTTTATAGTGATTTATTAGGTTTTCTAATTCATGAGATGCATTACTAGTTTCGAAGTTACTAGTTTAATTTATATACACTTTTCAAGGTCTCAGAAATCATTTATATATATATATATATATATATATATATATTATTTGGAACATGCAGACACTTATCGCTACACATTCGCCTGTATGATGTATGTACCCCGTGAGACTGCTAGCTATTCATTTTAGGGGGCACCGTATAGGTGGCTAGAACTACCCCCTACAAGCCGGTTCTGTAATTTAGAACCGAGTCAAGTGACGAGACCGGTACACTTTACCCCGTGGGGACGTAATTTAGATGGGGGGTAATTAATATTAATTTAAAAATTAAAGTTAAGAAAACTCTTTACTATCATTTACTGCACATGATAGTTAATATCTAGTTTCACTTAAATTTAAATTCTATCATTAGCAATAGTGGGTACATCAAGTTAGATGGAAAAGTTGCGTTGTGTTTTTTATTAATGCAATAACCCATAATATAATTAAAATTTACACTAGGTTCGACTTACTGTTATAGCTTCGAGTTGGTAGGGGGGCCCAAATGTCAAGTGCCTAGAGGTCCTGGGTCACTAAGTCCGGGCCTGACACTAGACCAGGTATTTTTCCCCGAATCATTTAAATTTTAAAATATTATTTGCATTTTTTGAAACGAAAAATGCCCCGATGTGTCAAATTTCTTTCTCTATTACTGAGTACAATTTTTAAAAAAAATATTTGAATCCAAGTCGGCAATCCTTGGACACATTTTCTCCATAGGTTAACATGGAGGTGAGAGATTCCAATAGGGTTTGTACACAGCAACTTTAAATGCGACGCCCGTTCATGTGCGGAGAAATTTGACAGTCATCGAACAATAGGCTATATTTTGCTGATTTTAAATGTGATATTAAATTGAACGTATTGAACGCAACCCAATTGAAAATTATTCAAATTGAAATTGAACGTAATTTAATGCTTGATCTTAGCACTTTCAGTATTCTAACACCCTGACAGGTCTCGTAAATCTGGCAGTATTAACGATATTACTTCCTTCCCCTTCTTCCCTTAGGTATTTCATTATGAAGGAAAATTAAATTGTGATAGCGGATATTTCCCATAATTTCATATAATTTCACATATTTATTTACTTATTTATTTATTACTATTATTAGTATTATTTTTTATTTATATTTATTTATTTATTATTATCATTGTTATTATTATTTTTTTTAATTTTCAATGTTAACACTTTTCTTTGAATCCTGAGAACGGATTGGTCTGCGGACCGGATTGGTCCTGAGGTCAGATTGGGACCAACAGATTAGGGCCAATCCGTTCCACGGACCGGATTGGTCCTGAGAACGGATTCGTCAGCGAGAGTCTCATGAGTGGTCCGGCACCTCATATAAAAAAAATTGCTAAATAAATCGGTATTTTGAAAGCAATGTTCGCTGAACTAGATGGGCCGAATATATCTGATGACTATCAGGTGCTGAATTAAAATTTCTTAAAAGGTTAACATAATTATTTTATTATTAGAATATGATACATTAGAATGTGAGTACGTTAATCCTATATCCCTTTTGCCTTTGGGGTATTCTATACCCCTTGAAGGTTCCTCCCTCAAGTCGGAGGGTGTTGGTGGTGGTCCGCACATGGTTCGGTGTCTGGCTTAGTGGTCCTCAGACTTCCACGGGTTGGGAACCTCTGCTCTAGAGGAAAGTATAAAGTTCTCTAATGTCACGTTTACAAGAAAGACAACACATTAATTGTTAATTAAGGCTGCTGTGTACTAACCCTATTGGATTCGCTCACTTCAATGTTAATCTATGGAGAAATTCGACAATATTACGGCGACCACGGCTTACGCCTATACGCCTTGTAGAACCTGAAAACCAGTCGCCGCGTAGCAATACCTGCAAATTCAACCGATGGTTATGCACCTGTTCGGTTAATTAGTATGGGTCTAGGCGCCGGATGGACTGTACAGATCTGCCGACCAATTGGGGCAACCTGGGGCCCTATACCTATGGAGAAAACGTCATAGACATGGTACATTAACGAGCCACCAGAAAGCAGGGCTCCATATCCTGGGTATGGATAATTTTTTGTGGCTATATTTCCGATCTCAGGATTCAAAGAAAAGTGTTGACATTGAAAGTTAAAAAATAGTAATAATAACAATGATAATAATAAATAAATAGCTATAAATAAAAAATAATACTAATAATAGTAATAAATAAATAAGTAAATGAATATAAATTTGACAACAATTTAATGTGGCAGATTTTTTTTTTTTAAATGGAGAAAATATGTCTATTATGGACATAAATGCTGATTTGAATGATGCTACAAAAATGCTGATAATCAAATAAAAGGGGTATTTTCAGATAGCCCGAACTTTTCTGCACCTTGCTACAAGATCTATTTTATAAATTTCGTCCACCAAAGGAATTGAGGAGCGTTTAAAACACACTAGACCGGATGTTTACCCCGAACAATTTAACTTTTAAATATTATTTGCATTTTTTTAAATCAAAAATTACCCCAAGGTTTACCATTTCTCTCTCTATTACGGAGTACAATTTCTTTCAAAAAATCTTTCAATCCATGTCGGCAATCCTTGGACACATTTTCTCCATCGGTTAATACTGAGGTGAGCGAATCCAATAGGGTTAGTACACAGCGGTTTTAAGGATAATTTCAAATGCTATGAATATCAAGATAATCTTAATTGCCAAATAATCGCTCAGTTAGTTATATTGAATATTACATTACATTCAATACACAAATAAATACAAAGGTAACCGGCTATATAAAAGCTAGTCCCAGAATAAAACATTTCTAAACATGTCCTAAAATAAAAAAAATTCAAAATATGGCACATATTAAATTTCTTCTACATGCAGGGATTTTAACTTTTTCAGAAACAAATACACGTTTAGATTTTTATGTCAGTTCTGTATAAAGGAAAAAAATAATTTCTGACTCAGATTCGGATTTTAAATTTTAAGCTATTGATTTAAGCTTTTTGAAGCAAATATTTAACTCTAGAAAGGAAATATTGAAATGAAGGTAATTCGTTTATTTAGAGTCTGAAAACAAAATTATATTAAGTAAACATCCTGAAGACACTGTTAGGAATTTTTGTTGTTGTTTTCTGAAGATACTTACATGGAAAAGTATGTAAACGTCTGATTTATTTATGCGAGTATAAATCTGCTGGGCTAAAAAAAAATTATTTTGAAGTTTAGGAATGTGATTTCATTAGTAATGCTAGGATTCAATGTTTAACTGTTTTATATAACATCAACGAATTATGCAATACTGCGAAATCAAGGCTTTCACAGATGCAATTTCCCACCCATCGTGACACGTCGTGGCATGTTTTGAATTACGCAATCCATGAGGTTTTGAAGCTACTTGTCCCACTTCTCTTTCCCAGCACGGATGAGGGACGGGTTGTTTGTCGGAGCATATTGGCGAGCAGCTAGACGTCGCCCCAAGGCATCCCATATATTTTCAATTGAATTAAGATCAGGTGAACGTGCTGGCTACATGATACGATGAATATCCTTGCTCTCCAGACAGTCCTGAACAGTGTTGGTGCGGTGACAGGGTGCGTAATAATCCATGGACAGAAAGTTATCGCCGACAGCAACAGAGAAAAGGCGAACATGAGGCAGTAGAACTTCAGCAATGTACCGTGCAGCGGTCATGATCCCTGTATCAAGCCCATATAGTGGTGTGCGGTCATTGACCATGATGCTTGCCCATACCATGATGCTACAAGTACCATACCGGTCACTTTCCTGTGTATTGTATGGACGATAAGCACTACCATCTTCACGCCATATCAGTTGCCGTCTACTATCATAAGAAAGACTGAACCGGCTCTCATCTGTGAAGAGGACATTGTCCCAGTCATCTTCGGTCTAATGTTGATGAAGACAGCAGCATTGAAAACGGGCACTACGGTGAACTCTCTCAAGAGGGACTCATACAGCAGGTCTTTGGGCGTATAGTCCTGTCTATCGCAAACGCCTTCCAACAGTTTTCCGGGATATCTGAGTTCCTATGGCTGCATAAAAAAGACTTGTCCTTTGACCGCCATTTTGATGACCTGTCATTTGTACTGCGCCGGTTCCTTTTCGCCGTTAGAACAATGTATCTATCAACTTCGGCCATCTTACTGCGAGGCCGACCTCCTAGTTTGCACCTTATGCACTGTCCACTTGTTTGACACGCTGCCCAAAGACTGAAAACAACACTGTGGGGCGAAGTCGAATTCCCTAGCAACATCTATAATTTGTCGCCCTTCCTCTAGCTTTCGAATTATTCGTTTACGTGTAAAATCATCTAAATGATGTCTGCTAGACATGACCTAAATTTACAAAACGCGACGTTCTTCCGACCTGTTCAAATGGAACGCCCAACACTCACTGGCTGTACGTGCCGGATGCCTGCAAACCGTTCTGTGCGCCGTCACATGACCCATGCGCACAGTTATCAAAAAATTGCATCGCTACGTTGATTCGCATTACATCACGTCTTTATGCAAATTATCACAAGCTGCTGCGTTCGATTCTGCGCCTGTCATCGTTAACCGTCCGTCTTTAGGTTTTGTCCATCAGTGTAATTTTGGAGTCCTTACGCGCAGTCATTTCAAGGTTTAACGTAATTCTGTAAGCTGGAAATGTGCAGATGTGACGTAATTCTGGAGAAGAAAATTTTTATATGTGTATTTCCACAAATCGAATAATAGAGAGAAACTTCTTCAATGATAAAGAGGGAAAATCGGTGTCAACCGATATGATCAAATGATTAAATGGAAACTTTATCATCAGTAATGGAGAAAAACTATTGCAATCAAAATAATTTAAGTCAAACAATACAAATCAATATGATTTCTAAAAACCATTTCATTATGAACGACGAGAAATAGTTATTTCAGCCGTTGTTCTGGTAGTTGGGTAAAAAACTGTATCAACCGTAATGAATGTAACACTTTTTTACCCAAATTGATTTAAGACAGTCCATTTAAAAAAGAAATGAAGGAAAAGTGTTCCAACCTGAATAATTAAAAGAAAACGAATTCGAAAGAAGAAGTTCTAGTGGTGGATCTAAGATGGAAGGATTTAAGGAAAGTTATTTCAACCAGAAGAATTTTATAAACACTGTATAAACTATAACGATTTAAAAAAAACTTGATACAAGTGGAATGATTTATCACAAACAATTTCACGTTGATTGATTTAAAACAAACTGTTCCAACTGCAATAATTTAAGAGAAATAGAGATATTTTCTAAATATTTGGCAAAAATTTTAAAGATTCTCATATTGGTTTCGTACTTTGTGTATTTCATTTAATTTTATTCTCTTGATCTGGAATGATGCTGGCCAAGGGGGGAGGAGTTACAAGAACGACAACAGTTGCTGTAGGTCTTTTGGTAAGAGTAGACTGTAATAGTCTAATGATGCATACAGTGGTTAGTATCGTGGTCTAAGTTGTCAATTTGAGGTGAATTACCAATTATTAATTATGCACTCACCATCTACTCGTTCGACCACTCTGTTCGTATCTGCGTTGTGTTTATGAATAATGACAGATTATCTGATTGATAAATTACAGATGGATTTATTAAAAACATAACATTCATACACATTATTTAAATCAACACATTATCTTTAGTATCTAAGTTTTACACTTAATTCATTTATGAATATTATTACACAATTCACTTTCTCGTATTCGTAAACCTTCTATGTTAATACTCTACTTTCAATCAGTTAGTTACGAGGTATTCCCTCTAAGAAACAATTATCAACTTTTGCCTAATACATCTACTCATTATCATTATTCCTCAATAGTTATCATCACAATTACATTAACCATTTACATAACATGTTCATACATTGATTATATATTTAAGGGGTGAGCTACCCATATAACCATTTTATCATATCAATTCATGTAACTCTTATACACTATCTATCATTATCTGAATCAAGGATGAGAGGCACACTTTATACACCTTAAATATATATATCAATTATAGACGGCACAATACCTTCATTGACGATTCTTTCCAATCTTTTGACCATGTGCCCACTATGAATGGCAATCACTGGCGGATGGGGGTTTTCTGTGACATTCTGGACGCTCCTTCCGAAACTCGTTCAATTGTCCGTCTTGTTGGCTAGATATCGTATCTCGCTAATAGCTCCTTGGGATGTGGGGGCACTCCTCTCGTATTGTTGTCGGTTCGGGGCTTATTCACAGGATTTCTGTTGGCTGGGGATTATTTTCGTCTTCCGTCACTCTTTCACATTGACCATCATCTAGAGGGGTTTCTCTGCTTATTGTGGACTCGAGGCATTCGGGTTAATAACTTCCCGTCATTCCCATCAATGGCTGTCTGGTTGCCGTCCACAGTACTAGTACTCTCTGCATAAAAAATGTCTAACGCCGCTACTTCGCTGCCAGCTCGCGAGTCGTCATTTCATAATTCTCTAGCATGAATGAATCTTTTTCTTGCGTGTCTATTTTTTTTAGCATATTACCTTCTTCCCCCCTTCATTTTGGATCCGCTCATTCCTTCGTTTTCTTATTGGTCCGATATATTTTAATCCTATTCTATTGGGCTACTCATTTCTTTCTAGAATCTTCTTTTTCTCCGCCTTCTCGCAGGTGGGGCCACTCGCCTCCCATCATCATTATTCCCATCTTCTCGAATATCATCTGTTTCCTCTTTTCCACCACTTAGCCCAAACCATCACTATTCAATGCATTTTCCTCGTTAGTGCCCTTTTCCCTTCTTCCTATATCTTTCACATCTGCATCTGGTCTAAGCATACCCCACATTGTAAATTTCCTTTGGGCGGTTTCTTTTTTCATCCTTAATGGCACTTAAACATCCTGTTCCTTTTCTAAACTATGTCCACGTCCCTCGCTTCTTTATCACTCGTCATTGCTTCTCTTAACTCGATCATTTCTTAATTGATTCCTTCACCTCTGCCTAATGTTGCGGTGCTTTTGAACCGTAACATAGACAAATACAGTTTGTACCACTTCCTTTTGCCCATACCATAGTCTTCACTGTGGAATACGCACAGTCTCTTTTAGAATCTCACATACTCTTGGAACAACAGGTATACTAAACGATCGTTTAGTATCAATATAAAAAGTAAATACATAAACATTTAAAGGGAGGGAGTTACAACAACAACAACTGTTGCTGCAGGTCTTTTGGTAAGGGTAGACAAATACTGTTCGTACCACTTCCTTTTACCCCTACCATAGTGTTCACTTTGGAATACGCACAGGATCTTTTAGAATCTCACATACTCGTGGAACAACAGGGATACTAAATGCTCGTTTAGTATCAATATAAAAAGCAAATACATAAACATTCAAGTTTTGCAAATTTCATTGCAAAAATATTCCCATGGCAAGTATTTTAAAATTCTTAGTATAATACATAGCTGAATTATGCGTCCCTGCAAGCAACGCATTTGCATAATCTTATAAGAGCTAATTCCAGCTTATTCAACAACTCTTAGAAAAGGTTTCAAAGGATGTAAAATCTTGGCATTGAACTTATTCTTGGATAAGCAGTGATAAATAAGCGGATGGTACACAGTGTTTTATTCATTAAACCCAGGTATTTCAGTGCATAAAAGGAAATGTGCGTACAAATTGGGGATTGAAGAACTGGACTAAAAATTCAAAACCGGGTTTCTGGTCTCAAAATTTTTGAGAACCGGGTACCCGAGCATTACCCGGGTTTGATATAATATATGAACATCAAATCCTTAACCCTAATTATTAATGAAAACTCTGTATTTATTTATAATGAAAAGAATTTTGTTTTGTTGCATAAGTAAAAAATGGATTTATTTTTAATTTATTTTAATTCAAGGTTAATGGGTTCGAAAACCCGAAAATACCGAATACTCTGTGAAGATTTTACATTTTTATTTTCCAATAGCCATTAGATTGGAAATTTGTCGAATACTAGATTGCATAATTTAAAATGATATGAAATGCAATATATTTTCACCGTTTTCAACTGCAATAGAAAGAAATTTCTCTTCAAAATTTTATATGAAAAAAAAATTAATGAAAAATAAGCAAAATATTTCAATGGCATATCATTTAACAGCAGACGGGGATTGACAAAATGTTGTCTTTTAAACTTCAGGGGACAAGGGACCCTCAACTTCTTTTTTTCAAAATTTTTAAATTTTGTTCTACACTGCTGGCCATTAAAAATGCAACACCAGGAAGGAAAGCAAATAACAAAACTTTACTTATTGTACGTATACAGCATAGTAGGAAGAAAGCTTGATTAAATTAAGGGACCGAAATATAATAAGGGACGAAATTAGTATACACAGCTGCCGCCTCTGGCAGCTAAAATGGCTGTAACTCGGTTAGGCGTCGAGTCGAACTGGGCTTGGATGACAGATACGGGTAAGTCTTTCTATGCTGCTTCAAGTCTATGCAACACTTCATCAATCGTAGTGGCTGGAAATCAGTAGAGGCCCAGTCTCTCAGAAACCCATGACCAGATATTTTAACTATGTGAGAGATATGGAGAACGTTTTGGCCAGGGCAACAGCCAGACATCCTCTGTGTCGAGGTAGGTCGGGACACGACGGGCAACATACGATCTTGCGTTATCTTCTTGAAAGATGACGTATCCTAGGCCGTGAAGATAGGGCACAGCCACCGGTCTTGAGATCTGAGAAAGGTAACACTGGCTGTTCAGATTACCGACAACGCGAACAAGAGGTGTTCCTGTCGTGTACCCAATGGCTGTCCATACCATCACACCAGGTTCAGGACCCGTATGACGATAATGAATGCAAGCAGGCCACGTGCGTTATCCTCGGTGCCTCCAGACACGGATACGCTCATCATGATGCTGTATGCAGAACCGCGACTCGTCTGAAAAGACGACGCGGGGCCACTCCTGTATTCAGTTTTGTCGTTGGGCGTTCCACTATCGCCTTGCGTCTATCTGCTGCAGTATCAAGGGAAGCCGTAATAATGGTCGCCGTGAGAACAGCCCGCGCTGCTCCAGACGTCATCGCACTTTCCGTACGGATACTTGCCGTTCTGCAAACAAGCCCATTTCCCGACTCATTGTCCGTGATGTGGCTATACGATCCTGCAAGGCCGACCTGACAACATGCATGTCCTCTCTGGCGTTAGTGGCGGGAGGCCGTTGAGATCCAGCATGGCGTTCAGTATAACCTTCCTGAATCCATCGATTCCATATTTGCAAGACAGTCGTTGGATTCCTACCAATGCGAGTAGCAATATAGCGAAAAGATAAACCGCACTCTAGATATGCCACGATCCTGCAGCTATTGAATTCCAACACGTTCTGTTAGCCGTTTCTCCTTCTTATACGAGGCATAACACGATCTTCTCACAAACAACCAACATTCAAATGCGATTTTCGAATAGGAGACCCGCTGCGTAATTTTCCTTTTATACGAGTTTGCGATTCCGTTTCTCCCTCCTGCGCCGTTCGATTGCGCTTAAATGCTAATCATTTGCATATCCCAGCATCTTCTTCCTTTCATGCGAATTTGACGTTTGTATCATCCTTCCTTCTTGGTGTTGCAATGGCCAGCAGTGTATATGCAAAATGATAATAATTAGTATTCTTTTTTGCTACATTGAAGGTACTTAAAATTCACAAATATGTATTTTGGGGTAGAATTAGATCTGTTCTTCAAAAGTTCTTCCACAATGTTATAATTTTTCAAAATGCTACAGGCGCATTAATTTCCTTTTGATTTCTTCTAAATTTCTCCGGATTGTGGATTGAAGTGTTTGTCACAAAATTGTGCATCATTCTTTGAAAATGCAAGTATTTTTTTTTTTTATTTATAGACCATTAAATAAAGTAAAAACATGCAAAAATAATTTTAAAAAGGCAGATTACAAAAAAGATTTATGGCTTTATATTCATAGAAAAATTTCATTGTACAATAATGTTTATATATTTATGGTAAATTTATATTAATAAATTTAAGGATTTTATATGTCATGGAATGCGTACGGAGCATTTTGAAAAAAAATTGAAAAACAAGTATTATTCTGCTAAAAACCTTCTTATTTTAAATTCTAAGGGGTTTTAACGTAGTAAAAAAGAATAAAAATTATTCTCATTCTGTATACAGAATAAAAAAAATTGAAAATTAATAAATTCGAAGCAGAAGATCTATTGTCCCCTTAAGATTTAATTCTTTCGATTACCTGGTTCCTCAAAATTTAATTCTTTCGAATACCTGGTTTCTTAAGACTTAATTCTTTCGAATACCTGGTTCCTTAAGATTTAATTTTTTCGAATACCTAGTTCCTTATGATTTAATTCTTTCAAATACCTGGTTCCTTAAGACTTAATTCTTTCGAATACCTGGTTCTACAACCATTGGAACCGGGTTTTCGGTTCCAGTAATATCTCCCGGATATCCGGCTATGCAATCCCTACTCGTGTGTTTCCTGCATCCCTACCTTAACATGGTGGGTTTAATGTAATACTATCCGAAATCAATTTCAAGTTTTCCACATTAATATTTCACAGTTAAGCTGAACTGCAATTGCCTCATTTGGGAAACGAAAGTCTTTGTCGTTTTGAAAAAAAAAATAAATGTTTATGTCCGAGGTAAACAAAAAAGTATCTTTATAGCACGATTGATAAGTCGATAGGTTAGGATATTGATTTTAGAAATTTCCATTTCCATTTCAATTCTTCTGAGAGCATTATACCCTAAGTATACGTTGAATAAAATACATTTATGTCCTTTCATTTAATGAGTTACAGTTGATGTGTAACTGACTTCTGAACACGGGGAAAATATTTAATAGACTATTGACTTTCAAAAAGATATTCTGAATTATTTATCATGCTTTCCAGCTACACTTCTTTTATGCAATTCTGTTTTGTACCTATTAAGTAAGGATGAATACAATATATCTGTTATTATTCTATATCATGTTTTACCTCTTTTTTGAAAGGCTCTAGTATCCCTCGACAGAAAATTACAAACATATTTTAATATTGGTAAACAATTTTGTCAGGTTTAAAAGATGACAAAGTTTATTCTCTTTAAAAAGACTTCAACAGTATTCATGATATATTTTTAGGTGTTTTCCTCTATTTACGAAAAACTGAAATGTTTAGAAATTGTTATAACTGTTGCCCATTGCCAGAGCCGGTCCCATAGGTAAGACGCTGAATTAAAATAGGCACAAAAATGAGACAAAGAAACGAAATTTTTAACGAATAACGAAAGATATTAATAGTTTAATCTAATAAATGAATAAATTTATAAAAATATACAAATATAAGTAAATAGACACATTATTTGTCGTAACCTTGTGGTAAAGTAGGTTGTTTATGGTTTCCATAGACACATAAACTACTCTTTCCATACATATATACATATATCTTGTTTATTCACATAATATCACCAAAACAGTTGGCTTGTGTCGTAACGTTTTGTACCGCCATTTAAACCCATTCAGGGGCACTGTATAAAAAAATTTTGGGGGTGAACAAAACTTTATATTTGAAGAAATATTGCTATTAGGAACATATTCTGTAAAAAGTTAAAAAATTGTAGCTTTAGTTTAGGCACCTAGAGCACTCTATATTAGAACGTCTTTTCTGACTGGATAAACCAGTCAGAACAGGCGTTCTGACAAATCAGGTAGAATAAGACTAATCAGTTTGCAATAAATATACATATATATGCATTTATTTATTTATATTTATACATAGTATTTATCAAAATAATTATCTGTCAAAAGAAATAAATAAATAAAGGAAAAAGTATATAAATGAATGTATATAATGAAAGACGTATGTGAATGAAAGTATATAATGAAAGTAAAATGTATATAACATTATACATTAAATTTTTATAGGTAATATATATATATATATATATATATATATATATATATATAGTATATATATATACACATATATATATATATATACATACATACATACATACATACATACATACATACATATATATATATATATATATATATATATATATATATATATATATATATATATATATATATATATTTCAAATTATCAGTAACATTCAATGATTAACATAACAAAAAATAATTTAATAGGAAAATTAAATTAAAAGATATTTACCAAAAAAATTATGTATATAATTTTTCGAAACAAGTAATTTCTCCCTTTTGAAGGCATAATGGAACTTTGCATTCCTTGAAGATCCAACCTGACCGTTCAGGGTCATTTTTAGTGCTACACGTTGCACAACGCCTGCGAGAAGATTTTTCTGGAAAATGTTCATTTACGTTTGATTTTTATCCTCAGTTATGAAACTTTTATGTTTTTTTATTTGCACAGGGCTCTGATGTTTTGCTCTTTTCCGAGCATAAGATCCCATTGCTGTTAGGCTTTCGACTAGACAGTCTGAAGTCTTTCATTGTTTTCACATATTCTCTGTCGGTGGGCAAATGTTTTCACAAAATATATGAATTTAGCACATAACGTTTAGTTCAGTAGTCTGTGTTTCTATGAATTTTTGCTGAAAAAACTAATTTACCAGTTCTGCCACCTAGTGACAGCAAACGCTACAAGTGCGGTGGTCCATATTTGAACTACCAGCATTGAAATTACTAAAAAAGATAAGAAATTATGCAGATAAATTAAACTTTTCTATTTAAAATAAATAAGTAACAATCGTAAAATGAAATTCTAGAACTTCCGTGCATCTGTGTACTAACAACTTAGAAAAACCGGAAAAAACTTCACGCTACAAATTTCTGGCTTGAAACAAAAAATTATCCTCTCTGAAAATATAGACCCGTAAAGTGCTTCCATCTGTTGTTTCTGAAGCACACTAATGTATTAACTCTTTACAGAAATTTACAAATAAATTCAGCGAATGATTTAGCTGTTATAAAATAAATAAAATAGGCAGTTCAAAAATGAACCACCGCCCCTGAAGGGATTAAAACTATCTTTTTCTTATGGGATATTTCCCCTTGACTGTCCAGATTTAATCAACAAAAACCTACATTTTAGAGCTAAGAACGCACCCCGCTTTCTTATCAGTGAAATTCCCCGTGTGGGGGAGAAAGGGTTGGTATATTACGCTACAATTTTAGCTACTTTTCACCTCCCAGAGATACACATGCATAATCGCTTTTCTTTTTGTCGCTTTGTTTTCGCAGTTTTTCTCACCGCTTGGCGAGTGCTACGCGCCAAATTTGGCGGACTGATGGTCAGATGAAAAACTCATCAGCCACCTACAAAGAGAGACCTCTCCCGACCCGTTGGACGACAGACTCCAAAGAAGGGCTTTAGAGGATGCCTAAGATGAGGCGAGAGAGTTGGACTTCGAAAACTGTGCTGTTCGCATGTGGACTCAAGACTCACCCACCGGTCTTCATAAGCGCATAGAATGGCTGTATTTTTTTAGGTCTTAAGCCATTTTCTTAATATTCCCTCAAAATAAATATGTTCCATGGTTCATAATTTTTGGATCGTCATTCCTCGTTTATCGTTTTATCATTGTCATTTATCTATTCCAGATGACGAATTCTCAATCACTATAAAGTACTATGCAATCAACCCATTTTTAATGTCACGGCTAGAATGCAATGAAATTTTATACACGGTCAGTATAAAAAAAGGATCATTAAAATGACCTGTTATTATGTCATTCCCGCCATAAAAATTTTAATTGCAGTAAAACTTATGAATTTTTTTTCAATTTAAATTTTTTTAAAGACCTTTTTTTCCTATGAAGAACTAAGAATTTTGATTTCAGAGTAGTTCATTTTAAAGATATATTATACAACATAATTTTAAAACTAAAAAAAATATGTATGTTCATTAAATATACGGACATAAGCATGCGTGCATTGCCATAACATTGAAAAAACACTGGTTGAAATTTCAAAAATTAAAATATTTATATTCGACGTAGAAAAAATTGAGAGCCATGTTTATAAAGAAGAAAAATTGTTTAACTCCCAGGAAAACTTTAATATTTCTGAATAAATTATTTTATTAACTACTGATGATTGAAAATAGTGTTATGTTTGTCGAGTCTCTTGAACTTTAAAACGTACGTGTACCCCTTAATCTATTACACCTAATTTGGCGGTACTGAAATGGGTGTAGTATTTTAAAGTATCTGACTACGTTCTGGGCCCTTTTTCGTAAAACTGTACTTGAGAAAATTTCTGCCTTATTTTTCGAAGGAATATAACACCAAAACTCGAAAATTAAGTATGCAATTTTTTTCAAACTTGAGGAAAATGGGTCGAAATTTAGCAAATTTTTACAAAAAACAGCTCTAGCTCTAAAAAAAATATTATGCATATAACATTAACTTTTTTTGTTATATGTACGTAAGTACCTTCTAAGTGTAATGAACTACAAGCTAATCGATATCTTATAATCTAAAAAAATACAGGTCATTATATGCAATTACTTGTAAAATTTTAGTAATTTTCCATGAGATTTTTTACAAGTGCAGCTATAAATCAACAAATAATATACCTAGAACCAAATCTGTTGACCATTACATTCTTAGTATTTTGAAAAACATATGTGAAAAATTCCATAGACATAACTTTTTTTGTTATATCTACGTAAGTACCTTCTAAGTGTAATGAACTACAAAGTAATCGATATATATTAGATATGGAGTTATCACAAGAGTCTTTTATATTTTCGATGAAAAACAAGTTCTTCAGAAAACACAATTAAAGTTTTCGAATTGTATTGAAATTCATAGCTGCTGATGATCTTTAAATCGGGCTAATTTAATTTCTAATGATCATATGGAGAAAATGAAAGCAGATTTAGAAACGTAAATTTACAATCTTTAAAAAAGGGAATAAAAAAACAATTTCGGAATTTTCGTCAAAATCGATGTTTTAAGGGGGACGAATATAATTTGAAAAGGCTTCTTTTTTTTTTTAGCATAGAGTGAATGAGAGAATATTTACGAGTTTATTTATATTTCAACATTATTTCCGCTTAGTCTCGAAACAGTGCTATATTTTATGCTTCGAATCCTTCTGAGAGCTCAGAAGCTGTTGTTTCACCGGCCGTTTAATGTCTAAATACTTTAGTGTTTTAGAGTTAATTTACGTAGCTTGATTTGCACAATTAGAGTTATTTTGAGGTCACTTATCAAAGTAATTGAGATCTTGAATCTTGGGTCTGATTGATATAGCTACGATATTTGTATGACTGTTTAGCACAAATTACTTAGTAAAACCCTTTGAGGGGCGCCGTTTGCACCAGTGCAAACGCCTATATATAGTCTTTTTTCCCTTGCATTCAATGTATTGCAGTTAAACGAACAGAAAATGGTTAGTACTGCCATCTGTTATCAGTTTAAAGAAGAAAAACATTTTTCAACCTTTAATTAGAAAATATTTCAACATTCTTTAGGTTAAAAAAATCGGGGGAAAAAATCTGCATTGTGCAAAGAGGATAGGTTTTTGTCCCTGAAAGGGTTGAACGTAGTCGAATACCTTAAAGCAATTTTTTATCATCGCTTGTCGGAATAGGAGTCAAAAAACAAATCATGATAAATATTATATTTTTAAAAAACTCTGAGATTTTATATACGTACCCTGTGTTGATAGTTAATTTTATTCTCTTCACTTCTTAAACATCACAAAGGCTTATTACTTTTTGTTTTCTTTTGAAATTCCGGCGAACCTGAAAAATGCAAAAACGAAAATTTAATAAAATCATAACAATAGCACCTTAGGGGTAAAAAAAAACTTTTTAAATTATGTTTCCATAGGGATGTCCTAAAACTTGTTACTGTGTCTAACATGAATAAATAACAAAGTAGCACAGGATGTAAATTATTCTTGAGACCAAACAAGTGACTTGTGAATAGTTTATCTGCTACTAATCGATGCGATGGCGAAACATTTTCGCTGACGAATATAATTTGAAAAGGCTTCTTTTTTTTTAGCATAGAGTGAATGAGAGAATATTTACGAGTTTATTTATATTTTAACATTATTTCCGCTTAGTCTCGAAACAGTGCTATATTTTATGCTTCGAATCCTTCTGAGAGCTCAGAAGCTGTTGTTTCACCGGCCGTTTAATGTCTAAATACTTTAGTGTTTTAGAGTTAATTTACGTAGCTTGATTTGCACAATTAGAGTTATTTTGAGGTCACTTATCAAAGTAATTGAGATCTTGAATCTTGTGTCTGATTGATATAGCTACGATATTTGTATGACTGTTTAGCACAAATTACTTAGTAATCATTTCTGCATAGAGAACAAATAAGAAAACTCTTCCTGCATAATTTATTATAAAATTTTAAAAGACAAAAAAAACTATGAAATGGTATTTATTTTAAAAATTTATTGATAGGTTATGTATCAAAACCATCAAAAATCAAAATAATAGCTGTCGGATAATATTTGGGATCTTTTAAGGAAACATTTTATCGCACTGGAACACAAGATTGTATGCTCTAACTCTTTTGCAGTAATTAAATGAAGCTATTTCAAAGTGTTCAAAGGAAAATAAATCATTAAATTTTTGTACAGTCCTCAGCTCATCATATAATTAATTGGAAATTAAAATACTCTTCATGAAGAGGATTTTAAATCTTAGTACAACAGCAATAACTGAAGAATAAGATGAATATCAGTTTATGAGCATTAAAAAAAAATCAAAACAGCTTTATTTTAAATTGAGACTGCTGAAAATAAGCAACTACAGTGGATAGATAATCAGAAGATAAAATAAGGTAATTTTTAATTTTAAAATGTTTGTGTTTGCATGAGTTTGTATGAATTGTGTGCTGACATTTATTTATTTCAAATAATCTATGTATATAAAACAGTTCCGTGGCTGACTGACTGACTGACAGATAACTCACAGACCAAACCGCTGGACCTAAAGGGCTGAAGTTTTGCATGGCGATTCTTCTCATAGTGTAGGGGTGCACTAAAAAAGATTTTTGAAAATTTCTTTTTAGATTTTTTTAAATTAAACTTTTAAGCTGTTTTTGTAACTTTTTTTAAGTTTGCATTTAAAATAATAATTTAAGGGTTATAAAATTTATATCACGAGAAAAATCATAAAAATTTCTTTAAAATGAAATCTTTTTCGAATCTTTATCTACATTTTCTGATCTTTGGTGAATTTTTAAAGATTTATTTTAATAATTTAATTTATTAAATGCCGATTACGAGATTTCTTTTCTTTTTGTGATACTTTAAATTAATTTTGCGTCACGTGCACAACAATGAAATAAATTGACAAAAAAATATTAAAATGCAGTAAAAGATAAAATTTAACCACTAGACTAATTATGATGGAAGTTTTTTAAGAATTTAATTCAAATTAATATGTTTTGTGGATATTAAATTAAACCTATATATAAAACTGCAAAAACCTCAAAGTATGCTCCTCCATGGCGGTAAATCTATTTCAAAGCCAAACTTTAAAATACGCTGGCGTAGATTTAAGGCAAAATTGTTTCTCCCACGGTCAATTTTACGTAGCTTGCTCCCGCGTAAGTTTGCGGACGAGCCTGGTAATATTAGTTCCACCCAATGAAGAAACAAAAAAATATTGTTTATAGGGAAATCCAATAAAAGCAATTTCATTATTTTTTCATTGTAATAATCCTAAAATAATAATCCTTCATTGTAATAATTCGTAGTGAAGTACATGTATTCAGCTAGTAAATAACAAACAGACAGAAAAATTGTTAGAACAGCATATTAGATTGATGATGTCATAAAGTAAATTAATTACTCCACTTTAGCAAGTGATATCAATAGTACTTAATAGAGGTGCCTCTCATGTATTCCTAGAAAAGATGGGCCTTAATTCTACTTTACAGTTATGCGTTTAATTTTTGTAAATTTCAAAAAAATGACTATTATCATCAGTAAGGCATATAATTTCAGCATTTGAAAATTCGAATGTTACTTGGACAACATTATAACTCTAATTTTAATGTAACTAAGGTAGCTTTTCAAAGTTAATGATAGTGATAATAGTAAACTATTGAATGATTTTGCTCTGAAGTATATTAGTGTTTTAATGTGACCATAAATTAGTAAGAAGCGGTGCCCGACCTTAGGGAGGAAAGATAATAGGCAAACTTAAGACAAAAACTTATGATGAAAAAATCATGGGCAAAATAAATGAATAAAAATATTATGTGATCAATTATTATGTCATTGGCCTTTAAACAAGAAAGGATTGAAAGAGTAGTTGCAATTATATGTTTTTATTTTGATTAAATTTTGTAAATTATTTGGTATTATATCAGTTATCTGATATTACTATTTCAAACAAAGTTATCTAACATTTTTTTTCATAAGGAAGATTAAAATCGAATTACTGAACATAGCATCGCTAACTACAGCATACTTTTATTTAGAGAGATGAGAGTTTTTTAAATTAACCAATGGTTGATTAAAAATGAACCCCATACAAACTAAAAAGGTTTTAAATGGTCTGAAGTGTTTAAGGTTGTTGAATAAAACGTAATAAAGTTTTTTGAAACTTCTAGTGGACAAAATAATCTAAGAATTATAATAAATATGACTTCTGCTTCAGCTAGTAATGTTTTGGATTTTGAAACGTCCCCCAGAGAGAAACTCAAAGGCTTTGTTTTGATAAAATTGCAGTATTTAAACGCTTTTGAGGGAGTATGTAACAGTTTTAAGGTATCCATACATCTTAAAAACGGTATTTCGGTCAAAATATCCATTTTTCTTTGGAATAATATTTACGCCTAATAGTTTATCTTTCTAATTCTGTTTTAATTTATAAATCTGGTGGATTTTAGTTCGAAAGTAGTTATTTTTAAAGTAAGGAATATGTTATAAATTTATTTTTACCGTTTTCTCAAAAAAATTTTTTCATAGTTTCTTTTTACGCAAAACTTCCTATAACAAAAAGTTACCTCTTAAAATGCTAAAATTTGGCTTATTTTTACCTTTTAAAATTCAAAATTTGGCTTATTTTTATCTATAAATGTTTATAAAGGGAATAGACTACGTTCATCATTGCACATTATCTAGATTTTTGTTTGCATTAGTATGAATTGCAAATGGCACTGAATTTCAAGGCATTTTTCCTTACATCAGTACTTAAGCTGCTACAGCTTCTGAGATAAACAGATTATTACCTTGAGAATATTCTATTCGATAGAGAAAATTATAATCTTTATTCTTCAATTCATAAAATGATAATATGTTTGTTTATTTTTGAGTTATTATGTTTTGGAGAAATATCAAATTTGCACCCCTTTTTTTCCAGTTTTTGCCCTTGAAAAAATTATTTTAACCTTTAGCTTAGGGGGCCTATTTTTTCGATTCTCTCTTATATAAAAATAAATAAATATATATATATATATGTGTATATATATATATATATATATATATATATATTATATACATATATGTCGGATTTTTCTTCACGCCCAATTTATTACGTCTTCTGAACATATCATATTTTACTTGGCAGTCGGTGGTCCGGTGGCGAGATAACTCATACCTTGATAAACTCTAGCCATTCAGTCAACTAAGCTCGAAACTCACAGAGACCAGTCGGTACACTTTCCGAAACATATTTATTAACTTTCTTTAAGATTCTCAGTTCCATCAATCATTAATTAAACCCCCACCCAATTTAAAATTCGTGCGCCCAAGGGCAGCACGTCTATTCCCGTTCCTACATTCCCATGACTCTAAAGATTAACCCCTTTGTTCACCAATTTCTAATTAACTACGCATGCTCAACTGACGCATTATGACGCTCATTACTTATGCGTGACATCACATTGAATGTTCTATCGATGACGATACAAGATTGTACATTTCTTTCTTAGCGCGAAGCTCAAGGCTATAACTTTATTTTTAGATTTCTCTTCGTGGATCTTCGGAAATTGAATCAAGTCCAACCGTTAAATCTATTTTCACCGCGATGCATTTACTCCCATTATTTGAAATCTCCCAGTCTTAAATTGATAATTCCTATTTCTTTCTAAACAATACCCCGTTTTAAGCTCGCGCGATCGCCCCCCATATTTAAGCATTTTACTTACTTACTTTCTCTCTCTCTCTCACACACACACACACACACACACACACACACACACACACACACACACACACACACACACACACACACACACACACACACACACACACACACACACACACACACACACACACACACACACACACACACACACACACACACACACACACACACACACACACACACACACACACACCACACACACACACACACACACACACACACACACACACACACACACACACACACACACACACACACACACACACACACACACACACACACACACACACACACACACACACACACACACACACACACACACACACACACACACACACACACACACACACACACACACACACACACACACACACACACACACACACACACACACACACACACACACACACACACACACACACACACACACACACACACACACACACACACACACACACACACACACACACACACACACACACACACACACACACACACACACACACACACACACACACACACACACACACACACACACACACACACACACACACACACACACACACACACACACACACACACACACACACACACACACACACACACACACATATATATATATATATGTGTGTGTGTGTGTAAACTAGTCCTTCAGAAGATGAGAAAGACAACTTTCATTTTTGAAATGTCTGTTCGCAAATATTATTCATATACTGTTTAAGTAGTCCGTGTGTCCGTAGTTACTGAGTGCTCACCAAGAATTGTGTTCTAAAATGGACTAGACTCAGTGAAGTAATAAAAAACAATAAGGTTTGCCCTATAAAGATCAGGAAATGTTATGAATTATACTATTCAAGTAAAAACTATTTGATATAAGGTGAAAATTACAACTGCTACGTAGCCACGGATTCTGGCCATTTCTTAATTATAGCATCATCATCATAAGGTGATACTAATGACTATAGATAATGGCTACATAAATTTAACTATTACTTTTAGAGTTATCACCTCTCTTTTGCTGCTATAAAAGATGAAACTTAGATTTCAGGTTTATACATTTATGCTAAGGTTGGTTCGTTGAAAGCGCTACATGAGGGAGAACAGGCCGAATCATACAGTTTAAATATATTCCATACGGCTGCAAACATCCATGGCAGAAGAGGGATTCGATCCACAGACTCTCGTATCGAATGGGAGCTGAGACCTAGTTGTTTGGCCATCGCCAAGCCATTTACTGCTAGGAACTTCAGCATCACTATCATGAGATGCGGAAAGAAAAGCCAAAATTCAATGCAATTGAAACAGAGCCTGAAAGGGAATTTAAGTGCTTTTAAAGCAGATATTAGAATTTGGTAAGCATCTCTAAACTTGGCAGAAACCAAAATCTAATCTGATAAATTTTGCTATTTGGTATTGAGTAATCATTAAACATGCATTGAAATAGTTAAAACTTAAGCAAGTAACCTTACAAAAAAGGGGTTGAATAATGGAGTTATTAATACCATGAAAGTTTTCTTTTTCACTGTATTCTTAACTTTATCTGTATTCTTAACTTTAAAAACGAAACCTGATATCAGTTTGCAGTCTTTATCTGTAATCTTAATTTCAAAAACGAAACCTGATATCAGCTAGAATTCTTTATCTGTATTCTTAACTTTAAAAACGAGACCCTGTATCACCATGAATTCTTTAACTATATTCTTAACTTTAAAAATTAAACTTGATATCAGCTTGAATGTTAATGAAATAATAATGCTCCCATAAATTATCTACCGAAAGATGGATAACTAGCTAGGACACTGGCATGCGGTACCAGAGTCTGTAGGTTCGAGACCCACTCGTGCCATTGACGTTTGTTGCTGTTCGGAACAGGCTTTAGGGAGTAGGTCCCAGTCTGTATTGCCCAGGGTAACCATCAGTTCTTTGAGAAGATGAAGAAATTCGTCTTTTGGCACATTCTGCTCCTTCGAGTAGTTTTCTTTCCAGATATTTAATACTTCTTTCTCTCCAGTGATATTTTAGAGGACAGGAAAACGCAACATCGAGCGGCTGGAGGAGGTGGGTCGACTTTGTGGGTTATTTTGTGACTGTGGCAATGTGTCACAAAGTAACCCACAAAGTAACCCTGTCACCTTTCGATATTTTGGTTACGTTCTCATATCTCTCATAAATATCACTACACAAAAGTTATATTGCTCCACAATCTAACCAACATATTGACAATAAAAAATAATTACCTGTGGTAGTTGGTTGTATAAGGTATTAGCCTTCAGCACACAAAGTTTCCGAAGTTTGAGTTAATAGCTTGACAACAGGTTTGAACAATACACTGGCCAGTGAAAACAAATGGCTCTCAAAAGCTTTAGACCTTGGCCACTAGGTGTCTCCGTATATCGGACAAGCTGCTGGCTCTGTTCTTTGTCTACCCGGTATCACGGGCGTGGCAGAAGATCCGAAACACGAAAAGATTACTATGTGTCACAAAATTACCCCTGCAGTCATAAAGTTACCCCTGTAGTCTTACGGTACGTAAAAAGTATTAGGCATCTTATTTATTAAAGATGAGGCAAGGCTAATTCTGAAAAAAAAATTGTCACGACTGAAATTGTTATAATTTGAAAAACTGATAAACCAAAAATAAGTTTGAAAATTTTTTTAATTTGTGTCATGAAACCTTTTAATGAAAATCTCATTGTATACAATCTTAGATATAATTTAATATAATTTGACTTAATTTAAAGTAGTATCACATGAATGTAGCGATTTAAGCATGAAATATTTTTCAATAATTGAGTAATTAACAGTGAAAATATTTTTTATATACCAAAAGCAGATATGACTTAAAAATAAACCATAGAAATAACTGATGGTGAAAAATAAAATTTTATTTTTAGGATAGAAAAATAAAAATTTAAATATTAGAAATAAATCAAGTTCAAAGACTTAAATGCTGTTATAAAAAAACCATGAAGCAGTTGAAGAATATTTTTAAAATTGCGAAGAATTTTGATGCATCTTCAGTCACTTTTAGTTAAAATCTGTGTATGATAGAGATAGAAAGCATATTTGCAAAGCTCACTTTGAGCTTCGGGAATTTAAAAATTTCCAGGGGATTTTTAGAAATTTCATTAAATTTTTATTCAATCATAAGAGGCTATAAAATTATTGCAATTTTTATTATTTAATCTGGAAGACTAATATTTTCCCCCTTTAATAATCATTTACTTTTACTTTCAGTTGAAAATGGGCTATCGTCGACCCTTGAAAATCGTGTTGACTCTCTATACAGATAACCAAGACAAAAATGTATCCCACTCTACGAATGCGAGTCTGTTCGATCACATGTACCTCGAATATTCCAAATTTTTGTCTCAAGGAATGGGATTTTCCTACAGCATACTTACCGGAGAGCCAGGCGGAAAACATTTACCCAACGGTGAATGGACAGGTGTCATTGGAATGGTTCAAAGAGGTGAAGCTGATCTCGCAGTAAGTCCTCTGGTAATTACAAAAGAACGGTTAACTGCTGTAAATTTTAGCTATCCCTTTTTTGTTGATTCGGTAGCTTACGTCGTCAGAAAAGTAGAAATTCCTTCTGGACTGTCAACTATACTCCAACCGTTCGCTTTCAAAGCTTGGACAGCCTTACTGATATCTTCCGTGAGCATGTCGTTCCTTCTTTATCCGTTCCTGAAGAAGGAACATAACTTTCTTGATATTCTGCTGAAAATAACCGCAAGTATTTTTCGGCAACCAATTGCTTTCCCTATAAAAGAGCGTGACAAAAGAGTTCTGTTTTTCCCGTGGTTATTAGGCTTGATGTTCCTCAGCAACTGTTACATTTCTCTCGTTTTGTCGTTCATGACGTTTCCGCGATTAAATGTTGTCCGTGACATTTCAGAACTGGCAAAAGAAGTCAGCACTGGCAGATATCGCGTCATGGTGAGGACCTCGAGTCCTTTCGCGGAAATTATTTCGTCTTCAGAACACGAAGAGGTCAAAACTATAGGGGAAAGCATTTACAAGAATCCGGAAGGTTTTGGAAGTATCGATAAATTCTTACATTCGTCTGACCCAAATGTAGCTTTTATAGAACTTGGACACAGAATAAACTATTTAAACAGTGTATTTTTTATTTCGAAGGATTACTTTTTCAGCATCATAACGGCCATTGCTGTTGGAAAAGATTTTTGCTGTCAAAAGAAGCTGGACATGGTTATCCACAGAATAGCAGCTTCAGGTCTTTATGAAAAGTTATTGCGGGAACATGATTTCCAGGATGCTTATTTGTTATTTTCCAAAGTGAATTTTCGTAGAGACTCTCCAAGATCGCTAACTTTATCCGATCTTTCTGCGGCATTTATTACTGTCATTATGGGACATTCTATTGGTTTTATCTTACTACTGTTTGAAATGGCAATTAAACGTTATGAATACATATTGAAATATTGATGAGATGATCGGCATATTTATAGAGCTACACTAATCAAATACTTGTTTTCATGGAATAATTTATGAAACTGGAGCTTAAAATAAAAAAGAAAGGTTCTGCTCACAGCCTCGGCTACTTTATTAAGTGACATTAAGTGAATGGTGGACTTTCAAATTACCAAAATCGAGCAAAAATTGGAATTTTTTTTAGGTGTATTAATATTTTAAAAATATGTAAATATTGGATTAAAATGCATTATTAATGAAAAGTAAAATGAAAACTTGGTGGATTTAGAAAAGTAAATATTAAAGGTAGGTGAAAAAAATATCTTTTAAATGGCTTTTTATCAAAATGAGTATTTTCCAGAGTTGCAAGTATTTGAAATGATTCTTGCGTCACACTTTTTGAAGAAATTTTATAAAATTTATAACAAAGACTCCTCTCATACATTAAAACAAAGTAATGTATTCATTAAAGGTTTCGACATCATTAAGTTTATCAAAATTTAACTTAAGTATAGAAAAGTTCGAAAATTTCACGAAAATTCAGACCACAAGCATAAAAATATTTCCTATAAATTAACTATTCAACGAAAGCACAAAATAATACATAACTCTGTTCAAAATGTATTTATAAGCAATATAAAGGCAAAGTTAAGGGGGGGGGCGTTAAAATTTAGATAGCAAGGAGCATTTTAAAAAACATAATAAAAATTTCAATTTTTAAAATTAAAAATGTTTTTTAAAAATATTTTTTTAATTTTATAAGGTGTTTGATATAGTATACTTTAATGAATATATATGCGAAATTTCATATCTCTAAGGTAAAAATTTCGAAAATTGCTTTGTAATGTCCACCATCCCAAATTGTGTCTCAGAAAAGCTTACATTTATTCTTAAAGACTATTTTAACTAGTAAGCAGGTATGTTAAATCAATACGACACATAAATAGAAGTTGTAACTGATTAAGCTTAGAAAGTTTTTTTATCATATCCTTGTTTTATATATATACAGTAGATTTGTAGCGATCGGAAGTCTGCAACTGAATCCCGCTGAAGACGAAATTTAAAAGTATTTGTATTTCACGTTTTGAAGAAATTGTCCGGCAACTATGATGACCCGGTACGAGAGTAACAGAACAATAATTCTTCCGTTTTCGTTGTTAAGTTTTTTGCTTCGTAATTTTAGGTATCCATATTTTTCTTTAATTTGTACGAGTCGTATTTTCAATGTTTAATTTATGTAATAAATATTTTATTTTTCATCTTGAAGCTGTGATAATGGGCTTTGATTTTGTGCTATATAAAAACACTCCTTGAATTCACTACTAGCCAGTGACGACCACAAATTGGCGACTCCCACAAAACTGGTGACTTGACAAACCAACCATCTAAGTTGTGGATACAAATGAATTCCCGATTTCTAGATGGATGTAAATTTCTATACTGGCTGTCTTTATGTTTTTTTAACTCTGATTTTGTACCAGGTAACATTTTGTTGTTATTTTTGATTCAGAACCACATTTCGTAGTTTTTTTTTAATTTTGTACTGTTTGCCTTATTTTATATTTTTTAATCATGACAGAAATAAAAATCCTGAGATAAATCGTATAGCATTTAGATCTCTACCTTAGTTCTTACAGCTTGAATTTCAATTTGTAACATCTGGTATTTCTTCCGAAGTAACAAAATTTCATTGCATGGGGCCAACATCAGATTGTAAGATTTTGACTTCCGTGAATGTTATTGTTCACTCCCCTCCTTCCAAAGGGCCTTACAAACGATTAAAAATTTGAATTATAAGTCAATATGCAGAATCAAAAACGGCTCGGTTGAAATCTTTATTACAGGATTTACAACTTCGGAACAAAAAATCTTCGCAGTTACGCTTACTCCACACCAACGGCGACGGAGACGAAAATCATGTACCTTCGTTGTTGCGCATGCGTATTACAAACAAATTTTCACTCCCCCGGTTCGTCTCCGTCTCTTGTCTCTGCGGTTTCAAGTTGAAAAAGTTCAACTTTTGTCTCTGCCGCCATACTCGACAACCAATCAGAACAAAAAGAGAAGATTATGCGCATGCGCAAATAAATTGCCTCTTCTTCCCGTCTCCTAGCGGTGTGAAGGCTTTTATGACAGCCACAGTGCCAGGTGGCAAAATGTGTCTGTCTTTCGTTTCTGTCGCCGTTGGTGTGGAGTAAGCATTACTCATGCAAATGAAACATTTGCCGCGAAATCATGTAACACACGATGCTTTAAAAACACTTTTTTTTGCAAAGTTTGTCGATAAAAAAACAAAAATCTTATAGGTTAGTAAAGACGATTTGAGTGAGTTGACTCTGATTGCTGATAAAATATCAGAAATATCTGATGCTACAGTTATAAGTGGGGTTTCGTCCCACCCCCCCCTTACGATTACAACATTAAAAAATAAGGTTGCTGAATTATCTCGCCAAATTGATCGGTTAACTAGCAAACCGTTTTGAGGGTTTAAAACTGGTCATAAAAGATCCAAATCAAAAACTCGCTTAGATTTTACTCATTTATGTTGGAACAATGCTCCGTTTTACGGAAAAAGAAAAAAAATTGTGCCAAACCATGTAATTTTCAGGAATACGCAAAAGCGCATCAGGCTTAGCGACGACAGATGGAGAGCAACAATTTAGCCTCTTATTTGTTCAAGATCGCAAAACAGGAATTGAATTTTTGATAGACAGTGGTTCTGTATGTTCCGTTTTCGGAGCTAGCAATGCTCCCTCCCTATAAGGGGGATGACACAGAAACGACCAAGCCTTATTCGGAATTTGAACCCAAGCCGCCTGCGGGGCAGCTCAGAACGCTAACCACAATACTAAGTGGACGGCTTACCTAGTAAAGTTTCCGCAGTTGAATTTTCTGGATTTCTTTCTTTGTTAATTTTTTTGTTGTGTTTTATCAGCTAATAAAAAGAGAAAACCTAAATAAACAGAGACGCAAGCAACTATGTATATTATCACAGAGCACAATATCTTCTATACATATTCAGTTGAACCCCGTTATAGCGAACTTCAGGGCACCAAAGGTTTTGTTCACTACATCCAGTAGTTCGCTATATCCGAACTGTTAAGAAAAATGCTTGAGTTCACAAAATGTATGATTCATTAGTTGCTATGTGTATTCAATAATCATGTATTAAAAAATCATAAAATCTATTAAAAATTATCATTAATGAAATAAATTTACTAAAATCGATTACATTAAACTGACACAATACTAATTAAATTAACTAAAAATGAAGACAAATGGAAATAAATTATTTTTACCTTCCATTGTTGCTCACTGTTTTGAAACAGAAATAATCGGTAATCTTCTGCTGACGTGATGCCCACTTCAAAAACATGTTATGAATTTCTTTGTCAACTACATCAAATGACTTCAATCTTTCTTCCACTTATATTTTGTAGACAAATCTTATTAATTTCACGCATCGCTGCTGTAGCATCGGTGATGGTTTGTATATCGTGATTTATATGCTCCTCTTCATCAGCATCAGCTGCAGAATCTTCGATTTCAGAATGATTCATTTTAGTTTCTTCCACAATATCTTCACCACTTGAATTTTCATAATGACTTCATCATCACATGTTTCGAACCATTGCATGTCACAATCTGAGAATGATGAACTTTTGTGTTTCTCTATCCACATTGCTATAGGTAAATCTTCATCATCTTCTTCAACATTCATTGTATATTCTTAAAGAGTTTAAACATAAAATTAAAAATTCAGTAGTCGACTGAAAAATTTTCGTTATAGCCGATTCTTAAGATTTCGGAGGTTGGCTATAAAAGGATAAAATAGCATTAAACTACAATAGAAAAACGGACGGGACCAAAATTTTCGCTCGTTATATCCGCGAGTTCGTTATACACCGGGTTCGCTATAAGGGGGTTCGACTGTATACTCAACAAACACAGAACTGATGGCAGCTTGACAGACAGATGCTGGAGGTTGCCGGAGAAATGACAGGTTCGGGAGAAATCTTGCGGGTCGGAGAGATGTGACATATATATATGTGATATACAGAGCTGTGGCAACAGCATCCACAGAACCCGAGACGAAAGAAGATCCCCGCCATTCTACGGGCAACGCACGACTAGGCAGAGAGAGAAAAACGCCGTCGAGAGCGTAAGACGTTAAGACATACGTGGTAGCAAGTGGCTACCGTAAAGTAGTAAGAATGATGTTCCACAATTGTTATCTGTAGCTGTTTTGTCCTGTAACCCGTCAGAAATAAATTGGTGTAGTGTGAACCGTTGTATTCAATTTAGAACGACGGACACCAATTTACATGGGGGCTCGGCCGAAGCATTTTTCTCAAAGTGCATTCTGGGCCACTATTCCATATCCCCTAGCAAGCCATCCTACTACGTTATTAACGAACTGGATTCCTCCTGGATTACTTCTAGATTACTCTGGATTATTCCGATTTATTTCTTGCCCATCTACTACGAACCGGTGAGTTTAATTTAATTTGTCAATTGAAGATATTTTTACGATCATCTAATTGCCGTTACTGAGGATAAATAATTGAATTTAAATCTCCAAGAAGTATTCTGATTCTGTTTTTGAAGATATTTGAACATATTTAAGAAATATTTAAAAAAGAAAGTATATTTTTCTAACAACTGTGTGCATGTTTAATTCGAATGCAAGAAGTCTCTTACTTTTGTTTTTGAAGATATATGAACATATTTAAGAAATATTTAAAAAAGAAAGTATATTTTTCTAACAAATGATTGCATTTTTAATTCCGATACAAGAAGTGTTTTGTTTTTGAAGATATATTTGCATATTTATATTTTGTGCTGTTTACTTTCAATATGAGTACTCTAAATGATATCCCGCATATTTCAAAAGCCCTTAAATCAGGGTCCACAAAAGCAATTAGATTATTACATCAGTTTATATTTCAAAATGATGCTGAGAGAGACAATTGTAAAGAACTCCGCATTTTTTCTGGTTTCCCTAAAACTTTTCATGTCACTGACGAACGGGATAAAAGACTTAAAACATTGTCCAGCACCGATTTAATTTGTATTGCGAATTTGCTACATCTTGAGTGTTCAACAGACGCAGCTCAGAGCTGTGAAAATATTTTCAATCCTTTAAATAACTTTGCATTATTTCCCCCCCCCCCTGTGCTCTCGGTTACGAGTGAAACCGAAAATGATTCACACGACACCAACGGAAGATCTACGGTTTTGGCGACTAGCCAGGTATCAGTTCACAGTTCATTTCCAACCGCAGCTTCACATTCTAACATAAACAACTCTTTCGAGCACAGACAGATAAATCCTTTTTTATCTGTTGTTGATTCGCAATGTTTTCCAGCCTCTAATAGTGGAATACATTTATCGCTACGGGACCTTGCAGAGTGCATTAAGAATTTTAACGGGTCATCCGATTCTTACAGTGTTAAAATTTTCATACAGGATTTAGAGGAACTTTTTTATCTTAATGGCATCACAAATGACGTCCACAAAATTGTCTTTACGAAAAAAATGTTTAGTTGGTTCCGCAAAAACATTTATTAATTCTCATCATGGCATAACCACTTGGAATTCGCTCAAAGAAAACTTACTAGAAGAATTTTCCTCCAAATTAAATAGAGCCGATCTTCATACGATGTTGCTGCAAAGACGGGTACAACCTAATGAATCCTTACACGATTACTTCATAGCTATGCGAGAAATCGGTTCAAGAGGTCAAATTGACATTTCTTCAATTTTTGATTATGTTATCAACGGTATTCCCGATTCTACATCTAATAAAATTTTGTTATATGGTGCTAAATCTGTTTCAGAATTCAAAGAAAAATTGACAGTTTATCAAAAATTTCTTTCAACGTCCAAATTAAATAAACCTTCTAAGGATATTAAATTCGCATATGATAATCGTCAACGAAATTATACCTACGATAGAAAACTCCCCAATAATTCTCCAAAAAACCCCGTTTGCTACAATTGTGGTTCCAAGAGCCACAAAAGTTCCAGCTGCCCGCATACGACTCCAAAATGTTTTTCATGCAATTCTTTTGGACATTTATCCTCAACTTACTCCGAAAGCGTCGGACAGACAATTCCAGAAAATTCTTCGGACTCTACTCCACCTAATGACGCCTTACATGTTCCTACACCAACCAATTATAGGTGTTATCCAATAATGATAAACAATGTTGATCTTCATGAGCTTCACGATTCAGGTAGCGAAGCTACAATGATTACTGACCAAACCCACCAACTCAACAAATTGCAGAGTGAGTTGAAAGATTTTCAGCGAGAAGTGGAAGAATCTCGGTTAGTTAAAGATGAACTGAATGCTCAAGCGAAAGAAGCTGAACAGAACCACAAAGCTTTGGAATCTGAACTGATTCACTTAAGAGAAGATTTAGCAATGTCTGAAAAGCAGAAAAGAAACTTAAATGAGGAGTTAGAATATTTGAGGAATAAACATATTGATTATATGGATTCAACAGCTACACAACAAGATTTGCGAACTAAAATGGAGGAAGAATATATTTTAAAGAGAAACTTGGAAGATGAAACTGCTGCACACCAAAACCAGATTCGTGATTTGAAGCAGAACCATACAATTGACACTGAAAAATTAAATGAACAGTTAGATTCAGTGCAAAAAGCTAAAATTGCTCTAGAGAAGACTAAGCACAATCTTGAACGTGAACGTGAGAGTTTACAAGAGCAAGTATTTGCAGGAGTAGAAGCAAGGAAGAACTTAGAGAAAAAGTTAGCTATTGCTAATGTCCAGATTGCAAAATATAAAACGAAAGCTAAAGAGGGAGCAGATGCTTCTGCTTCGTTAAAAGAACAAAAGAAGACGATGTCGAAAGATATTGATATACTGCACAACAAATTAGATGAATTACAGATGATTCAGGAAAAGCTGAATGAATCAAAGAAAAAATTATAATCAAAGTTTGAAGATATTAACATCGAAATAGACAACCAAACTGAAGAACTTGAAGACGACTTACAGTTAACTGACGATTCCAAATTACGTTTCGAAGTGAATATGCAAGACCCAAAGACACAATTAGAAAAAGTCTTGCCAGCTCGAGATGAACAAAATGAAGAAAAACGACTAGCTTTGATAAAGCAGATTTCTAACCTAGAAGACGAGTTTATCAACATGACATTTCACGCCACAAATTATCTTCGCAACGACGCAAAAAACAACATTTTGAAACTACAAGAGCAGAACAAGCGACAGTATAACAAACGTCGTAAACATCCACCGACCTATCATGTTGGTGACAAAGTAGCAATTCAACGTACCCAATTTGGGTCTGGGCTCAAATTGCGCCAGAAATTCTTTGGTCCTTACGAAATCATAAAATTTCGACCTCATGACCGATATGATGTCCGAAAATTGGTCTGCACGATGGTCCCAACTGGACATCTACAGCCGCTGATCAACTCAAAAGTTGGCCAAACACCTAGTGACTATACCTACAGCTCCTTTACGATGACGACTTGGACTTGAACAATGGACATTCTCCTGACATGATCCTGAACTAATGGACATGATCCTGAACTATTGTTAATGACTTTCTTTTTTTTTCTTTTCTTTTTTCTTTCTTTTGTGTAATGTTTCAGTGACGGAAAAGACTATGGCACCTATGACGAACAATTGCTATACAACGACGATGATGTAGCTTTAAGACGACCATGCCATGTTTTTGTTTTGTTTGTTTTCTCCCCTTTCTTGTTTTTTTTAGGTTTGGTTCCTTTGATTTTCTTCGGCGACAGGAGGACCTGTCGAGCCAGGATGCCCGAGTGTGATATACAGAGCTGGGGCAACAGCATCCACAGCACCCGAGACGAAAGAAGATCCCCGCCATTCTACGGGGAACGCACGACTAGGCAGAGAGAGAGAAAAACGCCGTCGAGAGCGTAAGACGTTAAGACATACGTGGTAGCAAGTGGCTACCGTAAAGTAGTAAAAATGATGTTCCACAATTTGTTATCTGTAACTGTTTTATCCTGTGACCCGTCAGAAATAAATTGGTGTTACTGTGAACCGTTGTATTCAATTTAGAACGACGGACACCAATTTACATATATATATATATATATATATATATATATATATATATATATATATATATATATATATATATATATGACAGGATTGTTGTTTCCTGTTATAATTCCTTTAAAGCAGTCATCATCTTTACTCACTGGTGGCGAGTGATAGAAATGAAGTAATATCAGTCTATGCTTTAAATCAATTTAGTTTATCCCTCTTCATGCGAACCAAAGCTCCAACTCAGCTGATTAAATTTTTGCCATTTTGTTATCTGAGACGCAGCGAACACACGTTCACCCGCTTTGACTTTTATCCCGTGCTCTGCCGATTTCGAGGTCAAAACCGCGAGTCCACTCTCCCGGCACATGCGCAGAGCCCAATTTAGAATTTTCTCGAACTTTCTTTTCGCGCCCAATCATGTACATGATCTAAAAATAAATTATCTCTACGAGACTCCCTTCCACCGCGAATCGAAGGTCATTATCAAAACGGTGAAAATAACCTACTTTTCTACCTGCGCGTCTGGAAATATGAATTCTAGTGGCTTTTTCGCGCCACGAAAATGAATTAATCCCTAAGCCCCCTTTAAATTTAACTTAATTATTCCTTTCCCAATTAATTCCTGTCACACACACACACACACACACACACACACACATATATATATATATATATATATATATATATATATATATATATATATATATGTGTGTGTGTGTGTGTCAGTCAGCCTTTTTGCGTAAGAGTCAAAGTATTTCCAAACAAATAAAACATGAATGTAACATTAGAGTTATGTCGTGGCATCACCGAGAAAAATTCCTCTTATAAAAACAGTAAACAATAGGGAAGTAAAATATATCCCTATTTACTTATCTATTATGCGCGCTTACTGTTTAATGAAATTTACATCATTTAAAATGCATAATACAATCTCTCTCAGCATCTCAAGTCCAAAAATATTTGTTGAAAGTGTTAAGTAAATGCGCGCTGTGGTATAGAAGATTTTACAACGAAAATACCCTTTTATAAGGGAAAATAAACCAACTAAAATATAATTTTTAGTTTATTTATATGTTTTCTAAGAAAAGAAACTATTTTAACCGACAAACATAAAATTTCATCAAGAAACTCTTTGGTGTAAGAATCAAAATATTTCCTTTTCAACTAGTAAAGTAAAGAAATAAAAACATTTTTTACTTTTTAAAATATTAGAATCTACTTTAAATGTAGCAAATCTCGGCTGTAGATTAATTGAATTCTAGCAAAATATACAATAAAGAATTGAAGTTTCAATAGCTTCACTTTTTATGACAACCTTCACTGAAAGAATTTGTTGCATTGCTTCCACATCTAACAATAGAATCATAAATTTTGTTTATTTGCGTGTACTTTTAAAAATACTAAGGTATTTCTCTAAATCGACTCAATTCTTTACTCTTTCATTCAATTGTTTATGAGAATATAAAATTTCATTTTTTATTATTTGCTTGGTTTAATTTCTAAAAATGTCGCTGTATCCTCGTATCTGAACTTCTTATAAGTAAGAGGCTAAGTAAAATAAGTAGCTAGAAGCATTCCATAAATTTAAAAAAAATTTCAAAGAAAGAGGGAAAGGTTAAACTCTAATAAACTAAGTAAGATGTTTTTTAATGGAGACTAGACCGTTACGGTTATTCTCCATTAAAAAATATTTTGGTAGAGATACTCGAAATTTTCGAATGGCAACGCCCACTTTTTCCCGTCGCAAAATGCTCAGTGCATGCGAAAACCCAAAGCAGTGTTGCCAACTTGGGGGTTTTCCACCTAAATTTGGGGGTAAGTTAGATGAAAAGGGATGTTTTGGGGACCACATTTTTTTAAGGGAAATATTCGGAGGGAACATTTTTTAATATTTTGTACAATCGAGACGCGCTTTTTTATTAGATTATAAGTTCCATGCATATGTCAAATGTAAATAAACCTCCATTTCATTATGTAAGTGTGTATTTTCTATTTATTTCAATTTATCTCTCAAACAGGATGCCTATTTGGAACCAGAATTTCTTTTAGGATGGTCTAGGGTGATCTTGGTAGTTGGTGTTAGGGGGAAACAGGGGGATTTCGAGATGGCGCTAGGGGGAGGCGCTTCGTAGAGGTTAGCAACACTGCCCCAAAGAGCGATGGAACGATACATGTATCACAAAAAAAAAGGACGCGTTATAAACGCACAAAAAACAGCTCTGCGAACGGCCTACAAAATCACGATCGGGTTGCACGGAGGAAATCTGCATATGACAGAGGCAAGACACCAATCACTGATGACAACACAGATCGGTCAAAATAAAACTTTTATTTGGATTACGCATTTGCCACGTGGGTGCCATCATCGTGTTTTTGTCGGCCGTTCGCAGAGCTGTTTTTTTTTGTGCGTGCATAACATGTCCGTTTTTTGTGATACACGTACCGTTCCAACGCTCGTTAGGGTTTTCGCATGCGCTGAGCATTTTACGACGGGAAAAAGTGGGCGTTGCCATTCGAAATTTTCGAGTTTCTGTACCTATAATGATAACCGTGAGCACCATTTTGTTGCCGTTCACAGAATCTCGAGGTCATAACTCTGAATAACTATATCTGAAATCTCATCTCGATCGGTTGAACGGAACGGCCGATAGAGGTACATATATCGGCAAAGATTTTTTATGACCAACCTGTACTCATGTGTTTCTATGTAGTATTTAACCAATGAAGTATTTAACCAAAAAAATCCTAAATTCTGAAAATATCCATGACCATTATATAATTGTATGTATAGTAACTGAAGATTAACTGTAAAATTAAGCAATGGCGAATAAGATTATATTTTAATATTGCAGAAACTAATTAATAAACCAAAGGAATTAAAAGTTCTTTATTACAAATGATAAAGATTAGATTTTTAAAACGAATCCTAATATTTCTTAGCTAAAAATGAGCATTCATTTGTCACTGAAAAATTTTACTCTTAATTTTTTGGTTCATATTATCTACTGTATTTAATCAACATTTATCGTGTTTACCGTTATAAAGCTGTTTTTAGCTTTTTCTATGCACCCGATTAAGTAATTTAATTACTTACTTTAATTTATATGCACATCATAATTATATATACATAATACTTAATGAATTTCAGGCTTATAAAGGTATCAAATTTCGCTCTGTGGCCATAACAAAGGTGGGCTTCTTTGTATAAATACTTTTCTAGTACATTAACGGTATAAGGTAAATACAATACTTCCACCTCTGTCACGCTTTAAGCCTGGTATTAGAGAAATATTTATATTTGTTGATTTCTTTAGTTTGATATTTCTCAGGAGGGCTTATTATAAAATAATAAGTGCAGGTAATAGCATTATTGTGTTTAAAATTCCGTTCTCTATTTTAATACAATTATCTCAGTTCTTAAATTTTAGAGATGAAAATTATTTGATGAGGAAATCTAAATTGCTAAGAGACCAAATCTTTCTGAATTGTAGCAATTGTTCAAATACGTGATATTTGTTCTACAAGGGAATTCGCGAGCGTCTTGTAAAAAGTTCATCCCCAATAGCGTTCTGAAACTCGTTTACGCTATTGAAAATTGTTTACTGTAATAAACATTAAAGACAAATAAATCCTCGCTCGGGTCCATTAGCCTTCTTTTAATAAAATACGAAATATTTAAAATTGTATTAATAACAAATGACATCTAACTACACAATTTGCATATGAATTTCCCGTCTGCTAATGCACGGGAAATGTGACGTTAATATTAAATGACATTTTAATGTATGTGAGACTGCAGTCCGTATAATAAATTCATTGTTTAACTCTAAGACGCTGAGAAATTTTATTTTCGCATCCTCTCGTACGTACATTTTTTTATGTATTAAATTGCAGATAGAAGATAAAACGACCAAGTTTTTGAATCTTTAAGTAATGTGCAAACAACAGTTCATTCCCATAATTAATTATTTTTGGTTCCCCGGTATAACCTTTCTTTTAGAAGCTTAAATATTTGCTTTAAAACATAGAGATGCTTTTTTTTTTAAGATTCTTTAATTTTCGTGAGAGAATATTTCTTCCTTTTGCACCGCTTTCTTAGAGTTTTTATTCGTTAATAATTTAAATAGCTTGAACTAATTTAGATTAAATTTAACCCTTCAGCGGGCGCGCCGCTTTTCGAAACACCAGCAGGCGCGCGTGGCACAAAATGCAACGTCTCTTTCAACCTTGATTATTCCTCCTATAATAAACTTTTTTGTCAACTTGAAAATAACAATTCTGCTTTTTATGACAAGATATAAAATGTTGATAATAGTTATATATTTATAATTAAAGGCCAAAGAATGCAGATAGAATCGCCTTATTTCAAAACTGTCCGATTTATTGGATCTAAGGACAACTTGCGAATGGATTCCTATTATGTCCAAAAACCTAAAAAACAATGAGATTGTCCATTTTTGTGATATGCGATATACCGTGTAATAATTGTACATTTGATCGACTATATCAACTTCATCTTTTCATCCAGTATAATCTCTTGTTTACCACGGTTAAATCAATACTAACAATGAATGGAAAGGAATACAAGAGTCAGAAAATCAGACCTGCATTAGAAAGGGTGTAGCTATAAATAGAAACTGCTTAGAACATTCAAACCCTACATGTAAAAACAAACCATTGAAAATCCCGAAAATTTTGCACCTTGTACACGGGCGAGCCCCTATGATGGGTTAAGTAGTATAATCCACAATGAAACTCTGTGTGATTCTGTGATCATGTAGGAAAAAATGCAGAGGATGTTCACACATTTCTGTAACGATTTTGGGGAAAAGAAATATATATATACAAATATAAGTATTTTATTTTCTAATATGTTCGATATGATAGCCCTGTTGTTGAACTATCATATTGCATCCAGATTTCCACGATAAAAGAGCTTTTCTTAAAATGAGAAGGTTGATTTTGTTCCACTCCTCGACCACGATCTTCCAAAGCCCACCCAAAGTTCTGGGATGCCGCTTATAAACAGCTTGTTTTAAAAATCCAAGTGCACAGATTTCTATAAGAGACACGTCGGAGAACTTGAGTGGAATGCTAATAAATGGAATAGGAATAAACAGGGATTCCAACGTAAATAAAGCACAAATAGCAGTAAGGTGCAATTTTGCATACGGCCGTTTCGAAGCTGCAGAGGAGCTTCTTCATCAGTGCAAAGAACTTAGTGGCAGCTCATAAAGCCGAAAACTGTTTTCGGCTTTTTGATAGAAAGTGAGAAATTAACGCCTCTTGTGATCAGTAGAGCAAAGAAACCACTGTGTTTCAATTATGTGAAAAGTTTACCTACGGATTACACTTCGAATAAAAAGGCGTGCATGACTCAATCGCTGTTTGAAGATTTTCTTCGAAAACTGGATTTAAAAAAATGCGACTCTAAAAGCGAAAAATCACTTTTTTTATTGATAACTGCGCCTGTCATTTGTATCTTAAATTAAAAAATGTGCGAGTAGAATTTTTTTGAGCAAACTGCACCAGCCAGCTTTAACCTTTGGATCTAGGAAATATCCGATCATTTAAATCGCATCACAGGAAAACACCACTGGTTAGTAAATCACTTCTTTTTATTGATTCCGGTGACCAGCATGATGCTTCTACAGCAAAGGAAAATGTTCTGAAAGTTCTGAATTTGATTTCTGCAGCGTGGAACAGTGTCGACAAAAATTGCGTTACCAATGTGTTTAATAAAGCAGACTTCTCGGAATCCAACGACGAAATTAGCCCTTCACCTTCAGATTACAATGAAACGGAAAAAAATTGCTTGCCTGAAGGTGAAAATCTTCCGGAATTCGATGACGCATATATCTACTGCGACACACATCTCATCACTTCACAAATTCCTTCGTTCGCTGATCCATTTTGAGTTTCGACCGAACGTAGAACACCTACACTCTACAATGAACTGTTTCCATACGATAAGCTAACTCGCTGCGCCGCTGCTCTGGAACTGGTTCATACCAATCCTCACCTGTCCGGCACGGTATGCGCCAGTCGCAAACTCATATGACCGTGAGCACTATGACGTTATTCACCGAACTTTCTGGACAAAGGATGTATATATAATATATATATATATATATATATATACAATATATAACGTATATAAAAATATATATACACTGGTGTAAGAAATTAAGAGAATTTGCAGACATGGTCGATTATCTCTAGAACTACTGTACCGATTTTAATGAAATTTGATATGTACATACATTGATACAATACAAAAGAAATAACCATTCAATAATTGTAATACATACGCATGATCGTGCGTAACACTCGTTGGAGTCGGAAGGTATGAAACAGCGGTTGCAGAATAAACAAAAAAATGGGTTAATAGGTGGTATGGTCCCCTCTTACAGATAAACAGGTCTCGCAGCGTGATTTCATACGTGGAATAAGGCAGTTTATCATTTCCTGTGGAAATTGGTCCCACTCGTTCAGCAACGCTGTTTTCATTCCCTGGATGGTTCTCGGAGGAGGGTTGCGAGTTGCAATTGCCCTCCCCAGAGCGTCCCAGACATGCTCTATAGGCTTAAGGTCTGGAGATCTGGCTGGCCAATCCATCCGGCGAATATCCTCACTCTCTAGAAATTCGTAGACCAGAAGAGCTCTATGTGGCCTCGCGTTAACGTCCATTAAAATGAACTCGGGGCAAACTGCACCCCTGAAAAGGCGAACATAGGGCTCCAAGACCTCATCACTATACCTCACACCAGTCACAGTGCCTCTTTCAATGACATGGTGTGCGGCCATCCAAAATGATGCCTGCCCAGACCATTAAACCTCTTCCGCCATTATGGTCGATTTCGGGGGACATTGTAGGGTAGGTAGAGGATTTCTGGTTCTCTCCATATGAACGAACGGCGAGAATCGGTGTTTAGGCTGAACCGGGACTCATCAGTGAAGAGAACGGTCGCCCATTGATCCATACTCCAATCTCTATGCTCTCTGCACCATGATAAACGGATTCTCCTGTTCGTAGAAGTGAGCGGGACGCAAACAGCAGGTCTTCTTGCAAACAACCCTCTCTCATTAAGTCTTTTGGAAACAGTCACCCTTCATACACGGGTTGCTGTGGCTGTATACAAGTCACGAGAAAGCTGAGAAGCTGTAGCACTCCTGCTACGCCTCGCTATAATCGACACATGGCGATTTTCTCTGGCCGCCGTGGCTGTTGGACGACCTTGCCCAGGCTTTCTCTCGATGGATCCGGTATCCTGGAACTATTTCCATAAGTTACACACGACGCTGGGCGATAAATTGAACTCTCTACAAATTTGGACTTGAGATTGAACTGCTTCTAGCCTCCCCACAATTCGACACTTCATTCCATCATCTAAACGTTGGTGGTCATTCATTTTTACTGTTACAGTTTGAAATTAACCGATTGCTGCAAAATAACACCAAGAAATTCACCGAGGTGTGCTAGCGAACGAAATGCGTTTTAACTTACGCGCGCTTATAAAGCCTGATTCTGTACTGGCTCCGCCTACACACATGTGTACGCTTAAGTATTTGACGTACAAGATTTGCATTTTCGTCTAGAAGCAGTGGTTTTACATTCAGTTCAGTTCTTTTCATGAAATTCGATAAAATATGCAAATTATCTTAATTTATTTCAACAGTGTATATATAAATATTATATATATTTTATATATACACTCTGTCACAAAACAATATATGCACCCAGAAGGAAACGCGCTACTATCAAGAAACATAACATGTATGTAGTGTATGAGGAGATAAGTAAATGATTACAAATTCAGAAGAGCAGACCGTTTTATTAAGAAGATATGGCATGAAAAAGGTTACAAATAAGTAAGTAGTAAATCCACCTCTGGCAGCTATAGAAGCCGAAACACGGCATGGCATTGAATGAGTGACGTCTCCTATGACCTCCTGCGGAAGATCATGCTATAATATTTGCAACTGGGCAGTTTATTCACCAGTATTCCGGGACGGCCGCAGTTGCCTTCCAAGCACGTCCCACATGTGCTTGTACTGAATGGGACTGGTGGTCTGGCCGCTTCCACATGCGTATGCGCTGGTCATCAGTATTGAGACTGAATCGGGATTCATCTCTGAAGATCACACACCTCCAGTCGGTCACACTCCAGCTTGCCCGAGGTCGTCTAAAATCCACTCGACACTGCCTATGATATGAAGTCAATGGTAGGCGTCTTAATGGACGTCGGCTCCTTATACCTGCGTCGTACAGTCATCTCCGAATAGCTTCCCTTGATACCATCGGATGTCTGGAAGGTGGTAAATGGCGTCGAACCGATTCTAGCGACGTTGTTTGTGCGGACGTCGCCACTCTTATGATTGCGCGATTCTCGCGCGCATTTGTGTTCATGGGACGCCCTGACCATCCAGGACGGTAGGCAATCCCTTCCGTGATCCACTGTTGCCAACTACCATATCGTTCGGACCGAGGGGGCGGCCGATACGCCTGTTCGACCAACCTGCTTCTCTGAGGCCTACTATACTCCCCGTCTCAAAGTCCGACAACTATTCGTACTGTCGCCGGTTACGTCTCAGAGGCATCTCTAGTCACAATACGACTGATTTTGACTCTAGTCCAAGTCGACTGATTTGCTTGAGTAACCCTATGGCACGAGCAATCAAGCTTTTAAACTCTCCCAGCTGTGCATCTCATATGCTCATAGCGCGCTTACCCTTGTCTCATTGGCGTCGAAATTTTAATCATTTGCATATCTCTTACCAGACTACATTCCTGCCAAGTTTCGTGATAGTAGCTCGATTTCTTCTGGGTGCATATTTTTTTGTGACAGTGTATATATATATATACATATATTAGCAATAGATGGCGCTTTATCCGTCATAACGTAAATGGTTTCGGCTACCAGTGACATTTGAAATGGGTTCGGCTACCAGTTACAATGCGATGGCTATTGTTTGAGTTGCAGGTTAAACTAACTGTAATGTTCAATGTGCAGGACTGTATCGGATTTTTGCTGAAAAAATTACGTTGAACTCATTCAGCTGTTATGGCACTCTTAGTGGAAAATTCCATCCAAAATGAAAGTTGCTGCCACATCGGATGGGAAAAATATGTTTTTAATTGCCAAAATTTTGAACTATTTTTTACTTATGCCATTCTCTTTCCCCCATCTTTGAATATATTCAGGTCATTCTGACCAGTGGTTCTTTTGATCGTGCATGACTGCATGATCAAGCAACTTTTTAGAAAAGGTCTTATGTTAGAGAATGTCGTCAGTGAGCTTGATTTACAGCTGTTCAATACGATGCACTCAAAGCTGCTAAGAAATTACCTAAACAATGAAATTGGATTTTGTTATAATATGGCTTTTTGTTATCTCATAAATAGTCCCGCTGCTTCTGAATATCAGAAAATAACTAATTGCGTAATTAATTTCGACGACTGTCAAGCAGTGCAAAATATGGCAGAGTTTTATTCAAGTATTTCATATATTTAGAGTAAAATTTATATTAGTGTTGTAAACTTTTGTATTTTCAAGATTGCGTTTGGACCCAATTAAATTATGGGTTCTTAGTTTCTATTTTTATCGGCAGAAAGATTGATTTTATATTCTAACGAATTATTTCGTTATCACAATTTAGAGATATAAATTTTTATTAATTATTTGAAAAATATATTAGATGAAATTTCATTTATATTAATTTAAATAAACATTCTTATTGGCAGTTAACAGTCTTATTAGGAATTTTTCATAATATTTATTGACGTTACAAAAGCTCTTAAGTTTAACAGAATCTAAGTATAAACACCAAAACTGGGAAATAATTATAAGAGGTGCTGCCATCTAGTATAGCTAATAGAAAATAGACCATTCTGAAAGTTTTTAAAGAAATAGGTAACAGATTGGCAGCGTCATTTTCATTCGAGCCACATCAAATATCGCCAAGTTTCAGGTAAAATTAAGAGACGGTTAAATTCAGAGATGAAGGTATCATTTGAATGACGACAAATACAAAATCAGATAAAACAAATCAGGTGGAAGGATATTAAAGAAAGAGAATGAAATGACAGATTAAAGGAGAAAAAAATCTGTATTAAACAATGATGAATACTAATGAGAGGTGCTGCTGCTATCTATTGTAGCTAATAGAAGATAGAAACCGAATGAAACTTTAAAAGAAATGGATAACTAAACAAAAGCAGCTATCATTCTCTTTCGACAGAGAGCATCAGGTTTCAGGTAAAATTAAGAGAAGATGGAATTCAGAGAAGAAGATATCGGTTGAATGACAACAAATAAAAAATTTAGACAAAACATGAGATGGAATGAAATTAAAGAATTATAATAAAATTATAAAATATAAAATATATTATCAATATCATTCTCATTTTGTGTTCTTTCAAGAATCAAACATAATAAGATACTGAATCTAAATTTAATATCAAACTATAGGTGGTAATGGTGGTGCTGATCATGCTTGAACCTACTCCAAACCAATATTGATATTAGAGGTTGTGAAAAATTAGTTTTGGGGGCTAGTGTTGCAGTGTTGGAGAAAATATGTTGCATACTAACACTGAAATATTGCAGAATGTGTTGAGAAGAGAAGCTGGCATTCTCTTGCATAGGGTAAATTGGGAGGAACTTTATGTCCATGCTCGGAAGTCATCAGATTTAAAGGCTCTGATTCTTAATAGTATGATAACGATGTCACTTGGGTTTTTCCGACTTATAAGTTTGCCTTATTATTTTATTCTTTCTCTATCAATGGTGGGAAGAATTGAGATTACTGTAAATTTAAGAGGAGGGTATTGGTATATATATATATATATATATGTGTGTGTGTGTGTGTGTGTGTGTGTGTGTGTGTGTGTGTGTGTGTGTGTGTGTGTGTGTATGTTTGTGTTTGTGTGTAACATGCCAACTCAATCCCATGTTAATGGAGTCCGGAGTCGACATGTCACACCTCAAAACGTGTAGTCGCAGCCAAAAATACGAATCTCTTCATTTAAACAATTTCTTTTATTTAACCATTTTTTAACATCGATGACGGCGGTTTACTAGGCAACAGAGCCACTCCAAAATCCTGCTCTCAGAGGTGTACTTGAGCATTTATAAACGAGCGTCTTGCTATGTGAACAAAATGTCTGTAGTCATTGGCTGAACCCATGACTCGGATATCAGAGGTCATGTGATATCTTATGTAAGGATGCACGAGAAATTGGAATTTTTGAGGGGACGCTACGAATCTGTCTTTGTTTTTTAAATCAGAAACAAAATTAAACTACGCCCAAGAAAATTTAGAAGAATTTAGAATCTTGAAAGGGATTTAGGGTTTTTTTATGTTATATATATATATATATATATATATATATATGTGTGTGTGTGTGTGTGTGTGTGTGTGTAAGTAACGGCTGATTCCATCTCATTAATTAATCTAATTTATCCTCTAGCAGTGCAGTGGTGGTGGTCCGGTGGAATAAATCTCCTTCTTTAACCTTTTGAATATATTTATTCATCGACAGCAAAGTCTCCGACTCCATTATTCAATACTAATAATTTTCGATTCAACTCCTAAAGCCTAAGGTTCGATCTAGTATTTAAAATAATTTCGCCAGCCAAATCAATCCACAATTCGTCTCTACCCCGCGACTCGGCTTTACATCTTGTTGCTCTGAAATTCTACATGTCTCAAACTGTTATAATTTGTTCAAAACCGCGCTTAAAAGTAATCTGTTTAGCTTGCATCGACCTCTCTAGAACATCGATTTGCTGACTTACAAAAGAACCTGCCCGAACTTTCGCTTTAACACTTACTCAAATTCTATTAATAGCTTCTACGTCATTCCCTCCTACAATCCTTCGTTCTCATTATCGCGCTATCTTATTTCAATTTTCGGACAAGTAACGTCATCTATTGATTGATTTAAGAAATAAAACCCATGTTTAGCGTTTTCATCATCTTCTCTCAAGAACCCCCCCCCCTTTTCTTCCCTTAAATTATCCTAACTTTTAAAATCCTAACTTTTGCATATATATATATACACTCAAGAGCCAAAACAGTATGACCACCCCTACATTTTGCAATGAATTCGCCTGGATGACGTGGAAGGCACGTGATCAGGTGGAAGTGGTATTTAACTGCTGCTGGAGAGTCTCAAGAATCATTCTTTCACTTACTTCTGTGTGTGATGGGAAAGGCTGCGGATCTAAGCGACTTTGATAGAGGGCAGATTGTAATGGCTCGGAACAAGCATTTCCGAAACTGCACGACTCGTGGTTTGTTCGCGACCTACAGTTGTTAGTACTTATGCAAAGTGGATGAATGACGGTGAAACCAGCAGTAGACGGTAGACGACATGGTGTTGGACGTCCACACGCTGTCAAAGAAAAAGGTCGTCGGAGACTGTCTCGCATGGTGAAGCAAAACCGGAGCCAGACAGTGGCTCAGCTGACAGCCCAATACAATGCAGAGCCAAGTAGAATAGTATCGCAGCACACTGTTCAGCGGACCCTGTTGGATATGGGGCTACGCAGCAAACGTCCCACTCGTGTGCCTTTGCTGACCAAGCGTCATCGCCAACTGCGCCTGCGCTGGGCCCGGGAACATCGCGACTTGTCCATGGATCAGTGGGAGAGAGTTGCCTGGTCAGATGAATCACGGTTTGTCATTCATCACGCAGATGGCCGTGTCAGGATACGCCGGCTGTATTATGCTTTGGGGGACGTACTCGGGCGTCTCTGGGACCCGTGGTTGTGGTAGAGCAAACCATTAATGCTATAGGGTATCTGAACATCATTGCGGACCAGTTGCACCCTTACATGGCCTCTGTTTTTCCAGCTGGAAATGGAATGTTCCAACAGGACAACGCCCCGTGTCACAAGGCTAAAATTGTGTTGGAGTGGTTCCAGGAACATGATGCTGAATTCCAGTTAATGTCCTGCCCGCCTAACTCACCGGATCTCAATCCGATAGAACACATTTGGGATGTCATGGGACGGCAGCTCAGAGTTCAAAGACCACCAATTCGCAATATCTCGGATTTGCGTGACCGTTGCTTAAACATCTGCTACAATCTGTCTCCGGCCATCTACCAAGGACTTGTGGCATCCATGCCAAGGCGGGTTGCAGCTGTGTTGCGCGCCAAAGGTGGGCCAACTCGTTATTGACAGGTGGTCATAATGTTTTGGCTCTTGAGTGTATATATATGTATATATGCAAGGTTTTCCTTTTAGTTTACTCAAATTTGATTTTTTTTATTTTTGTAGAAAATTAAGTAATAATTTTAATTTTTATAGCACAGGAATTGAGCTGATTTTCAAAAGTCGTATGTTATTAGAAATGTCACTACTATCATATTTATTTCTATTAGAACATGGATGAATTAAAATATACAAATAGATTCTAAAGATGGAATATAACTTTGAAAATCCGTAAATAACCGGGGAGACATGGAGAAAAAAAACTTCAAGTTTTCAAGTGAGGTGTAATACAGTAAAGCCCATGAATTATTTTGGTCACGTTACTTTATTTCAAAATGGCCACACTACTGGTGCAAAATGTTACATCACTTGATAATGTTAACTTTCAGTGGTGCAGACAGGCATCGCGTTGTGTGTGTTTTGTCTGAGACCATGAAGGCTCTAACTGAGGAATTATGATACTCAATACAGAAGAAGACCTTCTTAGAAGACGAAAAATTTGCTCGTGGTTATGAAAAAAGAAAAGAAAAGAATTTCTGTTCTTCATCCAAGGAATGGACACATGTTTCGATATTAAAATGGAATAAACTCTGAAAAGTGTCGATAGAAGCCGTATGAAATTATCCAAGATTTGTGGTGCTTCTCATGAAAGTCAATTATTCAATAATGTAGAAACTTTTGAGGATTTTACTACACAAAATTTGATAATGCAACCACCGATGCTGAAGTTATTTCAAAAGCTCGAAAGTAAAAGAGCTTCCATTCATATAAGTCAAAATGACGTTTTCATTTGGCAGAAAAGGGCTGTAAAATGTCTGCTGCGTTGGCCTGGTTACCTAGGATTTTCCCTCGAGTTTCTTTGAAGTTATATTTTTTAGCTTTTCGAAAAAGATATCCTTTATTACCAAACTTTTATTCCCTTCTCTGCCTTAATAAAGTTTTAAATATTAGGGAACTTCATGTTTTCAGGAGTCGCCTTAGCTACCAAACATCCAGTTTCTTCACAGGTGATTGGTTTTAAATATAAACAGTCCATAATCTTCCATAAACTTTTTATTCATCAGCATTCTTCCTTTTACTCTTAAGAAAGACAATTTTGCATGGGATTAAACCGCCTAAATTACAAATCATTTACTTAAATTTTCTTGGATGATCGGCCATTGATTATTTCTTCTGAAATAAAATGGATGTTTCTATAATTTTAAACATGATATATCTAAATATATACTATATTCAAAGCAGCAGAGTTTTATTAAGCGTTTATCAGTTACAAGAAAGTTATAAAGCTACAATATTTGCAATTTTGCATTAAAAATTATTTCCTTCAATTTGAGGGTGATGAGAAAGAATGCAGAGAAGTATCATTTCCTTTTCACGGTGTCCCGTAGGTTGAGTCAGAATATCGCACCAATTATCTACTAACAATATTGATTTCATTTTTTCCACACACACACTTCCTCCATCTCTTATTTGTAGTACTTATCGGCGTCTGTGTATTAGATGACAACGTTGCCCGCGGTAAGTTCATCTACATACGAAATATGAAAAGAATGTCTGAGAACCTGTCAGAATCTTATTCCCGTTTCTTTTTCTGTTATTCTTACACATTGAACGAAGTACAGAGGTAGCATCATGAAAATGAGCTCAAGAACCTTAGAACGTTTATTGTTTTCTTCTACAACCGTGTGGGAAGATCTTTTCATCGACATTTAGATCAATTCCTTGGGAGTAGTAATTTATGATGAGTTAACGATTACAGTTATGATGAGTTAATGATTACAGTTAAACATCACAAATTGATAAATCAGACACTTTGCAGCCCAATTTCTTCAACTTACGGAAGTTTTCTCTTCTCGATAAATTTGTATCACAAATGATATCTATTATCTTAGAGGCTAATATTTCATCGATTTTTTTTTCTTTTGAGTGGGAAAATTCAAAACAATGTGCTACTCCCTGTTTTCACATCCTAATGATAAACAAGATATAAACCCCCAAAAAGTTATTAGCGTTAAATACAGTTCCCTTGAAACGAAACTACATAAAATTTGTTTTTGTGACGATTTTACCATCACAATTGTCACGTAAAGACACGCTAAGATGAAAGTAAGGTCTCCGATGCTTCATCAATCTCTTGTGAGTCAAAGAAATCTGTTTAAGATTAAATAATAATAATAATAATAATAATAATAATAATAATAATAATAATAATAATAATAATAATAGTAATAATAATAATAGTAATAATAATAATAATAATAATAATAATAATAATAGTAACAATAATAATAAAAGGTCGTACAAATAGGAATAAAAATTAAAAATATTAAAAATGTAATATCTAATAAAATATGGAGATTTAAATTATTTTATATGTTAATTATACTAATAATAAAATAAAATAGTAATAATAATAACTACAATATCAATAAAATATAATTTTGTACTACAACTAATTAAAAATACTTTAGCTACCGTGTTCATAGCTCTGTCTTCCATAATCACTAATAGAGATGAGATGATTCATTCGAAAGAAATAAAATTATTTTCATGGGAATGTTTCGAGGAAAAAACGTTGCTGGTTTTATCTGTAGAACAGAAGTGATGTCTGGACAACTACATTCGGTATTTTAATTCACTTATTTATTCCCAAGAACAGCCATATTTAATTTTTTTTTTTTTACTCGAGCCACATACATATGTTTTCTATGTTACGCGGATTGCAACATAGTAAACTATACCTCGTAATGTAATAATATAAAAATGAAAATAAAATAATAAATGAATTCAAACGTTAGAGCTAAGTGCGATTTTTAATGATGAGACAAACAGTTGTCTATTTTAGACAAATATGATTTACTCTTGCTACATGCTACTCTCAATACGTCATCAAGGTAAGAATCAGTAAGCTGATTTCCATATCCGTCCTTCGCGTATTTCATTCTGGAATTGGATGATTCACAAAGATACATAATGTAAACAACATCAGCAGCAGGTGGCACACATTTCTACAGTCTTGAATCCTAAATGTATTCAAACGTTAGAGCTAAGTGTGATTTTTGATGATGAGACAAACAGTTGACTATTTTAGACAAATAAGATTTACACTTGCTACATGCTACTTACTCTCAATACGTCATCAAGGTAAGAATCAATAAGCCGATCTCCGTATACGGCCTTCGCGTAATTAATTCTGGAATTGGATGATTCACAGATCCATGATGCAAACAACGTCAGCACCAGGAGGCACACATTTCTACAGTCTTGAATCCTAATTGTATTCAAACGTTTGAGCTAAGTGTGATTTTTGATTAATAGACAAACAGTTCACTATTTTAGACAAATCAGATTTATATTTGCTTCATGCTACTCTCAATCCATCATCAAGGTAAGAATCAGTTAGCCGATTTCCATATACGTCCTTCCTGTATTTTATTCTGGAATTGGATGATTCACAATGTTACATAATGCAAACAACGTCAGCAGCAGATAGCACACATTTGTACAGTCTTGTAGTTTTCAGGCTCTTATTTCAAGAATTACAAATGTTTGCAAAAGAACCTGCCTTATAAAGACTGCGAGTGTATCGGGCCGCACTTAAGTTTTGTGGGCCGCAGTTTGAGAAATCCTGACTTTTAAAGTCGCAAAGTTCTTATTATTTTTTTTTTCGTATGATGTGGAGACACTTGTCTTTAGGCATTCACCTTTTGTTATTCACCGTTACTTCGCTGGCTACTTTATTATTGGAGCACCATATAGGTGAGACAGCATTGCTCCCTATGAGGGGGACGACACGGAAACAACCAAGCCTTATTTGGGATTTGAACCCACGTGGCAGCGCAAAACGCTATCCACTGCACCATGTGGGCGGCGAAGTCGCAGAGTACAAAAATGGGAATTCAAGATCGATGTTTTAAAATGTTGCTTATAAATCAGTCACACCGATTTTGAGGTAATTTGGATATTTAGAAACTGTACTTAGGTGATGGAGATTTCTTCACCGTTTGTATTGAGAAATGCTATAATCTGAGTGAAGGACGGCTGTTTATTCAATTTTATTTTTGCATAAAAAGGAACTTAATTCATCCTTATACATTTCTAAGTCTTGATTTTGCTATTATAGTTTAAAGATCATCAATTATTTTCATAGTTTCTTGTGTAAAACCTTTTTGTATGGCCTGGTGTTGTTATACTAGAATTAAAACACACAGCGATTGTTCAAGTTTGTTTACAATTTTAGAAAGTTCTCTGCTGCTAAAAAAACGTATTTTTAACACTTTTGCTTCTGGATAAATTATTCCATCAGCTCGCAGATTTATTTCAAAGGCTTATTATGACGATAAGCTTATTTACGATGAAACAATGCTTTTGAAACAAGTTCTACTATCAGTATCAACATTGCTGCAAAATGCCCAAATATTAGAATAAGAAATGCGTCAGAAATATCCTCTAGTTTCAGGGGCCTGATGTTAGAGTCTGATCCGTCGGTTGCCAATGGGATCATTTTAAGTTCGGAAAAGAATTCCTCTTCACTGATTAGTTTTTGATATAAACCTCCTGCAACGATCCGATGAATAACGCTATTCAACTTCTTCATGCAACGAAATCGGTCTGAAACTGGTATAGCAATCATGGTAGAGTAGAAAGACTCCTCCGAAATTAGATAATCTCTCCTATAACAACTCAAAAAATTCCTGTCTCCGAGAAAGGCTTTCTTGTAAGTGTTGTCCCTTAAAAATTCTTCAGTATCCATTGACTGGTTTATACCTCGAATCAAGCACTTTCCAATAGCTTGAAGAGACTCATCACTTGAGTGAATCAGCGTCTTATGTAAGTAACTCCCTTTGTAAGAAAGACACCGAAATGAATCCTTCACCACAGCTTTAGATAAGTCCGATATATCGCGAATTCCGGTCAGAGATGGAACGGACAAGAAAGCTAAAAGGGTAGCTTTGTAAGAGGAGGTTATGATGAGGATTCCCAAGATCCAAGGAAACATGAGAAATCGGAGGCTACGTGATTCCATCCTGTAATTCACTGACTGCTCAAGCAGACTTCCAAACACGGTGAAAAGGACTTCTCCATAGGTCCGTTTTCTTCGGAACAAAATGTAAAGAAGTTGGGACACTATAGCCAGAACTGCCAACATCATAAACCATACCTTGTAAGAAAATGGGTAAAAGATTGCGAAACTTTTAGGTAGAGGCTGAGGCTTATCTGTCACGAATGTAGTTTCCGACAATAGATACGGATAGCTGAATCTTACAGCACTACGTCTGTCTTCACTCGCCACTATTCCTGCCACGGCTAAATCTGACTCGCCTCGTCTCACCATTCCGATCATACCAGTCCAGTTACCGTCAGGTAGTCTTTTTCCGTATTCGCCGTCTGGTGGTGTGAGAATTTCGCAGGCTACTCCAAGGGCTTGAGAAAGAATACGAATCAGTTGACCATCAAACACATGAGTAATTGTACCGTTTTGGGTTTCGACGGTAAAAGGTTTTATTTTTGGAGAAAATACGGATGCGAACTTTACAGTTTTAGGCAATTTACACATTTCCATTATTGAGGGATTTATGTGTATATTTCATGTGCACGGTAATACTTTAACGCCATCCATGTGTAACAGAATCATGTAACGTACTTAATGTTTTTTCATCACTGTATCTGATTAACAAAGTTGCAGAATAACAAAAATTCCTGACAGTATACATCACAAGAGCTCTCTCGCAGCTAATGTTGCTTAGAAATAAATATATATCCTCTCATATATTATTCTTCAAAATTAAAAAAATTAGAATGGTTTATTAAATTTAAAATATTTCACAAACTACCACCTTTATAAATATACACATTTAAGAAAACTTTTAAGTCTTTTAACGTGCAGCAACGTTCTTTTTTAAACTTCTGATTCGAAGTGACATTTTTTATCACTCATTAGAAATTCTACACATAAAAAAAAATATATAAATAAATAACTGGTGAGTATTATAAATATTGGTGACGTAGTTATGTATTATTTTAGAAATAAAATATCTTGATATACTCTTTTATTACGTAATTCATTCGATGAACATCATCTCACTTGTATCCATTGATCTTGTATTTAAAGATCTTATTCTCTTGATTTTTTAATTGCAGTAATCCGTAGATGTATACGATTCTTAAGACATGCTCAAATCCGTAAGTGAATACTATACATAAATCACTTTCCTTTAAGTCTTTCTTCTCTTATCCCATAAATTGAAGATATAGAAGCACTTATGATGCAAATATAAAAAAAGGATACATAAATTTCATATACAATATATAACAATGATATACGTAAACTTCTAAGTCTTGTGATTCCTTGATAAGACGACTTTAGAGTAAACTGCGGACAATCGGAAATCATTATTTTACTCACAGATTTTATTTCACACGCATTTCAGGCAGTAAAAGTACTAAATTATTTTGGAAATAACATAATTTTTGGAAATCGAACTCACATGAAAATTTCACTAATTTACAGTTTTTGCTGAATTTAGTTAGGAATTTTGTTATAGTAATTTAGTTTATTTTCTGAATTTAGTTAATTAATAAGTTTTCTTTTTGGTTATACTGAAATCCACTTGATGATTAACATATTATAGTTTTATTGTAAAACATCCAAATTTAAAGAATGTTTATCCTTTAGACATCCTCATGTCGCATTGCACAGCTTCAGTAACTTCTGTTAGAAAACACAACCTCTCTAAATTTATGTTCGTAATAAACGTGTTTTCAGATTGAAATATCCAATAAAATCCCAAAACTTTTTTTAGGTAAATGATTGTTAGAATCTTAGATACCTGTAGAAATTAATCTTTCCTAAAGAAACAAATTTTGAAAAATTGATGTTAGGAACTAGAAAATTTTCGTGAGGTTCAAGTAAACTTTTCACAACTTCAGTAGCTTCTGTTAGAAACAAAGAAATTATTCCTAAAGTTCTATTTCAGGAAGATCCTATTTTTCTGATTAAAATATAACGTGAAATCACAAAACTTTTAATTCAGGTAAATAATTGGTAATTATTAGCTACATATAGCAATTAATCTTTCGTAAAGCACAAAATTTAAAAATACTCTTGATGGAAAATTGAAATTTTCCTCGAGGTTCAAGAAAAATAATCCCGAAAAATGTTTTAGATATCGAAATGTCATGAAAATATATGGTTTTGAAGAATTTAGTTAGCTTAATCAGTTTTCTTTTTTTAATGCACTGAAATCCACTCGAAGATTATTATATTTTAGTTCTATTGTAAAACATCTGAGTTTAAAGAAAGTTTATCCTTTAGATCTTCTCTTGTATTAATCAGCTTCAGACCTACTCCAGCTTCAGACTGTTCAATAAAGAAGAAGACACACATATCTCAATCAGTTTTTCGTCAGGATCGTATTTTTCAGACTGAAATATCCCATCTAATCCCCATACTTTCGTATAAGATGAAGGATTTGTAGAGTCTTAGCTGCATATAGCGATTACTCTTTCGTAAAGAACGAAATTTTTTTTAAAAATACTGATAGGAACTTGAAATTTCTCGTGAAGTTCAGAGAAAATTTTCCCGCAATCTACCGTTCCAGAAACATTAAGCATTTGAAATTAACAAAATGATTCGGATATTTTTCAGCTCCTGCTTTTCATATACTGAAAAAAGTAGTATTCGAAACCACTGCTAGATAAACTGATATCGATAACATAAACCTTGCGACAAGAACTTAATCACCATGAAATGTTGCTTAAATACGGAAATTACCTTTTTAATATTTAATTTTGTTTGTTAACTTTTAAAAAATTTTAAAAACAGGATTCATATGAAACTAAACCCAGGTATTTATTTTACATTAAACTGTTGTTTATCCTATATGGGCGAGTAACTGTAATTACGACCAATTTTCTGAACAATAAATTGAGTTTTATCGGCTAGAATTTCTAAAAAGCATCGAACGACTTCCTCAACTTATTCATCCTGACTGGTAAAACACTGAAATTTTTCAGTATTGATTTCGTTAAGGTACATTAAAACTTTTAATTTAAAGAGTTTCTACAAAAAGTTATTTTAGTACGTTTGAATGAACACAACTAACTTTTATCCATGTTTCATCTATGAGTGTGCTTACAATAATCCAAGAAACTTCATCAACTATTCTATTTTCACAGCGACACTCTGAAACTTTTCAGTATGGATTTAGTTAAAGGTGCAATAAAACTTTCAGATTACAGAATTTCTAGAAAAGGTTATTTTAGCACGTTTGAATATTAACAGCTAAAATGTTGGTAAAATATTGCCACAGAGGCTCACTTGCTTTACAATTAATCTAAATATTTTATTTCTTTAAGGTGAATTTTTCTGACGATCCCTTTTCCTCCTTTCATACTTAACCAAAATCGATAAATGAGGTACCATTTTAGAGATAAGGATCTCCGCTTCTGAAGAATTGTTAATTTAGAATGACACATTGAAATAATTGTTTAAAAATCGAATTTACATAGGAATTGTTTCTCCCGCTATATGTCGTGCGCGCGCTCGCTTTTTTCCCGTTATCGCTCACTGAACTTTTAGATTTTAAATTGATCTGTTATTATCATTCTGTGAATTAATTAATAAGTTTCTTTCTAGGCAACATTCAAGTAGGTGTACATTATTCTTTTTGCATGGAAAGACAATTTGTTTGAAATAAAATTTATTTTCTTTCCCCTTGAAAAATATTTCATTAGTGATATTTTCCTTTGGTATGCCTTTTTAGAGTTTCCTTTTATTGAATTCTACGTACACAAATGAATTGCATATGACAAAATTCTACCAAGCTATCAAGAGAAAGCTTCTCATTTGTCTCATAATTAAAGGATAATCAAAACAAAGGTCTTATTTTGCAAATCTGCAAGTCGAAGAAAAAATATGAGATTGGAGAAACGGTATGTTCGTGGCGGATCGCCAAATTTCTTATAAAAACTCTAAGGGAAAATGTTCGCGAAACATGCAAAGATTTGTTTTATTGCTAGATGGCTTACTCAATCCCAAGCCTTTAAACTTAAAAAATATACCATCATCATCATCGTATGTGTTATTTCTAGAAGGTGATTTTGGGGGACGATCCCTTTTTCTCCCTTCCTACATTACCAAAATCGATAAATGAGGTACCATTTTAAAGATTAAGTTCACCGCTTCGAACGAATTTTTAATATAGAGTGACTCATTGTGTTGATTGTTTAAAAATCGAAGTTAAAAATGGACTTTTTGCCTTAGAGTTCTTTCTCCGGATGCGTCGATACGGCGACGTCAAATAGTGTGTCTAAGAGGTTTTGTAAAGTAAATATCACATTTTCCAGAAGTTTGTGTCATACTTAAATTTTAATATTGTCTACAAAGGAGTTTTGAAGCGTATATATATCTCCTGTTCCCCTGTTTTGTGTTATACTTCACCTCCAATTTTGTTTCCAAAGGTGTTTTCAATTCGGTTTTGTATTAACTTTACGCATCATTATTATTCAACAAAAAAATAAGGGCTACAAACAAACCGGTTCTTCTTTTATCCTACTACAAACCACCAACCTCGCTATAAAATTTATCGTACTTTATTCGCACGCGAAATTTTCACATGGGCTACCTAGCGTATGAGTAATCTCGTAGTTGCCTTCAGCAGGTATTTTTTTTAAATTTCAGATGTCAACCACGCGATGATTACAAATAATATTGGGGTACGAGGTAGCCTTGTGGCAGCTCGTTGGCTTTCTGTTCTGAGGGAGCTCGGTTCGAATCCAGACACGCTCCATTAAATACCTCCGTGTCTAAGGCGGATATGGTCACGTTAAATCTGTAGACCGGAAAGTACCTCTATGATGTCAGAGAGGGTGGGAGAGAGTACGAGCTTCCTATATGTCGACCTTGGGGTTGCTCGGTCAAAATTGAGGTGGCAACTAGATAAGACGGAATCCAACTTTTGTGGTGCTATATAAACCGGATCCGCACACTTCAGCCCGAAGCCAATATGAAGCTGGTCTAGAACTTCCAGGTAGGAGGCATTAGAAACAACAGCAGCAAATAATAGTAAAGTCTGATTTCTATAGAATCACAATACATGCAGTCCACTTTTAGGCAATGGAATTATCTAAATTTCGTGTCAGTTATCGGTTCCTTTCATAAACCATGGCAGCCAAAGTGTTGAGCAATATCTTATTATTTCATTCAGTATGTTTTAGATAATATATAAAACAATTAAATGTTCTTCAATGAATGTCTGTTCTAAATTCACAGAAATAAGAAACAATCAATTATATTGAAGATATACGGCCTGTTTGTTCACACTTAATCCGGAGCGTTACGTAGCGTTAGCGTTAAAAATTTTAACCACTCACAGAGAGTTCAATTCATTGACCAAGGGATGCGCAGACCAATCACAGGTCATGTCAACAATACCAGCGCCAACATACTAACGTAAAGCAATGCAACGCAACGCTTCCGGATGCAATGTGTTTAGGCCTTTGGCGTTTTAAGAACTTGGGTAGTTTATCAGTTTATAAATTTTTTGCAACACATTTTTATTTTAAAGAACTAATCTCCATACGAAAAGAAATAGAAACTAAACATTTCACGGCTAAAACTTCGTAGACATGCATATAAAAATTTACAGAATGAAAAATCTGGAACAGATTTGAGCAAGAAAAAGCGGTACTTAATTTTCTTTGATATCGCAATGATATCGCAGAGCTTCATAAAAAATAATTTATTCGATGCAATTTTCACATCAACAACATAGCAAGAGTTTTAGCAAAAGAAGCAACAGAAACCTGGCTTACCCCACTTTTTATACACATACACATGTTAAACGTCATAACTCGACATCACATTTAAAGTGCGACTTATTTAACACAATTGAATAAATAAACTGAATGTACAAAATTACATATAAAATAAATATATCTACATGTATATACGGCTAAAATATAATCCAATAAATTTCAACAATCAGCCTCAATGGTCGTATATTATATAAATAACTAATCCAAGAGAGATAGATAAAAGTAATTCGAATATAGACAAAAAAAATAACAGAAATCAAGCACTCTGGACATCCACGCACCAACGGCAAGATTCTGTATAAGTGCCGGAACTGAACCATAAAACAACATAGAGGTAACCGACAGGTCTTGTCATCAGGGAGCCTAACCAAATCAGTTACCTCAAGGGGAGCTTTCTGAATAGGATGCAGGTAAGCCCAAAAGACATCCCAAGGCCCCGAGTCCCCCATGGAAGCAATTAGTCAAAAGAAAATGAAATGACAAACACAACTTACAGTATGGGCTCAACGCGCCGTACATGCAAGCACACAAATAATTCTAATGCAAAGTAAAATATGCATACACACCCCAATTCCGTAAGTGACGGTTATGGCGAAACAGCAGCCAATTCTATCCTAGAAGTTACGTCATTGTAACATTACTACAGCGCCACCCCCCATTACAGCTTAACCAAATGAAAACATAAATACTATTCTAAACATCTTTAAAAATTCCTGAGTCTAAATGCCATTTTCTTTACATACATACATATATACATATATATATATATATATATATATATATATATATATATATATATATATATATATATATATATATATATATATATATATGTTTGTGTGTGTATGTGTGTCTGTGTGTGTAATATATCCATTACACACGTTCTTAAAATATAACCTGAAAAGGAAAACTAGCTCAAATTTACTTGGCTAGACTCAGGATCAAAGGAATAAAAATTTAAAAGCAGTCGGGTCGAATCGTTTTATTACAGCGACAGAAAAATACGATGATCGGAAATCAGATGATCGGAAGCGAAGATACCACCTTTCAACCTTATGCGGAGAGGCGAGGTACATGTCCCTGTTATTTTGACGGGTCAGCGAAAATCGGGACTCGCGATGTGAACCCACACCTTTCTCCAGACGTATACACTTGTAGAAATGCAATGTTTGCTATTTTATGGGAAGTTCTGTTGCTATGGGTGTGTAGCGATAAAGTAATGTTACTGGGGATTGGATTTAGGAAAGGGAATTTAAATGGTAGAATGGAGGGCCTAATATTTAATTTATTACATATATATATATATATATATATATATATATATATATATATATATATATATATATATATACATGGTGGTCATAAAAATCTTTGCCGATATATGGACCTCTAGCGGCTGTTCCTTTCAACCGATCGAGGTGAGATTTCAGATATAGTTATTCAGAGTTATGAGCTCGAGATTCTGTGAACGGCATCGAAGCGGCGCTTACGATTACGGTTATAGGTATAGAAACTCGAAATTTTCAAATAGCAATGCCCACTTCATCCCGTTGCAAAATTCTCAACGCATGTGAAAACTCTAAAGAGCGTTTGAACAGTACGTGTATCGCAAAAATCGGACGCGTTATGAAAGCACAAAATACAGATCTTTGAACGGCCAACGAAAACACGATGATGGTCCCCATGTGAAAAATGTGTAATCTAGATAATAGTTTTCTCCAATCTGTATTGTCATCAATGATTGGTTTCTTGCCTCCGTAGTATGCAGATTTCCTCATTGCGCCCTACAGAAACCCTAAAAATCGTTAGAACGGTACGTGTATCACAAAATACGGACGCGTTATGCGCGCACAAAAAAACAGCTCTGCAAATGGCTAACAAAAATGATACATAGACCTCTAGCGGCCATTCCGTTCAAACTATCGAGATGAGATTTCAGATATAGTTATTCAGAGGTATGCTGTGCTCAGGATTGAGAACGGCAACACAGTGACTCTCACGGTTACGGTTATAAGTATAAAAACTCGAAATTTTCAAATGGCAACGCCCACTTTTTGCCGTCGCAAAATGCTCAGAGCATGCGAAAATCCTAAAAAGCGTTGGAATGGTACGTGTATCACAAAAAACGGACGCGTTATGCACGCACAAAAAAACAACTCTGCGAATGGCTAACAAAAACACGATCAAAGAGTTTTTTTCGGTTTTCTTCGCTGAATATCTGGCAAACGGCATTTTGTGATTGGTTTCTAACCTCTGTCATATGTAAATTCCCTCCGTTCTCCCCAATCGTGTTTTCGTTGGCCGTTCGCAGAGCTGATTTTTGTGTGTGCATAACGCGTCCGTTTTTTTGTGATACGCGCATCTTTCCAACGCATGCGCTAAGCATTTTGGGATGGGAAAAAATGGGCGGTGCCATTGGAAATTTTCGAGTTTTTGTACCTATAACCGTAACCGGGAGTGCCACTTCGTTGCCGTTCACAAAATCTCTAGCTCATAGATCTGAATAACAATATCTGAAGTCTCAACTTGATCAGTTGAAAGGAACTCCCGCTAAAGGTCCATATATCGGCACAGTTTTTTTATGACCATCCGGTATGTAGTATATATATATATATATACATTAGTTATGAAAAATTAAGGAAAATTCACAAAAATAGCGATTACTCCAAACGTTACGCGTAGAATTTAATGAAACTTATACACATTATACAACACATAGGTAGATATAAAATAGCATAAAAAGAAATCGCCATACAATTATGGTGTTATAGAAACTAGCATATGTATACAATGAACAAATCGGAAGTGTGAGTTTGGTATAGGAAAAGTACCTTTAATATGGCATATGATCCCACCGATAAGCAATACAGTACATACAGCGATGTGTGAAGCTGCCAATTACGCGGTCTATGAGTTCGGTAGGAGCTGAGAGCCATTGTTCTTCCAAAGCAGTTGAAAGTGCGGCTAGGGTCCTAGAAGGAGGATTGAGAGCAGCTATACGTCGTCCTAAAACATGCTCGATGTCGCAGTGGGGGCGACAGAGTTTTCGCTAATAAAACAGATGCAAGATAGGCACAAAAATAATCTGAGAAAAATATATTCAGAAAGGGCAATAAAGGTGACACGCTGGATTTAACGAAATGCTTAGGAGAAATGGAGACGAAATATTCCAAGGTGAAAGGAATTACGGACAGTAAAGGGGGACCAGCTGGATTTAATGAACCAGGTAGGCGAAAATTGGAAACTAAGGGGTCAGAAGTTAAAGATGAAAAAGGGAGATAAATAAATTTATGATGTTGAATTCGTTAGGAGTACAGTAGGTGGTCGAAGGGAGTCGTGAGAATGTCATATTGGGAGGGAACCCCAGAAAGGAGGGCGTCAGAAACGGGAACGGGCGCCCCCTTCAATTTAGATTGGGAGAAGAATAATTATAAAATACATGTGCGGCCAATAATATAGGTCCAGGTTCGCCCATAGGTCAGAAGGTGGCCACCAACGAAAGCCCAGCGTGAAGGAGTTGAATTTAAGTTCAGAGTGACAAAAGTTGAGCAGATCAGATTGATTTGATAAATCGACTGGCACAGGCAGAATCAAAGCGCTGCAAGGGCCGCGGTTGATTTAGCATGGTGGGTATGTAAGCCCCATCGTTAGTTAGGGTGATAGATAGTGATGTAGAGTCACGTACAGACTGAACTTGGCATAGAGAGTAAGTCGTACTGATACACGTAGTCTACCTAACAGATGTAGATTAAGCTTGAAAGAAGCAGGTAGATGTGACGATCGGCCATATTGATAGTAGTCGAAAGTAGAGATAGAAGAATTAGCGAAACAGCCTGAATGACTATTGGAGAAGCAGGCGCAAGCCCCCTGTTCCAGTCCATGAAATGCTTGCTCGTTGAAGTGCCAATTACCCAGAAAGACTCCCGCTTCGACCCGAACCGGCTACGCACGTTTGCTGGCCCAAGGAGAGGACAAAAAGCAGCGACCAGCCCTTAACCCTAGAAGGAGTTCTCCATCCTGTTCAACATGGAATTGAAGCCTCATCCATGCCGCACCCCATCGCCGAGCGTACGCCATCCCCAAGGTTGCAGAGTCCGATAACCAATTGACCAATAGTAGAAAGGCGCAATCGAGCCATCCCCGCTATTGTCAAGAGGATAACCCATTGTATAGTAAAGAAAGCGCCTTCCCAGCTGTGCGAGCGAGAAAAGTGTTACAGGTATGGGATTTTTGTATACTTGGTAGTTCCATGTTATTTGCTCACTGAATAATGATAACTTAGATGATCGCGTAGGATATGGATAGGAGAAGCCACAGTTAATATTAACATATATTGCCATAGATATATATCACTTAAGGATTGTTGATTGATAAATTAGTAATTTTTGTATTATTAAGCACCTGATATATTCTGAAATCAATATGTGTATGTATTTTATTATTAAGTTTAATAAATTAATTTGTATATGTACATATGAGTAATCACTCTTTATCATAAAAACGCAAAGTACTAACCACAACAATTAACTTCACTGTCACACTCGATAGGATTGAGGTCCGGTGATTTAGCTGGCCACTCCAAGAGCTGAATTGTTTCCTTCTCAAAATAAGCATCCACGATGCGAGCCCTGTGCGGTCTCCCGTTATCGTCCTGTAGCACGAAAGCATCACTTATTGCCCTTGCATAAGGGCGCGCATAAGCATCAAGGATGTCATCTCTATAGGTGTGAGCATTCACATTTCCACGGGGAAAGACATGCAGGTCTGTGCGTCCACCCAAAGAGATACCACCCTAAACACAGACATTGCCTGATCCGTATGCATCTCTTTCACGTATGTATTATGGATGAAAACGAAATACAGGTTCTCTCCAAATCAAAATACGCCTACTATCGCTTTGGAGACTAAACCTAGACTCATCCATAAAGAGTACAGCCCTCCATTGATCACGCGTCCAGTGGACATGTTGACGTGCCCACTGCGAACATTCCCGCCTATAATGTGACGTGAGCTGGATGCAAATGGCTGGTCGCCTCGCAAAAATTCCACCTTCGTGAAGCTTTCTACGCACGTTTGACGTTGATACCAACCTTCCGGAGCTTTCAGCGAGGGAGGATATTTGATGCGGTTCTATTCCTTCGAGCGCATAATGACAGATATCGGTCATGGACACTCGTTGTAGTGTATGGCCGTCCTTGGCTGAACCTCCTGGATGCCGAATCCGTGGTTAGAAATTGTTGCCAAAGTCTATAAACCACTGACGGACTCACATTTAGTCATCTAGCCACTTCTGTCTAACTTTGTCCTGACTCTAGTCTCCCAATAGCTCGCCATCGCAGTTCTTCGGTCAAATGATGCCTGGAGATCCTTGTTACAATTTGGCTATGCCAGATGTCTAATCTCAACCTCGCAGCGACAATTGTCGCCTTGCTCTAAGACAAGCACTTTTATGCTCCTCGCAAATGACTTATTCCGACTGCAGCGCCTCTATTTTTTCATAATGTAGTATTGTTCAGCACCTTTTACTTAACAAGATATTAAAAATTTTAAACAGATGGTCCTAGTTTTGAACGTGTTATCCATCTTTTTGTGATTTTTCCTTAATTTTTTATAAGTAGTATATACACACACACACAACACACACACACACACACACACACACACATATATATATATATATATATATATATATATATAACAGTATGCAAATTTTCACCTGGCGCAAGATATGCATGTCTGGAGTTTCACTGCAAAACAACCAAGCCAAACTGCAATCTCACGCTCACGCAAGGTTTTTCACAGCGGCTTTGCCTTTACAGCTATATTTTTTTTTTTCGTAGAATTGAATTTCGTAGTTAAGGCTCGAGTAAACTCTTTGAATGCTGTATTAATTGTTTCTCTATTTTTAAATAAAATGTTTAAGTCTGTGCCAGTGTCTTTTTTTATTTCGAAACCCCACCGTAGTACCCGCACGTCACCAAAAACTGCATTCTCCATAGAATTTCATTTTATTTGCGAGGTGATAGGTCGAAATTGGAGTGGCGTCATTTTGGCTTCCACGTTATTGGGGAAGATAAACACTGGATTTTGCGCAGAATAGTGGAATTAAAGTCGAAAAGATCGCGATTTTTCAAAATCATCTCAAAGGAGTATTTTCTAGTCTGCAACGAATCTCCTTTCGCTGATAACTAAGTCCTGAAAAGAAAGGTCTTGAGTGTGATATCATTGTATGACCTCTGGTTCAGAGTATTTATTTTTCCTAAGATTTCAAGCCTTTATATTTTTTTTCAAGCCTCTAAATCTTGACCTATCCTTACACATCTGTGGATCTTGAGCATTTAATCAGTATTTTAATCTTGTTTTACGCTATACAACTCTCTCATGTTTCAATATATATATATATATATATATATCTTGTGTGTGTGTGTGATAATAATATCCCACTATCCATTAATTCTGTACTTTTAATGCTCTCTTTCTCCTTCTACAACTAATTCCTTATCTATATATGTGGCGTCTGGCTATAGCCACATAAATAGGAGATAACTGTGTATGATCACGTGAATAACTAATCGCCATCTTGCGTAATGGATACGGTATAGGATACGGGTTGCCCCAGACGGTGCTATCCCTTTTTTCTGTGCTTTTAAAATATAAAAATATCTTCCAGTCATTTAAATTTACTATAATATATTTACTAATTAACTATCCATAATGTGTTCAAGTAAATAAAATTATTATTCTTCTGCTATGAATTGAACTCACCAGTTTTACTCAACACTCCAGCCAACGACTACAAAAGGCATCACCTGCCGTAATGTCCACTTCTGGCTATATATATATATATATATATATATATATATATATATATATATATATATATATATATATATATATATATATATATATATATATATATATATTAAAGATTGATATTTAAAAACTATTAACAGAAAAAGTCAAAAACCGTACAGCAGCAGTATGAACAATTGAAAAAATCCCACAGAAAGAATACTTATATGGAGATGTACCTAAGTGACCGGGGGGAGTTGTGACCACCCCTCTCCGATTAAACATGTTTATGTGCCATGGCAACACTCTCGGTGGTCTGGTACATCCCCTAATTATAAAGTAGTGCCTTTAGCCAAACTAACAGCATGAAAATATGAAGTTGAACAATCTAACTAAAAAGTTCAACACAATAATGACATCAAAAAAGACACTATAAATGAAAAAGAATACTTAAAAAGAATATAGCCCAGAATTAACTATGGAGATGATAACCAAAAACGTATCAATATGCAAATGCACCAACTATATCCCATTAACCAGAATAATCACAACATGATTACTCATACATTAAAACCATACGTTTACTTAAAAACTACAACAAATAAAATAGACAAAATGAAAGAAATAAAATGCAACTCAATCTATCACTATGTAAATTTAAACATTTAAGCCTTATAACCAACACATATTATTGTGATGACAAAAAGAAAATGATTACACCAAGTCAGAATCAATACCTATACACTAGATCAATACAAAATACAAAACTAAATAGCTCAGTATAAATCCAATTAACAATACATAAAAATAGGTATTTAGATGAAAATGCACTCACCTGTATACGCAAATACCACCCTCCAACACCTGAAGATCTTTTTGACACGTCTTAAGATTTTATTTCAATAATGATTCAATTTTGTTAAAAGAATCGATTAATGCAATCTTTCCTGGGTATTTTCAAAAAATTGCTAGTGATATTGATAAGAAAATTTCTTGGGGATTCTTTTAGCTTAGCTAATTTTATAATTTCCCGTATACCATACACTAAAATATCTTTATCGCTGTTCAATTTATAGTCACGTAGGAATTGATTGACGATTACATTTGTTTTAACATTTTTATGGAGGCATGTGTGCCATGATAGAATTTTGATAATTGGAAATGTATAGCAATCACGCTTATCGTATATACTATATTTTACATTTCCATCTTCACATCTCAAACATCTAAACAAGTATAAATTATTTGGACTTGAGTCCAAATAATTTATACTTTTATCCATATTTTGATCTGTTTCTATAAGTTTGAGACTCTCTGGAAAAAAGCTAAATGTTACACAGTGTGAATCCTGTTTAAAAAATATCACTACGTCATCAACATATCTAAAATATAACATTTCATGGAGTAACGATGTTCCTGTTTCATAATGATGCAGATACAGATCCGCAAGGGCGGAAGAACAGCCTCCCCCCATGGGTATGCCTCTTATTTGTTTAAAATAACCCATTCCATTAAATAATACTGTTTCATAAAGAACCAGCTGTAATAGTGTTTTATACCTATTTCTTGTTATAAATTCTTGTAGGTCATATTTCTCATAGAATGCCATGATGATGTCATATAAATCCTCCAAATTAATGTTGTTAAACAAATCTTGAAAATCGTAACTCTTAATTGAGATTATGTCTGTTAAGTTAACAGACCAGTTTGACCGCACCGCTATCGGAGATTTGATATTTTACCGGATACCTGATATTCTCTGCACACTCGTGAAATGATCGTACGTGAAAATCCAGATTGCATCGATACCTCAGAGATGCTGTGTCCCATCTCTCGTGCGCTGACTATAAAGCCACCTTCAAAGTCACATAAATCGTGATAACCTGCCTTTGTAGCAGCAGGAAACGATCTAATAGCTTCGAGAGACACATGTTTGTTGTCTTATATAGGCGCTGCCGAGCGCATCACTTTACATTGATTGGTTGCACGCCTCCATTACTTGCATACGCACGTCTGTACCAGTGTTTTTGGTTCTTCAGTGTATATATATGAAATACCGAATCTATAGACGACACTTAACGACGATATCCGGAAAAAGAGCCGAACGGACATTCGGCTTGGTAGTCAGGCCTGGGCCACATAAACTCCAGATCAAATAATTCTATTAAACGAAATAATACTTTTAAACACATTACGGTTTTCGAAGTTAAACATATTATGCGGAATGTAAAGGAGTAAAAGCTATTTACATATTAACAAACAGAGAGAATGGATAATGGAGCCCGCTCAATACCTGTTTCAATCTATTAGTCCATAGTGACCACGCTCGCACCAGCATATATGAATTTTAGTTTCGATTTACCACATGACCCCCTGTGGTGGCATATGCCCAGGCGACATCCAGGCGCAAATAGGAAGATCGCGGATGTTAGTTATATAAAGGGGAGCGACAAGACTGGAATATAACTAAATCTAGTGGGGCCTTGATGTTACTCACACACACACACACACACACACACACACACACACACACACACACACATATATATATATATATATATATATATATATATATGCTCGGGTGAGAGCATCAAAATCAGATAGAATCAAATACAAAATCAGATAAAACAAATCAGGTGGAAGGATATTACAGAAAGAGAATGAAATCACAGATTAAAGAAGAAAAATAAATCTGTATTAAACAATGATGAATACTAATGAGAGGTGCTTCCATCTATTGTAGCTAATAGAAGATAGAAACCGAATGAAACTTTAAAATAAATGGATAACTAAACAAAAGCAGCTATCATTCACTTTCGAGAGAGAGCATCAGGTTTCAGGTAAAATTAAGAGAAGATGGAATTCAGAGATGAAGATATCGGTTGAATGACAACAAATAGGAAAATTAGACAAAACATGAGATGGAATGAAATTAAAGAATTATAATGGAATGATAAAATATAAAATATATTTTCAATATCATTCTCAATTTGTATTTTTTAACGGAGCAAATATAATAAGATACTGAATCTAAATTTAAGGGGGTCCAGGGCACAAAATTGTTCGAATTTCCGAAAAAAAATTTATTGCATTTAAAATTTTTGTGTTCTTTTGCGCTTAAAATGACGTTTAAATCATGTTTCTATCTTAATTAGAACAAGAGAAATTATTATTTTTTTTTCAACATTCTGATAGTAGCCAATAGTTATTTAAACCTGTAAGTGCGTTTTCCTGCATGATGGGTTTTTTCCCCATTTCTCGTCTTTAAATTGTTATAAGTCAAGAACCGTTAAAGATAAATGATTGAAACTTGTAACATGTCTTTTTCAACTATTTTACTTTAATTTTGATTCAGCAAATTTGAAAAAAATATTTACTTTGGAAAATATGATTTTTAAAAAATAAGTTACATAATTTTTTTCGTAATTTTTAATCTAAAAATTTTTAATTTTTTTAAAAATTAATATTTTAAAAAATGGTGAATCAAAATTAAAATTTATATATTTCTGTTTAATTAAATGAAAAAATTTTGAAATTCGACAAATTATATTTCGAGTTATAATGATTTTAAATTACTCCACTTTTATTAAAACTTTTAAATTTTAAAATTTTTTAAAACTTTTTGAGAAGTTTTATGGTGTGATTTTTTTTACAAATTATATGGTTAACCATCAGAAAAAAATTCAAAATTTTACCTCAATAAATAAATTTTTTTTCAAAATGTGCCCTGGACCCCCTTAATATCAAATTATAGGTGGTAATGGTGGTGCTTATCCTGCTTGAACCTAACCCAAATCAATATTGATATTACAGGTTGTGCAAAATTAGTTTTGGGGGCTATTACAGGTTATGTAAAATTAGTTTTGGGGGCTAGTGTTGCAGTGTTGGAGAAAATATGTTGAATGCTAACACTGAAATATTGCAGAATGTGTTGAGGAGAGAAGCTGGCATTCTCTTGCATAAGGTAAATTGGGAGGAACTTTTAGCTTCATACTCGGAAGTCATCAGATTTAAAGGTTCTGAGTCTTGATAGTATTATAACCATGTCACTTGGGTTTTTCCGATTTATAAGTTCACCTTATTATTTTATTCTTTCTGTACCAATGATGGGAAGAATTGAGATTACTGTAAATTTAAGAGGAGTGAATTGCTACTGATATATATATATATATATATATATATATATATATATATATATATGTGTGTGTGTGTGTGTGTGTGTGTGTGTGTAACGGCTGACTTCCATCCCATTAATTAATATAATTTATCCTCTAGCATTGCAGTGGTGGTGGTCCGGTGGAATAAAACTCATCCTTTAACCTTTTGAATACATTTATTCATCCACAACAAAGTCTCCGACTCCATTAATCAATACTAATAATTTTCGATTCAACTCCTAAAGCCTAAGGTTCGATCTAGTATTTAAAATAATTTCGCCAGCCATCTCAATCCACAATTCGTCTCTACCTCGCGACGCGACGTTACATCTTGTTGCTCTGAAATTCTACATGTCTCTAACTGTTATTCTTTGTTCGCAAGCGCACCAAAAAGTACTCTGCTTAGCTTGCATCGAACTCTCTAGAACATCATTTTGCTGACTTGCAAAAGAACCAGCCCGAACTTCCGCTTGAACACCTACTCAAATTGTATTTATAGCTTCTATGTCATTCACTCCGATAATCCTTCGTTCTCATTATCGCACTATCTTATTTCAATTTACGTATAAGTAAGGTCATCTACTTATTAATTTAAGAACTGAAACCCATATTTAGCGTTTTCATCCTCTTCTCTCAAGGACCCCCCCCTCCTTTTTGTTCCCTTAAGTTATCCTAACTTTTAAAAACCTTGCATATATATATATATATATATATATATATATATATATATATATATATATATATATATATATATATATATATATATATATACATATTAGTTTTCCTTTCAGTTTACTCTTATGTGATTTACTTTTACTTCAGTAGAAAATTAAGTGCTAATTTTAATTTTTGCGGAACAGGAATTTAGCTGATTTTCAAAAGTTGTATGTTATTAGAAATGTCAGTACTATCATATTTATTTCTATTAGAACATGGGTGAATTAAAATATACAGATAGTTTCTGAAGGTGGCATATAACTTTGCAAATCCGTAAATAACCGGGGAGACGTGGAGAAAAAAGCCCATGAATTGTTTTGGTCACGTTACTTTATTTCAAAATGGCCACACTAATGGTGCGAAATGTTACATCACTCGATAATGTTAACTTTCAGTGGTGCAGACAGCGAGCGCGTTGTGTGTGTTTTGTCACAGACAATGAAGGCTATAAGTGAGGAATTTTCGTACGCATTACAGAAAAAGAACCTTCTTAGAAGACTGAAAATCTGATCATGGTTACGAAAAAGGAAAAGTAGGAATTTATGTGCTTCATCCAAGGAATGGACACATGTTTCGATATGAAAATGGAATAAATTCTGAAAATTGCCGATAGAAGCCGTAAGAAATTATCGAATATGTGTGGTGCCTCTCGTGAAAGTCAATTATTCAATAATGTAGAACCTTTTGGGGATTTTATTACACAAAATTGGATAAGCTCTTGAATACAACCACCGATGCTGAAGTTAATTCAAAAGCTTGAAAGTAAAGAAACTTCCATAAAGTCAAAATAACGTTTTCATTTGGAAGCAAAGGACTATAAAATATCTGCTGCGGTAGTCTGGTTATCTAGAGTTTTCCCTATAGTTTCTTTCAAGTTATATTTTTTAGTTTTTCGTCAAAAGATATCCTTTATTACCAAACTTTTATTCCCTTTTCTGTCTTAACAAAGTTTTAAGCATTAGGAAATTTTATGTTTTCAGGTGTCGCCTTAGCTACCAAACATCGATTTTCTTCGCAGGTGATTGGTCTTAAATATAAACAGTCCATAATCTTCCGTAAACTTTTTATTCATCATTATTCTTCCTTCTACTCTTAAGAAAGACCATTTTGCATGGGATTAAAATGCCTAAATTACAAACCATTTACTTAAATTTTCTTGGATATTCGACCCTAGATTATTGCTTCTCAAATAAGAATGGATGTTTCTATAATTTTAAATAGGACATAGCAAAATATATACTATATGCAAGGCAGCAGAGTTTTATTAAGAGTTCATCAGCTGCAACAAAGTTATAAAGCTACAACATTTGCAGTTTTGTATTAAAAATTATTTCCTTCAGTTTGAGGATGAAAGAAAGAATGCAGAGATGTACCAGTTCCTTTTCACGGTGTCCCGTAGTTTAAGTCAGAATATCGTACCAATTATCTACTAACAATATCGATTTCATTTATTTCACACACACACACTGCCTCTCCATCTGTTCTTTGTAGTATTTATCGGCGTCTGTGTATTAGATGAAAACGTTACCCGCGGAAAGTTCATCTACATACGAAATATGAAAAAGAAAATGTGTGAGAACGTGTCAGGATCTTAGTCCCGTTTCTTTTTCTGTTATTCTTACACACTGAACGAAGTACAGGAGGTATCATCACGAAATGAGCTCAAGAACCTTAGAACGTTTATTGTTTTCTTATACTACCGTGTGGGAAAATCTTTTCATCAAACTTAAGATCAATTACTTGGGAGCAGTGATTTATGAGGATACAGTTAAACATCACAAATTGATAAATTAGACACTCTGCAGCCCAATTTCGCCAACTTACGAAAGTTTTCTCTTCTCGATAAAATTGTATCATAAATGCTATCCATTATCTTAGAGGCTAATATTTCATCGATTTTTTTTTCCTTTTGAGGGGGGAAATTCAAAACATTGTGCTACTCTGTGTTTTCACACCGTAATGATAAACGAGATATAAAGCCCACAAAAGACATTACCGTTAAATACAGTTCCCTTGAATGGTAATTACATAAAATTTGTTTTTGTGACGATTTTACCATCAAAATTATTAAGGAGAGACACGCTACTTTGAAAGTAAGGTCTCCGATGACTCATCAATCTCTTGAGAGGCAAAGAAATCTGTTAAAGATTAAATAATAATAATAATAATAATAATAATAATAATAATAATAGTAATAATATTAAAAACAATTAGTACGACTACCAATAAAAATACTTCTTCTAGAGCAGTGGTTACCAACCTTATTCAGCTGGCGACCCACCTTTCCTTTTCGGAATAACTCAATGGTCCATCGGTCCATGGTGGAGTAAAAAACCTTATTTGTATCGTATCCCTTCCTTATGTATATATAATTTACCATCTAATATTGCAAATAAATAAATAAATAAATATATATATATATATATATATATATATATATATATATATATAATATATATATGTATATGTGCTATTTTGAAGATACAGATTGATTATGGATAAATAATTTGTTTTCTGATTTGAAAATGGTTGACAAAATATAAGAACTTCGTAGCAAAACAGTTATTTATTTAACAATAGATATACGTTTGCAATATATGCAACAAGTGGTTTCATACTCACTAACAAGGGTTCCTAGGTGCAGATAAAACTACAATTATAAAAGTACAAAAATACCATTTTAATAGTTTTAGGATCAAGTCGCGACTCACCTGTAACCCTTCCGCGACCCACCGGTTGGGAACCACTGTTCTAGAGTATTTGCGTCCTAACCTTGAACAACGAGCAATAAAAATAAAAAATAATATCTAATTAAATGTGGAAATTTAAATTATTTTATATGTTAATTATTCTAATAATAAAATAAAATAGTAAAAATAATAATTACAATATCAATAATAATAACATTTTGTAATACTACTAATTAAAAATACTTTAGCTACCGTGTTAATGTCTCTGTTTCCATGATCAATAATAGAGGTGAGATGATTCATTCTAAAGAAAGAAGATTATTTTCATGGGAATGTCTCGAGGAAAAAAAAGTTGCTGGTTTTTATCTGTAGAATAGAGTAGAGTGATATCCGGACAACTACATTCGGATTTTAATTGACTTATTTATTCTCAAGAACAGCCATATTTAAACTTTTTTTTTACTCGAGCCAAATACATATGTTTTCTACATTACGCGAACTGCGACATAGTACACTATACCTTGTAATATAATAATGAAAAAATAAAACTGGAATCCGAAATGTATTCAAACGTTAGAGCTAAGTGCGATTTTTGATGATGAGTCAAACAGTTGGCTCTTTTAGACAAATCATATTTACACTTGCTATATGCTACTCTCAATACGTCAATACTCTCAATACGTCATCAACGTAAGAATAGGTAAGTGGATTTCCATATACGTCCTTCGCGTATTTCATTCTGGAATTGGATGATTGGCAAAGATAAACGATGCAAACAACATCAGCAGCGGGTGGCACACATTTGTACAGTCTTGTAGTTTTCAGGCTCTTATTTCAAAAATCATGTTTACAAAAGAACCTGCCTTATAAACAGTGCGAGTGTATCGGGCCGTACTTAAAAGTTTAGTGGGCCGCAGTTTGACAGACCCTGACTTTTAAAGTCGCAAAGTTGTTATTTTTTTATTTATTTCTTTTTTTTTTTTGGTATGATGCGGAGGCACTTTTCGTTAGGCATTCACCTTTTGTTATTTACCGTTATTTCACTGGCTACTTTATTATGGGATCACCATACAGGAGAGACAGCATTGCTCCCTCTGAGAGGGACGCCATGGAAACAACCAAGCCTTATTTGGGATTTGAACCCACGTGGCAGCGCAAAACGCTATCCACTGCACCATGTGGGCGGCGAAGTTGCAGAGTAGAAAACAGAAATTTAAGATCGACGTTTTTAAAATTTGCTTATAAATCAGCCACTACAATTTTGCAGTAATGCTGTGTTAGCGAGAGTAGGCAACGAGCTGGATGCTCATGAGACAGCCTGACAGTAATTAGGTGATAGAGATTTCTTCACTGTTTGTATTGAGAAATGCTATAATCTGAGTGAAAGACGGCTGTTTATTCAATATTTTTCCCATTTCAAGGAACTTAATTCATCCTTATAAATTTTTAAGTCATGATTTTACTATTATAGTTTAAAGATCATCAAGTATTTTCATAATTTCTTGTGTAAAACCTTTTTGCATGGCCTGGTGTTGTTATAGTAATAGAATTAAAACACAGCGATTCTTCAAGCTTGTTTACAATTTTTGAAAGATCTCTGCTACTAAAAAAACGGATTTTTAACACTTTGCTTCTGGAAAAATTAATCTATCAGTTTGCATATTTATTTCAAAGGCTTTTTATGACGATAAGCTTATTTTTCTTTGAAACAATTCTTTGAAACAATTTCTAGTATCAGTATCGACATTGCTGCAAAATACCCAAACATTAGAATAAGAAAGGCGTTAGAAATATCGTCAAATTTAATGGGCTTAGAGTGTGATCCCTCGGTTACCAATTGGATCAATTTAAGTCCGGAAAAGAACTCCTGTTCACTGATTAGTTTTTGATATAATCCTCCAGCAACGATCCGATGAATAACGCTATTCAACTTCTTCATGCAACGAAATGTGTCTGAAACGGGTATAGCAATCATGGTAGAGTTGAAGGTCTCCTCCGAAATTAGATAATCTCTCCTATAACAACTCAAAAAATTCCTGTCCCCGAGAAAAGCTTTCTTGTAAGTGTTGTCCGTTATAAATTCGTCAATATCCATAGACTGGTTTATACCTCGCATCAAGCACTTTCCAATAGCTTGAAGAGACTCATCACTTGAGTGATACAGGGTCTGATATAAGTAACTCCCTTTGTAAGAAAGACACCGAAATGAATCTTTCACCACAGCTTTAGATAAGTCCGATATATCACGAATTCCGATCAGAGATGGAACGGACAAGAAAGCTAAAAGGGTAGCTTTGTAAGAGGAGGTTATGATGAGGATTCCCAAGATCCAAGGAAACATGAGGAATCGGAGGCTAAGTGATTCCATCCTGTAATTCACTGACTGCTGAAGCAGACTTCCAAACACGGTGAAAAAGACTTCTCCATAGGTCCGTTTTCTTCGGAACAGAATGTAAAGAAGTTGGGTCACTATAACCAGAACTCCCAACATCGAAAACCATACCTTGTAAGAAAATGGGTAAAAGATTGCGAAACTTTTAGGTAGAGGCTGAGGCTTATCTGTCACGAATGTATCATCCGACAAAAGATACGGATAGCTGAATCTTACTGCACTACGTCTGTCCTCAGTCGCCACTATTCCTGCCACGGCTAAATCTGCCTCGCCTCGTCTCACCATTTCGATCATGCCAGTCCAGTTACCGTCAGGCAGTCTGTTTCCGAATTCGCCATCTTGTGGTGTGAGAATTTCGCAGGCTACTCCAAGGGCTTGAGAAAGAATACGAATCAGTTGACCATCAAACACATGAGCAATTGTACCGTTTTGGGTTTCAACGGTAAACGGTTTTATTTTTCGAGAAAATACGGATGCGAACTTCACAGTTTTAGGCAATTTACATATTTCCATTATTGATTGATTTATATGTATATATTTCCTGTGCACGGTAACACATCAACGCACTCGATGTTTAAAAGAAACATCTAACGCACTTAACGTTTTTATCCTTGTATCTTATTGAGCAAGTTGTGAAATAACAAAAATTGCTGAAAATATACACCACAAGAGGTCTGTCGCAGCTAATGTGTATGTACTGCTTAGAAATAAATATATATATCCAGTTACATATTATTCTTCAAAATGAAAAAAATGCGTATGTTTTATAAAATTCAAAATATTTGACAAACTGCCATCTTTATAAATTTTACAGTTTTATAAAAAAAAACTTCTAGACGATATTTTTCATTCTTTTAAGGTGCTTTTATGATTTTCTGGTGAGGAGTCATTTGATATTGCTCATTAGAAATTCTGTACATAAAAAGCTATAAATAAATATCTGGTGAGTATTATTAATTCTGATGACGTAATTATATATTATTTTAGAAATATAGTAATTTAAGATAAAATTTTCTTGCGTAATTTATTCGATGAACATCAGCTCACTTGTATCCAAGGATCTTGAATTAAATGAACTTATTCTGTTGCTTTTAAATATCAGTAATTTTTAGATGTATATGATTCTTAAGACATGCCCAAATTCGCAAATGAATAGGATACTTAAATCACTTTCATTTATGCCTCTCTTCTCTTATCTCATAAATTGAAGAAATAGAAGCACTTATAATGAAAATATTAAAAAAAGGATACATAAATTTAATTTGCAATATGCGACAAGGAGATATGTAAACGCCTAAGTCTGTAATTCCTTGATAAAATGTCCTCAGGGTAAACAACAGACAATCGTAAATGATTATTTTACTGACAGATTTTATTTCACATACATTTCTAGAAAGAAAAAGTATTAATTTTTTTTTGGAAATAAAAGAATTTTTTATATCGAACTGACATGAAAATTTCACTAATTTGCAGTTTTCGCTGAATTTAGTTAGCTTAATCAGTTTTCGTTTCTTTGTTTATTATACTGAAATCCACTTGATGATTAGCATATTAGTTCGATTGTAAAACATTTAAATTTTAAGAATGTTTATCCTTTAGCCATTCTCTTGTCGTATTGCACAGTTTCAATAGCTTCTGTTAGAACAGAAACAGACCATCTCTAAATTTATTTTCGTAATAAACGTGATTTCAGATTGAATTATCCCATAAAATCCCAAAACTTTTTCTGAAGGTAAATGTTTGTGAGAATCATAGATAACTGTAGAAATTAGTCTTTCCTAAAGAAGCAAATTTTGAAAAATTGATGTTAGGAACTAGAAATTTTTCGTGAGGTTCAAATAAAATTTTCACAACTTCAGTAGCTTCTGTTAGAAACGAAGAAAATATTCCTAAAGTTCGATTTCAGGAACATCGTATTTTACTGATTAAAATATAACGTGAAATCACAAAACTTTCAATTCAGGTAAATAATTGGTAATTATTAGCTACATATAGCAATTAATCTTTCGTAAAGCACAAAATTTAAAAATACTCTTGATGGAAAATTGAAATTTTCCTCGAGGTTCAAGGAAAATAATCCCGCAATATTTTTTAGATATCGAAGTGTCATGAAAATATATGGTTTTGAAGAATTTAGTTAGCTTAATAAGTTTTCTTTTTTAATGCACTGAAATCCACTTGATGATTATTATATTTTAGTTCGATTGTAAAACATCTGAGTTTAAAGAAAGTTTATCCTTTAGATCTTCTCTTGTATTAAACAGCTTCAGACCTACTCCAGCTTCAGACTGTTCAGTAAAGAAGTTGACGAACATCTCTAAATCCCTTTTTCGTCAGGATAATATTTTTCAGATTTATCCCATCAAATTCACATACTTTCGCATGAGATGAAGGATTGGTAGAGTCTTAGCTACATATAGAAATAACTCTTTCGTAAAGAACGAAATTTTTAAAAACTCTTGATTGGAACTCGAAATTTTTCGTGAAGTTCAGGGAAAATTTTCCCGCAATCTACAGTTCCAGAAACATTAAGGAGCTGAAATAAACAGAATGATTTGGATATGTTTCAGCTCATGCTTTTCATGTACTGTCAAAATCAGTATTCGAAACCACTGCTAGACAAATTGATATCGATAACATAAACCTGGCAACAAGAACTTAATCACCATGAAAGGTTGTTTAAATATGGAAATTACCTTTTTAATAATTAATTTCCTTAAACGACCAATTTTCTGAAGTATAAATTGAGTTTTATCGACGAGAATTTTTAAACAGCAGCAAACGACTTCATCAACTGATTTATCCTGACTGGCCAAAGACTGAAATATTTCAGTATTGATTTAGTTAAAGGTACATTAAATCTTTTAATTAAAAGAGTTTCTAGAAAAAGTTATTTTAGTGCGTTTGAATAATTACAGCTAAATTTTATCGATGTTTTATCGATGAGTGTGTTTACGAAAATCCCAGCGACTTCATCAACTATTCCATTTTCACTGCGACAGAGTGAAACTTTTCAGTATAGATTTAGTTAAAGGTACAATAAAACTTTTAGATTAAAGAATTTCTAGAAAAGGTTATTTTAGCACGTCTGAATGCCAACAGCTAAAATGTTGGTAATATATTGCCACAGAGGCTCACTTGCTTTACATTTAATCTATATATTTTACTTCTTTAAGGTGAATTTTTCTGACGATCCCTTTTCCTCCTTTCATACTTAACCAAAATCGATAAATGAGGTACCATTTTAAAGATAAAAATCTCTGCTTGTGAAAAATTTTGAATTTAGTGTGACACTTTGTAATGTTTGTTTAAAAATCCAATTTATATGATAATTATTTATATGATAATTTTCTCCCGCTATATGGCGTGCGCACGCTCGCTTTTTTCCCGTTCACGCTCGCTGAACTTTTAAATTTTAAAATCATCTGTTATTATCATTCTGCGAATTAATTAATAAGTTTCTTTCTAGGCAACATCCACTTAGGTGTTCATTATTCTTTTTGCATGGAAAGACAATTTGTTTGGACTAAAATTTATTTTTTTATCACCTTGAAGAATATTTTATTAGTGATAATTTCCTTTGGTATTCCTTTTTAGATTTTAATTTTATTCATCTCTAGGTACACAAATGAATTGCATATGACAAAATTCTACCAAGCTTTCAAGAGAAAGCTTCTAATTTGACTCATAATTAAAGGATAATCAAAATAAAGGTCTTATTTTGTAGATCTGCAAGTCGATGAAAAAAATATGAGATTGGAAAAACGGTTGTTGTGTGGCGGTTCGGCAAATTTCTTATAAAAACTCTATGGGAAAATGTGCGCGAAACATACAACGATTTGTTTTATTGCTAGATGGCTTATTCAATCCCCAGCCTTTAAACTTAAAAAACATACCATCATCATCATCATCGTATGTGTTATTTCTAGAATGTGAATTTTTGGGACGATCACCTTTTCTTCCTTCCTACTTTCCCAAAATCGATAAATGAGGTACCATTTTATATATTAAGTCCTCTGCTATGGACGAATTGTTAATTTAGAGTGACTCTTTGTATTGTTTGTTTAAAAATCAAAGTTAAAAATGTACTTTCTGCCTTACAATTCTTTCTCCGGCTGCGTCGATACGGCACCTTTAAATAGTGTGTCAAAGAGGTTTTGTTAAGTAACTATCACATTTTACAGACGTTTGTGTCATACTTAACATTTAATGTTGTCTACAAAGGTAATTTGAAGTGTATATATCTCCTGTTCCCCTGTTTTGTGTTATGCTTCACCTCCGATTTTGTTTCCAAAGGTGTTTTCTAATCGGTTTTGTATTAACCTTACGCATCATTGTTATTTAAGAAAAATATAGGGGCTACAAATAAACCGGTTCTTCTCTTACCCTACTACAAACCACCAACCTCGATATAAAATTTATCGTACTTTATTCGCAAGTGAAATTTTCGCACGGGCTACCTACCGTAAGAGTAATCTCGTAGTTGGCTTCAGCAGGTACTTTTTTTTAATTTCAGATGACAATCGCGCGATGATTACAAATAATAGTGGGGTTCGAGGTAGTCTTGTGGCAGTGCGCTGGCTCTCTGTGCTGAGGGTGCTCGGAGCGAATACAGACACGCTCCATTAAATACCTCAGTGTCTAAGTCGGATATGGTCCCATTAAATCTGTAGACCGGAAAGTACCTCTATGAGGTCAGGGAGGGTGGGAGAGAGTACGAGCTTCCTACATGTCGACCATGGGGTTGCTCGGTCAAAATTGAGGTGGCAACTAGATAAGACGGACTCCGACTTTTGTGTTGCTATATAAACTGGAGCCGCATACTTCAGCCCGAAGCCAATATGAAGCTGCTCTAGAACTTCCAGCCAGGAGGCATTAGGAACAACAGCAACAAATAATAGTAAAGTCTGATTGCTATAGAATCAAAATACGTGCACTCCCCTTTTCGGCAATGCAATTATCTAAATTTCGTGTCAGTTATCGGTTCCCTTCAAAAACCGTGGCAGCCAAAGTGTTGAGCAATATCTTGTTCTTTCATTAAGTATGTTTTAGAGGATATATAAAACAATTAAATGTTCTTCAGTGAATGTGAGTTCTAAATTCACCGTAATTAGAAAAAAATGAGTTATTTTGAAGATATACGGCCTGTTTACACTGAATCCGGATAGTTACGTAGCGTTAAAAATGTTAAACACTCACAGAAAGTTTAATTCATTGACCACGTGATGCGCAAACCTATCGCAGGTCATGTCACCAATATCGGCACCAACATACTAACGTAAAGCAATGCAACGCAACGCCTCGGTATGCAATGTGTTTAGACCATTGGTGTTTTAAGAACTTGGGTAGTTTATCTGTTTATAAATTATTTGTAACACATCTTTATTTTAAAGAACTTATCTCTATACGAAAAGAAATAAAAACTAAACATTTCACGGCAAAAACTTCGTAGCCATGCATATAAGAATTTACAGAATGAAAAATCTGGTACAGATTTGAGGAAGAAAAATCTAGTACAGATTTGAGGAAGAAAAATCTAGTACAGATTTGAGGAAGAAAAATCTGTATTTAAGTTTGTTTGGCATTGATAACGCAGAGCTTCATAAAAAATAATTTATTCGATGTAGTTTTCACATCAACAACAAAGCAAGAGTTTTAGCAGAAGAAGCAACAGTAGCCCGGCTTTCCCCACTTTTTATACACATACACAAGTCACACGTTTTAACTCGACGTCATATTTAAAGTACGTCTTATTTAACACAAATGAATAAATAAACTGAATGTACAAACTCACATTAAAAATAAATATAGCTACATGCATATACGGCTAAAATATAATCCAATAAATTTCAACAATCGACCCCAATGGTCGTATATTATATACATACATACATACATACATACACACATATATATATGAGGCGGTGAAAGGCAAAGTGGTGAAGTCACATTTTCAACTTTTTTTCATTTGAGGGCAAAAATGTAATCTACTTGTTCAATTTAGAGTGGAATTGTAAATAGTTATTATTTGCAATATTATAATAATTGTTATGAATCATAATTTGTTCAATTTATGGTGTAATTGTTTGTAGTTTTTGCAGTAAAACTCTTTTGACTTACACCACTTTGCCTTTCACCGCGTCATATATATATATATATATATATATATATATATATATATATATATAAGGGAACAGCCGCTAGAGGTCCATATATTGGCAATGATTTTTATGACCACTCTGTATATATATATATATATATATATATATATATATATATATATATATATATATATATATACAGTATGCCCGCTAAAGTCCCTTCCCACCCTCTTAACTTCGGAACGGCTGCTGCTATATTCATAAAAGTGGTGTCTAGGTGTATGTAGTAAAGTAGCCATGCGCAATTGAATGGAACCACCTACCGCGCCACCTAGTAGAAAACTGCTGAGTTAGCATTCCTATCTCGAAAACCGAACGAGATAGGGAAAAAAAGTGATTTACAAAGTTGTAGAAAATCATCGATTTAGTATGAAAAGATACCTTGTGGACATTAATGAGAAGACTACAACTGTTAAAACACGCATTTGTTTTTACGGGATTTCGTACACTGTGACGTGACAAAAGGATCTGAGAAAGAAAAAAACAACTAATTTTAACAATATACCTTTATTTGAGATGTTCAAACTTCTCACCGTCAGCTGCAATACACAATTGGATCCTCGTTTGAATCTCACGTTGCACACGTTGGCACAAGCTTCCGTAATGCGTCGTTTAAGGTCCTGCAATGTTTTTGGAGGGGTCACATACACCTGCTGTTTCAGATATCCCCACAGGAAAAAGTCCACTGGAGTCAGATCAGGCGAACGTGGAGGCCACTCTTCGAAACCGCCATACCCAATTATTTAGTCCCCGAATTCCTTGACGAGGTACTGCGTCACTGGAGATCTCAGCTTTGGAATACCCAGCCATGACCACGAGCATCAACATACTACAACCCCAAGAAGATGTCTCTTTTATAATTGTCTCAGGTAAACAGGCGTGACGTTTCTTCGTATTTGCATACTGCAAAAATTTCGAACACCAAGCGCAAGTTGCGTTGAGTTGATGCGAAACTATTTTACACGATCTATGTATTGTCTACTCTGTTTATAAAGACAGTCAGTACAAGGATGAAACCCTCGAGGTTTGAACCGCTGTCCTTTTGATTGAGGATCCAATGCACGGTTTAACCGTTATATTCTTTGCATTAATCTCCACAAGGTATTTTTTCGGACTAAACCGATGATTTTCTACAACTTTGTGAATCACTTTTTGTTCCTATCTCGTTCCGTTTTCGAGATAGAAATGCTAACTCGCAGTTTTCCACCAGGTGGCGCGGTAGGTGGTTTCATTCAGTAGCGCATGGCTACTTTACTATACCTAGACACCGATTTTATGATTATAGCAGCAGCCGTTCCGAAGTTAAGAGGGTGGGAAGGGACTTTAGTGGGCATACTGTATATATATATATATATATATATATATATATATATACATATATACAGAGTGGTCATAAAAATCATTGCCAATATATGGACCTCTAGCGGCTGTTCCCTTTCGACCGATCGAGGTGAGATTTCAGATATAGTTATTTGGATTTATGACCTCGAGATTCTGTGAACGGCATCGAAGTGGCGCTGAAGGTTACGGTTATAGGTATAGAAACTTGAAATTTTCAAATGGCAACGCCCACTTCATCCCGTCGCAAAATTCTCAACGCATGTGAAAACCCTAAAGAGCGTTTCAACGGTACGTGTATCACAAAAAACGGACGCGTTATACACACACAAAAACAGCTCTGCGAACGGCCAATGAAAACACGATGATGGCACCCATGTGGAAAATGTGTAATCTAAATGATAGTTTTCTTTTGTCCAATCTGTGTTTGTCCAATCTCCCGGATGTGTCAGTTTGGTATAGGAAAAGTACGTTTAATAGGGCGTATGATCAAACCGATAAGCAATACAGCACTTACAGCGATGTATGATGCTGTCAATTATGCGGTCTATGAGTTCGGTAGGAAGTGAGAGCCATTGTTATTTCAAAGCAGTTAAAAGCGTGGCTAGGGTCCTAAGAGGAGGATTGAGAGCAGCTACACGTCGTTCTAAAGCGTCCCAAACATGCTCGATGTCGCAGTGGGGACGACAGAATTTTCGCAAATAAAACACATGCAAGATAGGCACAAAAATAATGTGAGAAGAATATATTCAGGTAGGGCAATAAAGGTGACCAGCTGATTTAACGAAATGCTTAGGCGAAATGGAGACGTGAGAGATGCCAAGTTGAAAGGAATTACGGACAGTAAAGGGGGACCAGCTGGATTTAATGAATTAAGCAAGCGAAAATTGGAAACTAAGGGGTCAGAAGTTAAAGATGAAAAAGGGAGATAAAGAAATTTATGATTTTGACTTCTTTAGGAGCACAGTAGTTGGTGGAAGGGACTCGTGAGAATTTGGGAATGTGTGGGAACCGCAGAAAGGAGGGCGTCGGAAACAGGGACGGGTGCCCTTTCAATTTAGATTGAAAGAAGAAGAATTATAAAATATGTGTGCGGCCAATAATATAGGTCCAGGTTTACCCTTTGGTCAGAAGATGGCCACCAACGAAAGCTCAGCGTGAAGGAGTTGAATTTAAGTTCAGAGAGAGAAAAGTTGAGCAGAGCAGATTGATTTGAGAAATCGACAGGCGCAGGCAGAATCAAAAAGCTGAAATCGCCGCAGTTGATTTAGCAAGGCGGTTATCTAAGCCCAATCGTTAGTTAGGGCGTTAGAGAGTGATGCAGAGTCACGTACAGACTTAATTTGGCATAGAGCAGCAGTCGTACTGATACACAAAGTCTACCTAAGACAAGTAGAATGAGCTCGAAAGAAGCGGGTAGATGTGATGAACGGCCATATTGATAGTAGTCTGAAGTAGAGATAGAAGTATTAGCGAAACAGCCTGAATGACTATTGGAGAAGCAGACGAAAGCCCCCTTTTCCAGTGCGTGAAATGCCTGCCCGTTGAAGTGACAGTTACCCGGAAAGACTCCCGCTCCTAACCGAACCAGCTATGCACGCTTGCCGGCGCAAGGAGAGGAGAAGAAGTGGCGACTAGCCCTTCTTGTCAGGCAGTTGATCATACCACTTGTGACTCTTATTATTACCACTGTGTAAATCGTTTAACTTTAGAAGAGTAGAAAAAATCACTTCAAAATCAAAGAAAAAGGGACAATTTTTCTTGGGTTTGCAAACTGGCCATTGATTGTTGGTTTAATCATAAATTGGCTGGCCAAAGTCCGAAATAGTCGTATATTTGTTTATTTTCACCTTGGACCAAGAGACTTCAACAATATATATATATATATATATATATATATATATATATATATATATATATATATATATATATATACACTGCTGGCCACCCAAATTGCAACACCGAGAAAGACAAGAGATATCACAACAAAATTTATTTTGTAGATAACATGTTGACCAAGTATCAAATGATTAAATTTAAAGACTTCTGTGAAGTGTGGTTCCTGCCAAAATCAGTAGCCAGAGTAGCCGCCATTGTTGGAGATCACCGCTGCCCCACGCCTCGGCATTGATTCAAAGAGACTTTGGATGAGTTCTTGGGGTACAGAAGATCAAGCAGCTTCCACACGTTGCCAAAGTTGATCTGCTGTGGCAGCTGGGGATGGAATCTGGGTCAATCGTAGAGCAACCATGGACCACATGTTTTCTATCGGCGAAAGATCCGGAGAGCGAGGCGGCCAGGGAAGCAATTCAATCTGGCGATTGACGAAGAACCGTTGGACAGTGCGTGCCACGTGTGGTCGCGCATTATCCTGTTGAAATATGGCTGTGGGCAAGCCCTGAAGGTAAGGAAGGACAACTGGCCCCAACACCTCGGAGATGTAGCGCTGGCTGTTTAAAGTACCGGCAATGCGTACTAGAGGTGTGCGAGAGTGATATCCAATACCGCCCCATACCATAATACCCGGTGCAGGACCAGTGTGGCGGTGCAAAACGCAGCTGTTCAGCATCCTCTCATCACGGTGTCTCCAGACTCGAATACGATCATCGTGGTGTTGCAGACAGAAGCGTGACTCGTCAGTAAAGACAATTTCATTCCATTCTGCCGTCCACATCCTTCTGTCATCGCACCATTGGCGGCGGAGACGTCTGTGGTTCTGCGTCAAGGGTAGATTAAGCAACGGACGTCTTGCGGACAGACCTCTCTGCTGTAAACGGCGTCGGATGGTACGCGCATACACTGGATGATACGTTATAGACTGCATGTGCTGTGCTATGGTTCGTGATGTGACTGAGCGATCAGTCACTGCCATGCATACAATTTGCCTGTCATCACGTGAAGTGGTGCGCTGAGGTGGATGCGATCGAACACGACGGTCCGTCGTACCCTCCTGCATCCAACGATCACATATCCACATTACAGTTGTTTGGTTTCGTCCAACACGACTACCAATTTCCCTGAAAGATAATCCACAATCTCGGTAGGCCACTATCCTTCCTCTGTCGAACTCGGATACTTGATAAAAAGATGATCGCTGTTTTCAACGAGACATAATTGATCGTTTTTTTGAAAAAACACAAGAAAAACACAATTGCCGAACTTGAAATCGTCGAAATCTCCAAGCCTTAAATAGCGCTTTGAAGTGGCACCACAGGCGCGCGTGATGTGCGTCTGCGCTGAAATTCTAATCATTTGCATATCTCACCTCCGCTAATGCATGTTGTAAATTTCATGTTATTTGCATGTTTCCTTCAGGGTGTATGCATTTACAGTGGCCAGCAGTGGATATATATATATATATATATATATATATATATATATATATATATATATATATATATATATATATATATATATATAGAGGCTGTTCGCACATTTTTTAGACGATTTTGGTAAGCAGTAATAAAAAATTGTTTGCTACAAAAGAAATAATTCCAATTGTACTATATTTTTAAAAGTCAAAATTATCGTCTGCGGCTTGAAAGTTTTGTTTTTATTCAAAATGGCGATTTTAACAAAGCAGTGGTTCGAAGGCTACATTTATGCTCTTTCCGAAGAGAAATATGCATACTCCGTTATCCAAAAACGATGTGACAGTCATGGTTTTGTGATATCTAAAGCGTCGATAGGTAATATCGTCAACAAGAAAGGAAAAAAACGTCAAATTGGAGCCTCAAGTGGGACAAAAATTCCAAACAAGTATCCAAGGAAAAAACGGACATCTTCGACTATTACAAAGGTACGTTGTTTAATGTTAAAAGAAAATCCCCCTAGTCAAAGGACAGTTGCAAAATCATTAAAATGCTCGGTGTCCACTGTAAACAAAATGATAAACGTTGATTTAAATCTTAAGAAAGCGAAAAAACGCAATGTGCATCGTCTTCTTCCAAATCATATCGCTGAACGCAGGACACGCTGCAGAATTCTATATGAGAAATACTTATCCAAAGAAAAATGGAAAACAATTGTCACAATTGGTGAATCATGGGTGTATTTAAATGATTGCAACAAAAAAAGAGCCATTTATTACCATAAAAGGGGAGAAAAAAATTAAGTACGTGGTTCAAAGAATCGAAAGAAATTTTTTCTAAGGGATTCATGATTGTTGCTGGTTTTTCTTATAATGGCAAGTTAAAAATAAAGAGAGTGGAAAAAAATGTCAAGATTAACTCCAAATACTATCAGGAACATATTTTATCGCCAATTTTTCTGAAAGAAATACTATCGATTTACCCATAGTGCCATGAATCTGTGAGACTCTATCAGGACAAAGCTAGCAGTCACACATCAAAATCCACTGTAAATTTCCTAAAAGAAATGGAACAAAAAACTGGTATGAAGGCCATACCCTTCACTGATATCCCTACAAAATCTCCCGATGTATCACCTATGGATTTTTGTGCTTTCGGACTTTTAAAATCTGCATTATCCAAACGTCGTCCCAAAACCCTTACAGGACTCTGGAAAGCTGTTCAGGAGGAATGGGATAGAATACCTCTTCTGACACTTCAAAAGGTATTATTATTCTGGAAATTGCGGTGTCGAAAGATAGTTCAGAATAAGGGATGTCGAATAGAACATTTAAAACACAAGAACTTCATGTAATTTAGTTTTGTGAATACATTATACATCGTCTAAAAAAAGGGTGAACAGCCTCTGTATATATATATATATATATATATATATATAAATATATATATATGTGTGTGTGTGTGTGTGTGTGTGTGGTAATAATATCCTACTAACCATTAATTCTGTATTATTAATGTTCTATTATTCCTTCTACAACTACTTCTGTATCTATTTATGTGGCTTCTGGCTATCGCCACATAAATAGGAGATAACGATATATGATCACGTGAATAACTACGCGCCATCTTGCGTATTGGATACGGGATAGGATACGGTTTGAACCAGACGGTGTTTTACATTTTCTCTGTGCTTTTAAAATATAGAAATATCTTTCAGTCATTTAAATTTACTATAATATGTTAACTAATTAACTATCTATAATGTGTTCAAGTAAATAAAATTATTATTCCTCTGAAATGAATTGAACTCACTAGTTTTACTAACCACTCAAGCCAACGACTACAAAAGACATCACCTGCCGTAATGTCCGCTTCTGGCTATATGTATATATATATATATATATTTCTGGACTTTTTCCGAAGGCCTGATAATTCGTAGATGAAGAAATATAAGTTTTTCTAGCTTTAGTTTGTTGTCAGTCTCTTGGTTGAGGGATCTTTTGTTAATACTGGATTCACGGGAACGAAATGATAACTAATCTTGAGGACGTAAGAATAAAAAGAACTTTTTTAAACAAAACGTAACATAACTCACAATTTAGAAATATAAAAGAAAGAAGCATTCGTTGAATGCATGCGACACGTTAGCCGCGTACAACACTAGCTAATCGCTTCTTAGGGAAAAGAAGTTTTGGTTCATTTTATTATAGCGCAGTAGCGCTACCTGGTGTGTCAAGTTTCAGTGCAAAATCTGATATCTTTGTTCTTTCCCAACATATTCCCCCCTTTTGTGATAGAAACTTGCACCAACTGCATATGATCTCTGCAGCAAAGTTGAAACTTTGGTTTCGGGAGTGGTTTCATTAAAATGTCTGCAGTCATTTTTTCAGCCTGTGACAACGCCACATATTCTGCTTCTGCACTTGAGAGTGAAACACAAGTCTGTTTCCTCGATGACCAAATGATGCATGACTTTCCCAAAAAGAAATTATATCCTGATGTTGATTTTCTGTCTTGAGGATCTTGTCCCCAGTCTGCATCCGAGTACACGGAGAGGTTAGGAAATGATATTGACGCTATCCGTAAACCAAGATCTTCTGCCGTTTTTAAATATCTAATTATTTTTTTACCTTCGGTCCAGTCCTTTTGTCTGGTATTATTGTTTCGTCTACTCAAGATATGAGTAGCGGCAGCTATGTCTGGGCGAGTAACTGAAGAAACATAAAGCAGTGTTCCAACTGCTTGCTTGTCTATATTGATCGTTTGAAGCCAGAAATTTTTCCTTCTTTTGGCCATAATAATTAGTCTCCACTGGTATATTAGTAGGTTTTGCATCTTAAAGCAGGAATTGGTTCACAAGTTGATTGATTTTTTTTCTTTGTGATAGTAGAAAGCTTCCGGCGTCTTCTCGAATTATCTTTATTCCGAAGAAATTTTTTGCTTCTCCTAAATCGATCTCATAGTTTTTCTTTCCGTCCTCAATGACTTGACGAATTAAATTTTCTTCTTTGGAACTTATGAGTATGTCATCGACATACACAATTAAGTTTATTTTGTCATTGTTACTTCCTTTAAAGAACAGTCAGGGATCAGCTTCGCTTTGTAAAAATTTTAGATTTTTGAGTGTTTTTTCTATTTCTTCATTCCAACATCTCGCTGCTTGTTTGAGTCCATAGATTGACTTTTTTAGTTTGCAAACTCTTTTGTCTTGTTCAAAACCATCTGGTTGCGTCATGAAGATTTCCTCATTCAAATTTCCATTTAGAAACGCTGTTTTTATATCAATTTGATGTACCTTTGCTTTATTATAAGCTGCCCATGTACGGAAACTTCTTATGGTGGTGTGTTTTACCACTGGAGAAAAAGTCTCGTCATAGTCTGTTCCATATTTTTGTGTGAAACCTTTAGCAACACGTCTAGCTTTGTATTTAATTTTGCCATTATCACCTCTTTTTCTCTTGAACAAGAAAATCTATCAATGCTTCTATTTCTTGGGCTTGCTTTCATCTGTAACTGACTCTTTTCCATTTCCAAAGCACTAGCAATACTTTAGATGAAGATAAAATTTGCAGTCTATATATATGATTCTTGTTAGTGTTTGGACACAGTTGGAAAAAAATCTGTAATTACAGCTAACTTATCCATTTCTTTACATAAATATCAGGTAATATTAAACATAGAGAATCCATGTTAAGATTCATCTATTTTCATATAAAATCCTTGGCCGTACTTCATACTCTTTAATATTACTATTTTTTTTTTGCTGCTTTTATCAGTCTTTGAAATGAAATAGCATGTTAGTAAGCTGAATGACTAACTAACTAACACACACACATATATATCTATCTCTGTATTTATATATATATATAGTTATGTATGTACATCATCTCATGTACATCAGGTAGTAAAAATGTCATTTTATGCATTGTAGAAAAGTATTATATTCGTAAGTATTCTAAAAGTATTAGGTGTAAAGTATTATGTACTTCATATTTACCGAAATCTGTAAATAACTGTGCAAAATAACAATTTTTCTGTTATACATTTCCAGACTATCAACATCAAGTCAAACACTAACATGGGTATCAGACTCATTTCTTACAAGGAAATTATAAAATTTTTATAGTGTTTTAAATACAAAATTTTGTACATTTCAGATTTTTTCCTGTTTTGAAAATGTTTTGAATCTATTGTGCAAAATATTTGCTTTATATGATAATTCGTGTGCTGTATGTGGAGGAAAGAATCTTGTTCTGTTGATAGGGGATGGAATGAAATGAGTAATGTAGTAGAATTATGAAGGAAAAAAAAGTTGTCTTGTTGATAAATCGTAGTCTGTAGCCATCCCTAAAGGCCAGAATTTTACTTGGTACACATACATATACATACATCTATAAATACATTTTGTGGATTTCATACGATTTTATTTTGTACTAGCCGCTGGTCACTTTTAATTTTATATTTTCTTTTACAAAACAACTCAACTGAAAGTAACAAATGTAAAGAATGTTACCATTACTTGCCATCATAAATATACGTTGTTAAGGGGTAGTGGGAGCTCAGTCAAAAAATCTTTAATGATTGCTAAATTCACTATAAGGTTGATTCTAAAACGTCGTGATTAAAAAATGTGAATTGCCATTACTTCAGAACAGAATTAAAGATAAGACTGAGAAACCCAACACCAATGATTTTAAAAATTACATCCCTCTCTGTATGTACAGATTTTCAAAATTAAGATATCTACACTTTATCAGTACATCAAATAAGAAATTGTTGGGGAAAATTTTTTTTCATTTAAAAAAATTGAGTAACAATTCAGCAAGTACTAAAATATAGTGTAATATAGTGTAATAAAAGTAAATATTGCATCACTATCTGTATGTACTATTGTTCACAATTCAGATATCTACACTTAATCTTATCAAATAATAAATTGTTGGGAAAAATTATCACTTATAAAATGGAGTAACAATTAAGCAAGTACTAAAATATAATGTGGATTAGATCACTCTCTGTATTTACTATTGTTCACAATTCAGATATCTCCACTTAATCATACCAAATAATAAATTGTTGGGAAAATATCTTCACTTTTAAAATGGGGTAAAAATTCAGCAAGTACTAAAATATAGTGTGGATTACAAGTATGATTTTCATAAAACTTCTTGATATACACAGTTGAGTATTTCATTAGTAGGAGATACTACAGTCGCAGAATCAAAAGAACGGACTCTAGATAAACCTACATATAACTGTCCATGACTAAACACTGGATTTGATAGGTGTAAACATACTTTGTCAAAAGGTCAGCGGTTGTAACAAATGTCGCCACTACACACACACGGTTTTAAATTGCGGACGGCTGCTAATGTTTACATCCAGTAGTTGCAGGCGTTGCCATTCGGAGTATAGAAATATCTTCGATTTTTGTGCCGCATACCTATGCATTTTATATACATATAGATACCCACTTATTTCCAACTACGTGCTTTCCTTTAGGTAACTCTGTTAGCACGTAAGTGTGATTTCTTTTTACGAAGTCTAATTCATTTTGCATGGATTTGAACCATTCTTGTTTTTTTTCTTGTGGCAAACATAATATCTCATTATAGGACTGTGGATCTTTGTTTTCAGTTATAAACACATGAGATTCATTTTTTATTTTATAGCCATACTTTTCAGGTGGAATTCCTTTGTTTTTTCTTTCGGAGCTTCATATTGATTGTGTAGGTATTTCTGAATATCTATTTTCATCTTCGCTTCCTTCTTCAGGAATATCGTTAGTGTCATCATGTTGAGGTTGTGGGAGATTAAATTGAACTAAATCGTACTGTCCATTGGAATTTTCATTGTTCGAATGTGATGGGTTAGAATTTTCTAGGAACTTCACGGTTCTGCTGTTACTATTCTTTGATTACTGATACTATTTCTATGACTATTCTTTGTCCTCCAGTATAGATTCTATACTCAGTACTTCTCAGGTCGTATCCAACGAACACCCCTTCTTCTGCTTTGTCATCCAAATTTCTTCTCTTTTGTTTTTGGATATGAAAATATGCTTTGCATCCAAATGGCTTAAATTCGGTTTTCGACTGTTACACATCTCATAAGGTGTTTTTTCAGTAAACTTCGTTGGTAGTCTGTTTTGTAAATACACCTCAGTGGCCTCTGCTTATGTCCAAAAGGATTTTGGCATGTTTGCATCTATCAATAGGGCGCACGTCATCTCGACTATGGAGTGGTTTATTCGTTCCGCGACACCGTTTTGTGCCGGTGAATAGGGAACTGTGGTTTGTGCAGCAATTCCAAGTTCCTTTAGGTGACGATCAACAGCTTCATTGCAATATTCTTTTCCGTTATCAGATTTAACAGCCTTAATTGTCAATCTAAATTTATTTGTGGTTGACGCAACATACTCTTTGAGTTTGTAAAATACGTCATTTTTCGATGACATAAAGTATATTTGAGTGTATCTCGAAAAATCGTCGATGAAAGTTTCAAAGTATCTCATTCTCCCTAAACTATCAATATCGATAGAACCACACACGTCTGTGTGTATTAAATCCAAGACTTGTTCAGATCGATGTGACGGATATTTTGGGTACGGTTTTTCTTTCAGTTTGGCTTTAATGCACGTTGGGCATTCTAAACTATGAGAGCAATTATTAACGGTTATTCCCCAAGCTAAATCTTCCCTTACAATTTTCTTAACAGTTTCCAAATTTCTGTGGCCTAATCTTTTGTGCCATTTTAAGATATAGTTATTATTTGTGCATAACACAGGTGTTTCGGAGACAGAAAACAACTTTTCTTCTACGGGTTTTATATTTATTCTATATAAACCTCTATCTAATCTCGTGTCAATTATTATTTCATCACCCTCTTTAACGGTGCACATGTCATCCTCAAAAGTTACTACATACCCTTTATTGGCTACTGCCTGCACTGAAAGTAAATTAGAATCCAACTCTGGAACATATAAAACATTTACAAGTTTTATTTTTCTTATAATTTCTTCTAAAGATTCGCACTGAAAAAACATTTCACCGATCCCTTGCGAATTAAGTTTTGTTCCCTCTGCAATAGTTACAGCTTGTTTGTGTTTTTCATATAACTGAGAGAAAAAAGTCTTGTCATTATACATATGATATGAGGCCCCACTATCAAAGATTACGGGATATTTGCATCCATTTTTCTCACTTGCTGTTAGCACAAAGTGGTCTGCGGAATTTATCCCCTCTTGCTTCAAAACTTTCTCGTCCGATTGATTCTTTATATTTTATTTCCTACTGGCATCTGAAGATAGCTGCAATTCAGCTTGAAATAATTTATGATTATATTTTGACGTGCAAGGTGGCGGCGGACGATGATATTTCGAGTCATTTTATTTTTGAATTTTGTGGTTTTGATGCATTCGATTTCCGGTTCCTCTATTGTGTTTGAGATAAAACATTGTTCGCGATCGTGACTTTTCCGGTTGCAAAATGTGCAGAATTTTAATTTCGTTTTCTCACTATACCCCTTTAATGCGAGTGAATCGAATTTTTGGTTAGCTTGTCTCATTTCAATATGTCTGGAATATTCATCTATCAATTTATTTTTCACATATTCTAGGTATAACTCTTGTTCAAATTTGTTTTCGACAGCTGTAATTAAGGGGTCATAAGAATTTGGTAGCGAACATAACAGAATCGCGATCAAATTGTTTTCTTTTATTTCTTCCCCTATACTGCGTAATTTCTCATGCAAAATCAAAACTTCCTGGACATGTTCTTGCATTTTGGTTGCTTCTCTATATTTAATGGAGTATAATTTTGTGAGAAGAAAAAGTTTATTTGTTAAATTGACTCGTTCGTGTACTCCTTTTAACTTTTGCCATGTTTCTCGAGCAGATTGCGCATGCAATATATCAATTATTTGTGAATACGAAATATATAAACATATTAATGCCTTATGTTTATGTCATTATTTAACCATGTAGAAGTTTCGGTTTCTGGTTTTGATTGAAATACAACTTCGTAGAGACCCTCTTTAATTCGAATCTGTTCGATTTTAAATTTCTACACAGAAACATTATTATCAGTAAGCTTATCAATAAGATGATGGTCTTTTAAGCTCGATATTTTCAAAACAGTTTATAAATAAACAGTTCAAAAGTTGAGAAAATATTATTTCAAGAATCGAAACTCTATAAAATACATAATACACTTCAACATACTGTGGAGATCATAAAAGTTCAGTTCAGCGATTCAGTCTCATGATCAAAATGTTGGACCTTGTCCGAAGGCGTGATGATTCGTAGATGAGGAAATATAAGCTCTCCTTCCTTTAATTTGTAGTCAGTCTCTTGGTTGAGGGATCTTCGGTTAATACTGGATTCACGGGAACGAAATGATAACTAATCTTGTGGACGTAAGAATAAAAAGAACTTTTTTAAACAAAACGTAACATAACTCAACATAATTTAGTAAATATAAAAGAAAGAAGCATTCGTTTAATGCATGCGACACTTTAGCCGCGTACAACACTAGCTAATCGCCTCTTAGGGAAAAGAAGTTTCGGTTCATTTTATCGTAGCGCAGTAGCGCTACCTGGTGTGTCAATTTTCAGAGCAAAATCTGATATCTTTGTTCATCCCCAATATATATATATATATATATATATATATATATATATATATATATATATATATATACAGTGAAGAGTTTGAATAAACGATACACCTGCATAATATCGCTTAGGGCCCACACGAGCATGCAGAATTGCAGCAATACAACGTCGCAGGGACTCGACTAATGTCTAAAGGTATCCTCGAGGCAATTCACAAATTGAATCCTGCAGGACAGTTCACAAATCCATATTAGTGCGTCGGGGTGGAGATCTCCTTTAAACAGCACGTTGCAAGGCCTCCTAGATATGCTCAATAATGTTCATGTGTGGGGATTTAGGTGGCTAGTAGAAGTGTCTAAAGTCAGAAGAGTAATCCTGAAGCCACTCGGTAGCAACTATCGACGTGTGGGGTATCGCATTGTCTTTCTGGAATTGTCCAAGTGGTTCGGAATGCACAGAGAACATGAATTTGTGTAGGTGACCGGACCGGTTTCTTTTGTACCCGTTGTGGTAGAGTTAATTGGGTGGTCGTGATTTAGTATAGTAGTAGGCACAGAGCCTGACTAAGGCAGGGGCATACGGGGCAGTTGCCCCGGGCCCCCACATCATTGGGGGGCCCCCAAATCGAATAGAAAGTTTAGTATTAAGTATTAAGTTCTTCATTACTGAAGTAGTGAAGCAGAGGGGGGCCCCAAAGAAGTTTTTGCCCCGGGCCCCAATTAGGCTAAGTCGGGCCCTGAGTAGGCAATGATATCATTACTCTGAATTCTAAACAATTCATTGATTTATTAACATAACACATATATAAATGACATGCTCGATGTCGCAGTGGGGACGACCGAGTTTTCGCAAATAAAACAGATGCAAGATAGGCAGAAAAATAATGTGAGAAGAATATATTCAGAAAGGGCAATAAATGGTGACCACCTGGATTTAACGAACTGCTTAGGCGAAATGGAGCCGAGAGATTCCAAGTTGAAAGGTAATATGGACTATAACGGGGACCAGCTGGATTTAATGAACTAAGCAGGCGAAAATTGGAAACTAAGGGATAAGAAGTTAAAGATGAAAAAGGGAGATAAAGAAATTTATGATGTTGATTTCGATAGGAGCACAGTAGGAGGTCGAAGGGAGACGTGAGAATTTGGGAGTGTGAGGGAACCCCAGAAAGGAGGGTGTCAGAAACAGGGTCAGGAGCCCCCTTCAATTTAGATTGGGAGAAGAACAATTATAAAATATATGTGCGGCCATTAATATAGGTCCAGGTTGCCCTATTGGTCAGAAGGTGGCCACTAACGAAAGCCCAGCAGTAAGGAGTAGAAGTTAAGTTCAGAGAGAAGTTGAGCAGAGCAGATTGATTTGAGAAATCGACTGGCGCAGGCAGAATCAAAAAGCTAAAGGGCCGCAGTTCATTTAGCATGTCGGGTATGTAAGCCCCATCGTTAGTTAGGGAGATAGAAAGTGATGCAGAGTCCCGTACAGACTGAACTTAGCATAGAGAGGCAGTTGTACTGATACACGTAGTATACCTAAGAGATGTAGAATGATCTCGAAAGAAGCAGGTAGATGTGACTATCGGCCATAGTGATAGTAGTCGAAAGTAGAGATAGAAGTATTAGTGAAAATGCCTGAATGACTATTGGAAAAGCAGGCACAAGCCCCCTGTTCCAGTCCATGAAATGCCTGCCCGTTGAAGTGCCAATTACCCGGAAAGACTCCCGCTTCGACCCGAACCAGCAACGCACGCTTGCTGGCCCAAGGAGAGGACAAGAAGCGGCGACCAGCCCTTAACCCTAGAAGGAGTTCTCCATCCTGTTCAACATGGAATTGAAGCCTCATCCATGCCGCACCCCATCGCCGAGCGTACGCCATCTCCAAGGTTGCAGAGTCCGGTAACCAGTTGACCAATAGTAGAAAGGCGCAATCCAGCCATCCCCGCTATTGTCAAGAGGAGAACCCATTGTATAGTAAAGAAAGCGCCTTCCCAGCTGTGCGAGCGAGAAAAGTGCTACAGGTATGGGATTTTTGTATACTTGGTAGTTCCATGTTATATGCTCACTGAATAATGATAACTTAGATGATCGCGTAGGGTATGGATAGGAGAAGTCACAGTTAATATTAACTTATATTGCCATAGATATATATCACTTAAGAATTTTTGATTGATAAATTAGTAATTTTTGTATTATTAAGCACCTGATATATTCTGAAATGAATATGTGCATGTATTTTATTATTATGTATAATAAATTGATTTGTATATGTAGGGTAGGTGGGGGCAAAGTTTTGCAGTTTTCAGTTTTGGGTTTCTTACGGGCCTCCGTTAGATCCTATCGCCCCAAAAAGTCACTTGTATTGTAGTTGGGTATCCCCTCTACCTTCTATAAAATAATGAATTTTTTCCCGATATATTTAGTCACGAAACTTTTAATTTTACCAAAAGACCTGTTTGCGAACCTTTGCCCCAATCGGTGGGGCAAAGGTTCGCACTGCAAACCTTTACCCCACTCGTTGGTTTCTTACTGGATAGGCATCGAAAATCACAAAAAGAGTTGTCTAAATAATTTTATTTCACATTTTGTAATCTTTTTAAAGGTGTTACATATATAGAAAATCACAAATTGAACAGGTTAATCTCAATAATTTTTTTCTTAAACTAAATAACTTCAAAATGATATATCAACTATTAACACAGAAAGTTGAATCTAACAAAGAAATTCACAAAATGAAAAGGGGTTAATCTCAATAATTTTTTTCTTAAACTAAAGAACTTCCAATTAAAATATCAACTATTAACACTATCGTTATATCATATCTTAGGCTTTACTCATTCTTTTAAAACCCGTAAAAATTAAGCAAATTAAGGGGATGGGGGACATTACAAAGCAATTTTTGAAATTTTTACCTCAGAGATATGAAATTGGGCATAAATATTCATTAAAGTAAAACTATTTCAAACACCTTATAAAATTTTATAAATATTTAAAATTTTATTTTTTATATTTAAAAATTTGAAATTTTTATTATGTTTTTAAAAATGCTCCTTGCGATCCAATTTTTAACCTTATCCTTAATTTTGCATTTAGATTGCTTATACATTTTGATCAGGGTTATGTTTTGATTTGTGCTTTCGTTGAATAATTAATTTTTAGGAAATATTTTTAGGCTTGTACTCTGAATTCTCGTGAAATTTTTGTACTTTTCCACGCTTAAGTTAAACTTTGATAATCTGAATGATGTCTAAACCTGAAATGGATACATAACTTTATTTTAATGTATAAGAGGAGTCTTTGTAATAAATTTTATAAAATTTCGCCAAAAATTGTGACGCAAGGAGCCTTTCAAAGACTTACAAATCTGGAAATTACTCATTTAGAGTTTTTTTCCCTAACCAGACCTTCGAAGCTTATAATGTCTTGTAACAACATTTAATTCCTTTATCTTGTAAAATAGGTCTTTGTTCAGAGCTATTTTATTTTTGTGTTGTACTAATCTATTTTATTTTTAATTTATGGATTTTCAAGCATTTTACAGAAAATTTTCTGATTAAAAACAGGCAGTTTTTATCAAAAACCATAATTTTTTTTCAAATTACAAAAATGTGAATTCCTATTAATAATAAAATACGTTGTTAATAAGGATTCCTAATGAAAAGAGGACATGAAACAAATGTTAATAGTTAGAGCGGCAAAGGTTTGCAGATGGGGCAGGTTTGCACTGCGAACCTTTACCCCATGACTCCTGCAAACCTTTACCCCATTTCGTGCTGGTTCTGTTTCTGCAGAATGGACGCCACTGTATTTGAGTTAACCCAAAACTTAAGGTAGGATTTATAAGGTTATTTACCACCCTAACATGCGAAAATAAGCCCAAAACAGTTCGTGAGTTTGAGTGATGCTCAAAATTACTCAAAAGTTGCAAAAAATTACATTAAAAGAGACGAAAATAAACTTACCTCATTTTCTCTGCAAAAGGGGGTCTTAACTCCAACATTTTTTACGAGGCAACTGACTGGAAGTAGAGGAATGCATTGCCTACCCTATTCTTCCTAAAACTCTTCCCGGTCATTTTAAAATGTATGTGCGAACATTTGCCCCATGCGAACCTTTGCCCCCACCTACCCTACATATGAGAAATCACTCTTTATCATAAAAACGCAAAGTACTAACCACAACAACTAACTTCACTGTCACACTCGATAGGATTGAGGTCCGATGATTTAGCTGACCACTCCAAGAGCTGAATTGTTTCCTTCTCAAGATAAGCATCCACGATACGAGCCCTGTGCGGTCTCCCGTTATCGTCCTGTAGCACGAAAGCATCACTTATTGCCCTTGCATAAGGGCACGCATAAGCATCAAGGATGCCATCTCTGTAGGTATGAGCATTCACATTTACACGGGGAAAGACATGGAGGTCTGTGCGTACAAATGAGATACCACCCTAAACACAGACATTGCCTGATCCGTTTGCATCTCTTTCACGGAAGTATTATGGATGAAAACGAGTTACAGGTTCTCTCCAAATGAAAATACGCGTACTATCGCTTTGGAGGCTAAACGTTTACTCATCTGTAAAGAGAACAGCCCTCCATTGATCACGCGACCATTGGACATGTTGACGTGCCCACTGCAAGCGTTCCCGCCTATGACATGACGTGAGCGGGATGCAAATGGCTGGTCCCTCGTAAAAATTCCACGTTCGTGAAGCCTTCTACGGATGACGTTGATACCAACCTTCCAGAGCTTGCAGCGAGGGAGGATTTGCAGACGGAGCTTGCAGTCGGAGTTAGGGTTCTATTCCTTCGTGCACATAATGACAACTATCGGCCATCGGCACTCGTCGTAGCATATGGCCGTCCTTGGCTGAACCTCCTGATGCCGAATCCATGGTTAGAAATTGTTGCCAAAGTCTATGAACCACAGACGGACTCACATTTAGCCATCTAGCTACTTCTGTCTGACTTTGTCCTGACTCTAGTCTACCAATAGCTCGCCATCGCAGTTCTTCGGTCAAATGATGCCTGGAGCTCATTGTTACAATTTGGCTATGCCAGATGTCTAATCTCAACCTCGCAGCGACATTTGTCGCCTTTATCTCTGACATGCACATTTATGCTCCTCGCAAATGACATTCCGACTGCAGAGCCTCTATTTTGAATAATATAGTATTTTTCAGCACCTTTTACTTAACAACATATTCAAATTTTAGACAAATTGTCCTAGTCTTGAAGGTGTTATCCATCTTTTAGTGATTTTTCCTTAATTTTGATAACTAGTATATATATATATATATATATATATATATATATATATATATATATAATCTTATATCTATATATATATATATATCTTATATCTATATATATAAAAGAGCTTGTCTGTTTGTTTGTCCGCTATAGAATCATAGACTGTTTCACCCTCCGGGACCATATTCGGCAAAGTTAATGTTTAGGACCCGAGAAATTTAAATCAGGAAAAACAAAATTTGGGGCTCAATTAGTTTTTTTAAATTAATTTTTTAATGTTGTTTTTGTGTCTCTAAGAGGTGCGCGTACCCCCTGTGGATAGCCCCTTCCCCTAATCAGCTGCGTTCAGAGAGGCTGCAAAGGGAGACTAGCTGCGTTCAGAGGGGTTGGTTTGGGGGTGACGGGGGATCAAATTCCAATGCGCGGGAGGAAGAGGATTGGGAATGACCTTTGGCCCTGGCTCCCCAGATAAGCACAACTTTCCTGGCTCTGCTTTGTGAAATCTGCGGATGATTTGTTTTCATGCGGAAAGTGATGCAGACGACTTTTTGAACGGATTCTTAAACGGATGACGCTCTTAAAAAGTATAAAGGTATAAATGCATCTGGATGTTTATCTTTAATTAAAATAAAGGATAAAAACTAATAATGCCACCAAAGAAACGTGCTTCGTTTGGAAAGTCTTCTGATGCGAAAAGAAAACAAGCACAAAGAGTAGTCGATACAGAAGAAGAACGCAATCGAAGGCTTCAATGTATTGCTGAAAGACAAGCTGCACGAAGATCAGTCGAAACAGTAGAAGAACGCAATCGAATACTTCAAGGTATTGCTGAAAGACAAGCTTTGCGAAGGCAACAAGAAAACGAAGTGCAACGTAATCTACGATTTCACGCTGATAGAACAAGACATGCTCAAAGTAGACATCGTGCCATGAATTCTGACCAGTGGAGTTTATGTGCATTTCACTATAATCCAGAATTTAATTATGCATCTGCTAATGAAGTAAGCATTGGATCAATGTCGAAAATATGTGACAGCTGTGGTGCTAAAAAGTGGTCTAGAGAATCACCAGGAATGTGTTGCAGTAATGGGAAAGTACAATTTCCTGCAATTCCAGAACCACCCGAGCCTTTGAGAACACTACTTACAGATAGTACATCTTATTCTAAACATTTCCTACAAAACATTCAAACTTATAATTCTGCATTCGCAATGACGTCTTTCGGAGCAAATATAATCACTGAGCGAGGTTTCATGCCTACATTCAAAGTTCAAGGTCAAATTTATCACAGAATAGGTTCAATGCAACCAATGCTAAATGAACAAGCAAGATATCTTCAATTGTTTTTCATTTCGGATTTGCAACATCAAGCACAAACCAGGTGTAGCACAAACCCAGCAACAAAAATTGAACTCATTATACAACTTCAGGAGATGCTTCATGCATCTAATCATTACATTCAAAGTTTTAAATATGCTCTAGAAAATGTTCCTACTGCTGAACACAAAATTATCATTGATGCCGACAAGAGATCTCCTTTAGAACATGCTAGAAGATTTAATCTGCCAGAATGTAATGAAGTGGCTGTCATAATTACTGGTGAGGAACATGGCAAAAGAGACATTGTAATTAAATCTCGAGACAATACTCTGCAATTCATAGATGAAACTCATCGATCTTATGATGCCTTGCAATATCCTTTGCTCTTCGTCCATGGAGAAGATGGTTATCACTTTGATATACCCCAATCAGGTGTACATTCTAACAAAAAAGTTTCTTGCATGGATTTCTATGCCTGCAGATTTATGGTTCGTATCGATTCTTCAAATCATCTTATGTTGACTAGAAATCTTTTTCACCAATTTTCTGTTGATATGTACGCTAAAACAGAATCTGAAAGATTACGCTACATTAGAACTCATCAGAAAGAATTAAGATGTGATCAATATGTCCATTTAAGAGATGCCACAAATAATGATGTTGCTGGAACAGAAATTGGTCAACTTTGCATTCTTCCATCAAGTTTTACAGGAAGCCCACGTTACATGCATGAAAGGACCCAGGATGCAATGACATATATTCGAAATTTTGGACGACCTGATCTGTTCATCACTTTCACGTGTAATGCTAAATGGAAAGAAATCAAGGATGAGTTACTACCTGGAAAAACATACATTCACATACATGACCTTACAGCGAGGGTTTTTAGATTGAAATTATTGAAAATTATGGATCTGATCATAAAATTGAGAATTTTTGGACCAGTAAGATGCCACATGTACACTATTGAATGGCAAAAAGGAAATTGCCCCATGCTCATATTTTGCTTTGGATGTCCAATAAAATTCAGCTAAATGAGATTGATTCGGTTATCTCAGCTGAACTTCCAGACCCTAACGTAGACAAGAATCTCTTTGAAATTGTTAAAACTTAAATGATACATGGCCCATGTGGATCTCTAAATTTCAATTCGCCCTGCATGAAAGACAATGTATGTACAAAACGATACCCAAAACCCTTTTTGAAAGATACTCAAACTGGAGAAGATGGGTATCCCTCATATCGTAGGAGAAAACCTGATGATGGAGGCTTTACAACACAAGTAGGTCAACATGAAATTGATAACAGATGGATAGTTCCATACTGCCCTCTCTTGACTAACATTTTTAATGCTCATATTAATGTCGAATTTTGTAATTCCTAAAGTCCATCAAATATGTATGCAAGTATGTTAACAAGGGTTCTGATGCAGCTATGTTTGCTTTACAAGAAAATATGCATGATGAAGTTACTAATTTTCAACAAGGCCGTTACATAAGCAGCAATGAAGCCTTCTGGAGAATTTTTTCATTCCCTATTCATGAAAGATATCCCACAGTACAGCAATTATCAGTTCATTGAGAAAATGGACAAAGAGTTTATTTCACAACTGAAACAGCTGCGCAACAAGCTCTTGCTCCTAGAGAAACAACTCTCACTGCTTTCTTTAAATTATGTCAAGAAGATGCGTTTGCTCAAACTTTACTCTATCACCAATTGCCGTCTTATTATACATGGGGCAATAAAAAATGGAATAGAAGAAAAAGAGGAAACACAGTTGAAGGTTATCCAGATATCAAATTCGACAATGCTTTGGGTAGAGTTTTCATGTTCATCCAAGCCAACATGAATGTTTTTTTAAGAATGTTGCTGAACGAAGTTAAAGGCCCTAAAAGTTTTAAAGACCTTAGAACAGTTGATGCTACTATTTGCCAAACATTTAGAGAGGCGTGCTACAAACGTAGATTGCTTGAAAATGATAACCAGTGGGATGCTACATTAAAAGAAGCAGCCGTATCCCAATCGCCAAAGCGCTTAAGAGATTTGTTTTTTATTCACCTGAAAACGTGTGATATAGGAAACCCTTCAGAATTATGGAACAAATACAAAGATGACTTAACAGAATATTTTAAGCACCAAGCGCAACTTACAAACCCTAATTTTCAAGTAGTTTACACAAATGATATCTACATCAGAGCTTTAATTACAATAGAAGATAAAATAGCATCAATGGATGGACCACAGTTAACTTCATTTGGCCTCCCACAAACTAATAGAGCAGAAGTTAGAAATGTGCCTACAGAACTTATAAGATAAACTTCATATAACATCAACTCCTTAGCTCAATATGTAAATGAAAATGAGCCCAAGTTACTACCTTATCAGAGAAATGCTTACTCAACAATAGTGATTAGCATCTCACAGCGGATTAGAGGCATTTACTTTTTGAATGCTCCAGGTGGTACCGGAAAAACTTTCGTAACAAACTTATTATTGGCCAATGTGCGAAAGCAAAATAAAATTGATGTAGCAGTTGCCTCTTCTGGCATAGCTGCTACATTGTTGCCTGGAGGTCGAACAGCTCATTCAGAATTCAAACTTCCTTTGGATTTAGCTACAAACGATGAAGCTGTTTGCAAAAATACCAAAAATTCTGGCATGGGAGAGGTTTTAAAAAGATGTGAACTTATAGTATGGGATGAATGTACAATGGCCCATAAAAGAGCATTAGAAGCACTGAACAAAACTCTACCGGATTTGAGAAACAATAACGATTTGATGGGTGGTATAACTGTTGTCTTATCAGGAGATTTTCGTCAGACTCTGCCAGTTATTCCTAAAAGAACTAAAGCTGATAAAATTTTAGCATGCCTTAAATCATCCTCTTTGTGGCAATATGTTATACCCTTTAAATTTACAACTAACATGCGAACAAAAATTTATGGTGATCAACATTCAGGATAATTTGCTGAGAATTTACTACAACTTGGAGAAGGAAAAACACCTGTCGATTATCATAACAAGATTAATATGTCTTCAATTAGCACAGTAGTTCAAAAGGTTTGTGAATTAACAGAAAAGATATTTCCTAATTTTATTCACCACTACAAAGATGTTACCTGGTTGTGTGAAAGAGCAATATTGGCAAAAAAAAATATTACAGTTCATTCCATCAACGAACAGCTATTGCAAAAGATTCCAGGTGATCCTACAATTTACAATTCTATAGACACAGTAATGGATGAAAATGAAGTTGTCAATTACCCTACGGAGTTCCTCAATTCTTTAGATATTCCAGGACTGCCTCCTCACAGACTGCAATTAAAAGTTGGAGCTCCTATAATACTTCTAAGAAATTTAGATCAGCCTAAGCTCTGTAATAGTACCAGATTTATAATAATGGCTTTACAATCTCATGTCATTGAAGCACAGGTACAGACTGGGTGTGGCAAAGGGGAAAATATATTTATTCCTAGGATACCTTTAATAACTTCCGATGTGCCATTTCAATTTAAGAGGTTACAATTTCCAGTGAGACCAAGTTTTGCCATGTCTATTAACAAATCGCAGGGACAAACATTGCAAGTCGTTGGTTTACAATTACAGGAGGACTGTTTTTTTTTGCTCATGGTCAATTGTATGTAGGATGTTCAAGAGTAGGAGCAGCTAACAAACTTTACGTTTACTCTCCTTCTAGAAAAACAAGAAATGTTGTGTATAAAGAAGTACTGTAGACTCAGTTTCCTCCATTATAAGACATGATTTCTACGGACTCTCAATCCATTCAGAGCAACACAAGCCGAAAATTTTTACATCTTATCTCCGAATGAATGGACATCGAATATAGTGCATTTTGATTGAATCTCTTTAAACAAAATTTGAATCAAGGAACAATATTACAATTTAACCAAATTACAATTTGCTTTTCCCACGGTTTTTGGCCTTAGGAAAATTAAAAACCGAACTAAAATTCGCTTTTCCAATGGTTTTAATCCATAGGAAAATTATAAACCGATTCACAATTTGCTTTTTCTACGGTTTTTTGCCTTAGGAAAATTAAAAACGGAATTACAATTCGCTTTTTCAATGGTTTTTGTCCTCGAGAAAATTAAAAACCGATTTACAATTTGCTTTTTATGCGGTTTTTTGCCTATTGAAAATAAAAAATCGAATCACCAAAGTAAGCAAAATAGGCTTCAAAGGGAATTCCGCCTTACTTTCATTAAATAAAGGGGATAACGCATCTTGCACTTTACCTCTTGGGTGATGTGAAAAAAAGTGCATTTTTTAGAGAAAAATAAATAATAAAGGCAAATGTAAATTTTAAAACTTATTTCTAATTAAACAGTGGATCAAACAAATCTAATTAAATCTAATTAAACAGTATCTAACAATATAATTAAACAGTAAACTTATTCAATCCAAACGTGCGAATCCCGCAACACGGTGTTATTAATTCTCAATAAAATCAGACGAAGGTCCACAGGCTCGAAGTTTCTTTCTTTCTTATTGTTTGTATATCATTTCAGTAGAAACGCGATAAGCGCATTCTGTCTGGCCAGATGAACATGAAGAGTGGGGGGTGCAGCCCAGTATTTTTTTGATGCAATGCATGAAAAATTTAACATCTATATACCTACCCGGGCAACGCCGGGCAATAATGCTAGTATATATATATATATATATATATATATATATATATATATATATATATATATACTATATAACAGTATGCAAATTTTCACCTCGCCCATGATATGCATGTCTGGAATTCACTGTAAAACAACCAAGCCAGACCGCAATCTCACGCAAGGTTTTTCACAGCGGCCTTGCCTTTACAATTATATATATATATATATATATATATATATATATATATATATATATATATTTATTTCTTAAAATTCAATTTCGCTGTCACGGCTCGAGTTAACTCTTTGAATGCTGTGTTAATTGTTTCTCTCTTTTTAAATAAAATGTTTTAATTTTGTGCCAGTGTTTTTTTTTTTCGAAACCCCACCGTAGTACCAGCACGTCACCAAAAATATATACAACAGAGGCTGTTCGCACATTTTTTAGACAATTTTGGTAAGCGGTAATAAAAAATCGTTTGCTGCAGAAGAAATAATTGCAATTGTACTATGTTTTTAAAAGTCAAAATTATCGTCTACGGCTTGAAAGTTTTGCTTTTATTCAAAATGGCGTTTTTCACAAAGCAGTGGTTCAAAGGCTACATTTATGCTCTTTCCGAAGTGAAATATGCATACTCCGTTATCCAAAAACGATGTGAGAGTCATGGTTTTGTGATATCTAAAGCGTCGATAGTTAATATCGTTAACAAGAAAGGAAAAATCGTCAAATTGGAGTCTCAAGTGGGACAAAAATTCCAAACAAGTATCCAAGGAAAAAACGGACATCTTCGACTATTGCAAAGGTACGTTGTTTAAGGTGACTGCCTACGTTCGGAGTCAATTTTTTAAAAAAGTCATTTTTTAAAGGACTTTTTGGTCCTTTATGGTAAAATAGCACTTAAAAATTAAAAAAGGAACAAAAACTTACCTGTAAATACCATACTTTTTTATAAATTGGTCAATTTGAAGTAATTTTTAATGTAAATTAGCTAAAACGCCTATCACTCTGCACAAAATTCTAATGCTACTATTTTAATTTCCTTCTCACATATGATACATATGACAGTTATCTTCAAAATGACTCACAATCTAAGAGAAATTTTAAAATGCAAAAATAATACACACAATTTTATGTTCCAATATGAAAATTTTCCCTGATTCGGCATTCCTTTTCTTATAAAAACAGCCCCAAATAAAAAACTATTTATTATTCATCAATTATTCTACGTCATTTCATTAACAATAGCATCTTAAACATTTACCGAAAGTTTTATCAAATTATATACATTATTATATGAGATATCATGATAACGGTAGAAATTTGTGCAAAAAAAAACCATAATTCTGAGAAAAACGCATTTAAAGATGTTTGTCACTTCAATTTTGTAGCAGACGAAGTTTTTTTAAATAGCTATAACTCTTCTTCTAATTGATGTAGAATGAAAATGAAAACGATTTTGTAAAGAGAAAAGACTGAATTACACGATTCTTGCAAAAAATGAAATTGACCAAAATACAGAGGCTGTTCAGACATTTTTTAGACGATGTATATTGTATTTACAAAACTAAATTACAGAAAATTCTTGTGTTTTAAATGTACCATTTGACATCCCTTATTCTGAACTATCTTTCGACACCGCAATTTCCAGGATAATAATGCCTTTTGAAGTGTCAGAAGAGGTATTCTATCCCATTCCTCCTGAACAGCTTTCCAGAGTCCTGTAAGGGTTTTGGGACGACGTTTGGATAATGCAGATTTTGAAAGTCCGAAAGCACAAAAATCCATAGGTGATACATCGGGAGATTTAGTAGGGATATCAGTGGAGGGTATGGCCTTGATACCAGTTTTTTGTTCCATTTCTTTTAGGAAATTTACAGTGGGATTTCATGTGTAACTGCTAGCTTTGTCCTGATGGAGTCTCAGAGATTGATGGCACTTTGGGTAAAGCGATGGTATTTCATTCAGAAAAATTGGCGATAAAATATGTTCCTGATAGTATTTGGAGTTAATCTTGACATTTTTTCCACTCTCTTTATTTTTAAATTGCCATTATAAGAAAAACCAGCAACAATCATGAATCCCTTAGAAAAACTTTCTTTCGATTCTTTGAACCATGTACTTAAATTTTTTTCTCCCTTTTTATGATAATAAATGGCTCTTTTTTTGTTGCAATCATTTAAATACACCCATGATTCATCTATTGTGACAATTGTTTTCCATTTTTCTTTGGATAAGTGTTTCTCATATAGAATTCTGCAGCGTGTCCTGCGTTCAGCGATATGATTTGGAAGAAGACGATGCACATTGCGTTTTTTCGCTTTCTTAAGATTTAAATCAACGTTTATCATTTTGTTTACAGTGGACACCAAGCATTTTAATGATTTTGCAACTGTCCTTTGACTAGGGGATTTTTTTTTAACATTAAACAACGTACCTTTGCAATAGTCGAAGATGTCCGTTTTTTCCTTGCATACTTGTTTGGAATTTTTGTCCCACTTGAGGCTCCAATTTGACGTTTTTTTCCTTTCTTGTTGACGATATTACCCATCGACGCTTTAGATATCACAAAACTATGACTCTCACATCGTTTTTGGATAACGGAGTATGCATATTTCTCTTCGGAAAGAGCATAAATGTAGCCTTCGAACCACTGCTTTGTTAAAAACGCCATTTTGAATAAAAACAAAACTTTCAAGCCGCAGACGATAATTTTGACTTTTAAAAACATAGTACAATTGCAATTATTTCTTTTGCAGCAAATCATTTTTTATTACCGCTTACTAAAATCGTCTAAAAGTGTGCGAACAGCCTCTGTAGTCAAAAAACTGACATTTTCAACGTAGTCAGTCACCTTAATGTTAAAAGAAAATCCCCCTAGTCAAAGGACAGTTGCAAAATCATTAAAATGTTCGGTGTCCACTGTAAACAAAATGATAAACGTTCATTTAAATCTTAAGAAAGCGAAAAAACGCAATGTGCATCGTCTTCTTCCAAATCATATCGCTGAACGCAGGACACGCTGCAGAACTCTATATGAGAAACACTTATCCTAAGAAAAATGGAAAACATTTGTCACAATAGATGAATCATGGGTGTATTTAAATGATTGCAACAATAAAAGAGCCATTTATTATCATAAAAGGGGAGAAAAAAAATTTAAGTACATGGTTCAAAGAATCGAAAGAAAGTTTTTCTAAGGGATTCATGATTGTTGCTGGTTTTGCTTATAATGACAAGTTAAAAATAAACAGAGTGGAAAAAATGTCAAGATTAACTCCAAATACAATCAGGAACATATTTTATCGCCAATTTTTCTGAATGAAATACCATCGCTTTAGCCACAGTGCCATCAATCTGTGAGACTCCATCAGGACAGAACTAGCAGTGACACATCAAAATCCACTGTAAATTTCCTAAAAGAAATGGAACAAAAAACTGGTATCAAGGCCATACCCTTCACTGATATCCCTACTAAATCTCCCGATGTATCACCTATGGATTTTTGTGCTTTCGGACTTTTAAAATCTGCATTATCCAAACGTCGTCCCAAAATCCTTACAGGACTCTGGAAAGTTGTTCAGGAGGAATGGGATAGAATACCTCTTCTGACACTTCAAAAGGCATTATTATCCTGGAAATTGCGGTGTCGAAAGATAGTTCAGAATAAGGGATGTCAAATAGAACATTTAAAACACAAGAATTTTATGTAATTTAGTTTTGTGAATACAATATACATCGTCTAAAAAATGTGTGAACAGCCTCTGTATATTAAAGGCAGCAGAGTTTTATTAAGAGTTCATCAGTTGCAACAAAGTTATAAAGCTACAACATTTGAAATTTTGTATTAAAAATTATTTCCTTCAATTTGAGGATGAAGGAAAGAATGCAGAGAACTATCATTTCCTTTTCACGCTGTCCCGTAGGTTGAATCAGATTATCGCAACAATTATCTACTAACAATATGGATTTCATTTATTCCACACACACACACACACACTTCCTCCATCTCCTATTTGTAGTATTTATCGGCGTCTGTGTATTAGATGAAAACGTTACCCGCGGTAAGTTCATCTACATACGAAATATGACACAGAAAATGTCTCATAACGTGTCAGGATCTTAGTCCCGTTCCTTTTTATACCGTGTTATTCTCACACATTGAACGAAGTACAGGAGGTATCATCATGAAAATGAGCTCATGAACCTTAGAGAGTTTATTGTTTTCTTCTACAACGTGTGTGAAACTCTTTTCATCGACATTTAGATCAATTACTTGGGAGCAGTAATTTAATATTATACAGTTCAACATCACAAATTGATAAATCCGGCATTTTGAAGCGCAATTTCGCCAACTTATGGAACTTTTCTCTTCTTGATAAAATTGTATCTCAACTGCTATCTATTATCTTAGAGGCTAATATTTCATCGATAATTTTTTTTTTGGAGTGGGGAAATTCAAAAGAATGTGCTACTCCGTGTTTTCCCATCGTAATGATAAATGAGATATAACCCCACAAAACTTATTGCCGTTAAATACAGTTCCAGGTAATTATGTACATGGAATTTGTTTTTGTGGTGATTTTCCCATCAAAATTGTAACGGAAAGACACGCTAAGATGAAAGTAAGGTCTCCGATGACTCAATCTCTTGTAGTGCAAAGAAATCCGTTAACGATTAAACAATAACAATAATAATAATATTAATAATAATAATAATAATAATAATAACAATAATAATAATAATGATAGTAATAATAATAATAATAATAATAATTCGTACGACTACCCATAAAAATACTTCTTCTACAGTATTTGCGTCGTAACCTTAAACAAACAACAATAAAAATTAAAAATAATAAAAAAAATAATGTCTAATAAAATAGGGAAATTTTAATTATTTTATATGTTAATTATACTAATAATAAAATAAAATAGTAATAATAATAATTACAATATCAATAATAATAGCATTTTGCACTACTACTAATTAAAAATACTTTAGGTACCTTGTTCATATCTCTGTCTTCCATAGAGATAAGATATTTCATTCGAAAGAAATAAAATGATTTCCATGGGAAAGTCTCGAGGAAAAAAATGTTGCCGGTTTTATCTGTAGAACAGAAGTGATGTCCAGACAGCTACATTCGGTTTTTTAATTCACTTATTTATTCTCAAGAACAGCCATATTTAAAATTATTCTATTCTCTCGAGACACAAACATATGTTTTCTACGTTATGCGGACTGCATCATAATACACTATAACTCGTAATATAATAATGTAAAAAGTAAAACTTAACTCTAACGTTTGAATACATTTATTATTTAAGTGCAATATATGATGATGAGACAAACAGTTGACTATTTTAGACAAATAAGATTTACACTTGCTACATGCTACTTACTCTCAATACGTCATCAAGGTAAAAATCAGTAATCCGATCTCCGTATACGGCCTTCACGTAATTAATTCTGGAATTGGATGATTCACAAAGATACATGATGAAAACAACGTCAGCAGCAGGGGGCACACATTTATACAGTCTTGAATCCTAAATGTATTCAAACATTAGAGCTAAGTGTGATATTTGATGATGAGACAAACAGTTGACTATTTTAGACAAATCATATTTACACTTGCTACATGCTACTCTCAATACGTCATCAAGGTAAGAATCAGTAAGCCGATTTCCATATACGTTCTTCCCGTATTTCATTCTGGAAATGGATGCTTCTCAAAGATACATGAAGCAAACAACGTCAGCAGCAGATGGCACACATTTGTACAGTCTTGTAGTTTTCAGGCTCTTAATTCAAAAATCATGTTTACAAAAGAACCTGCCTTATAAACAGTGCGAGTCTACCGGGCCGCACTTAAAAGTTTATTCGGTTGCAGTGTGAGTAACCAGGATGTTTGAAGCCACAAAGTTGTTATTTTTTTTTTTTGGTATGATGCGAAGGTACTTGTTCCTAGGCATTCACCTTTTGTTATTCACTGTTATTTCACTGGCTACTTTATGATGGGAGCACCATATAGGTGAGACAGCATTGCTCCCTATGAGGGGGACGACACGGAAACATGCAAGCCTTATTTGGGATTTGAACCCACTTGGCAGCTCTGAACGCTATCCACTGCACCATGTGGTCGCGATGTTGCAGAGTACAAAAAGGAAATATAAGATCGATATTTTTAAAAGTTGCTTATAAATCTGCCACAACGATTTTGAGCTAATTGTGAGTTAGCGAGAGTGGGCAAGAAGCTGGATGCTTATGAGACAACCTAGATATTTAGAAACTGTAGTTAGGTGATGGAGATTTCTTCACTGTTTGTATTGAGAAATGCTATAATCTGAGTGAAAGACGGCTGTTTATTCAACTTTTTTCATTTAAAGGAATTTAATTCATCCTTATAAATTTTTATGTCTTGAATTTTCTAATATATTTTAAAGATCATCAGTGATTTTCATAGTTTGTTGTGTAAGACCTTTTTGCATGGCCTGGTGTTGTTATTGTAAAATTAAAACACATAGCGATTGTTCAAGCTTTAGAAAGATCTCTGCTGCTAAGAAAGCGTATTTTTAACACTGTTTTCTTCTGGATAAATTAATCCATCAGTTTGCATATTTATTTCAAAGTCTTATTATGAGAATAAGCTTATTTTCGATGACACAATGCTTTTGAAACAATTTCTACTATCAGTATCAACATTGCTGCAAAATACCAAAATATTAGAATAAGAAATACATCAGAAATATCGTCTAGTTTCAGGGGCTTGATGTGAGAGTCTGATCCGTCGGTTGCCAATGGGATCGTTTTAAGTCCGGAAAAGAATTCCTCTTCCCTGATTTGTTTTTGATATAAACCTCCTGCAACGATCCGATGAATAACGCTATTCAACTTCTTCATGCAACGAAATCTGTCTGAAACTGGTATAGCAATCATGAAAGAATTCAAGGACTCCTCCGAAATTAGGTAATCTCTCCTAAAAGAATTCAAAAAAATCCTATCCCCAATAAAGGCTTTCTTGTAAGTGTTGTCCCTTAAAAATTCTTCAGTATCCATAGACTGGTTTATACCTCGCATCAAGCACTTTCCAACAGCTTGAAGAGACTCATCACTTGAGTGAATCAGGATCTGATGTAAGTAACCCCCTTTGTAAGAGAGACACCGAAATGAATCTTTCACCACAGCTTTAGATAAGTCCGATATATCGCGAATTCCGGTCAGAGATGGAACGGACAAGAAAGCTAAAAGGGTAGCTTTGTAAGAGGAGGTTAGGATGAGGATTCCCAAGATCCAAGGAAACATGAGGAATCGGAGGCTACGTGATTCCATCCTGTAATTCACTGACTGCTGAAGCAGACTTCCAAACACGGTGAAAAGGACTTCTCCATAGGTCCGTTTTCTTCGGAACAGAATATAAAGAAGTTGGGACACTATAGCCAGAACTGCCACCATCATAAACCACACCTCGTAAGAAAATGGGTAAAAAATTGCGAAACTTTTAGGTAGAGGCTGAGGCTTATCTGTCACGAATGTAGCTTCCGACAATAGATACGGATAGCTGAATCTGACTGCACTACGTCTGTCTTCAGTTGCCGTTAGTCCTGCCACGGCTAGATCTGACTCGCCTCGTCTCACCATTCCAATCATGCCAGTCCAGTTACCGTCAGGTAGTCTGTTTCCGTATTCATAGTCTTGTGGTGTGAGAATTTCGTAGGCTACTTCAAGGCCTTGAGAAAGCAATCGGATCAGTTGAGCGTCATAGACATGGATAATAGAGCCGTTTTTGGTTTCTACAATGTATGGTTGCCATTTTGGGGAAAAAATAGAGGCGAATTTCAATGTTTTAGGCAATTTACATATCTTCATCATTTAAGAGTTATGTTAGGCAACTTGCATATTTCCTTTATTGAAAGATTTGTATGTATATATTTCCTGTGCACGGTAATACATTAACGCCCTCATTGTGTAAAATAGAAACATATAACGTACTTCATGTTTTTATCATTTTGTCTGATTAACAAAGTTGCGAAATAGCAAAATTCCCGAAAGTTTACACCACAAGTGCACTCCCACAGCTAATGTTGCTTAGAAATAAATATAAATCCTGTAACATATTATTCTTCAAAATTAAAAAATACGAATGTTTTATGAAATTTATAATATTTTACAAACTGTCATCTTCATAAATATACAGATTTAAGAAAACTTTTCAGTCTTTAAACGTGCAACGTGCTTTTTTTAAACTTCTGATGCGAAGTGACTTAGAAATTCTACACACAAAAAAAATTATAAATAAATAACTGGTGAGTATTATAAATTCTGATAACGTAATTATGTATTTTCTATAGAAAAAAAATATCTTGATTTACGTAATTCATTCTTTTATTACGTAATTCATTCGATGAACATCAGCTCACTTGTATCCAAGGATCTTGAATTTAATGAACTTATTCTGTTGATTTTTAAATAGCAGTAATTCATAGATGTATATGATTTTTAAGACATGTCCAAATTCGAAAATGAATACGATACATAAATCACTTTCATTTAAGCCTCTCTTCGTTTATCTCATAAATTGAAGATATAAAAGAACTTATAGTGAGAATATTAAAAAAAGGATACATAAATTTTATATCCAATATGCAACAAGGAGATAAGTAAATTCCTATGTCTGAAACTCTTTGATAAAATGTCATCAGGGTAAACTTCAGGAAATCGTAAATGATTATTTTATCGATAGTTTTTATTTCACAAGGATTTCAAGAAATAAAAGTACTAAATTTTTTTGGAAATAAAATAGTTTTTGGTTATCGAACTGAAAATTCCACTAATTTACAGTTTTCGCTGAATTTAGTTAGCTTAATCAGTTTTCGTTTCCTTGTATTTTATACTGAAATCCACTTGATGATTAGCATATTTTAGTTCGATTGCAAAACATCTAAATTTTAAGAACTTTTATCCTTTAGCCATTCTTCTAGCGTATTGCACACCTTCAGTAGTTTCTTATATAAAAGAAACAGAACGTCTCTAAATTTATTTTCGTATTAAACGTGTTTTCATAATGGAATATGAAATAAAATCCCATAACTGTATTTTAAGGTAAATGATTTTTAGAATCTTAGATACCTGAAGAAATTACTCTTTCCTAAAGAAACAAATTTTGAAACATACTTTTTAGGCACTAGAAATTTTTCGTGAGTTTCAAGGAAAATTTTCACAACTTCAGTAGCTTCTGTTAGAAACGAAGAAAATATCCCATAAGTTCTGTTTCATGAAGATCGTATTTTTCTGATTAAAATATAACGTGAAATCACAAAACTTTTAATTCAGGTAAATAATTGGTAATTATTAGCTACATATGGCAATTAATCTTTCGTAAAGCACAAAATTTTAAAAAATTCTTGATGGGAAATAGAAATTTTCCTCGAGGTTCAAGGAAAATAATCCCGCAATAATTTTTAGAGATCCAAGTGTCATGAAAATATATGGTTTTGAAGAATTTAGTTAGCTTAATCACTTTTTTATGTACTGAAATCCACTAGATGATTACTATATTTTAGTTCGATTGAAAAACATCTAAGTTTAAAGAAAGTTTATCTTTTAGATCTTCTCTTGTATTAAACAGCTTTAGGCCTACTCCAGCTTCAGACTTTTCATTAAAGAAGAGGACACACATTTTTAAATCAGTTTTTCGTCAGGATCGTATTTTTCAGATTGAAATATCCCATCTAACCTCCATACTATCGTATAATATGAAAGATTAGTAAAATCTTAGCTACATATAGCAATAACTCTTTCGTATAGAACAAAATTTTGAAAAAAATTCTTGATGGGAACTTGAAATTTTTCGTGGAGTGCGGGAAAAATTTTCCCGCAATCTACAGTTTCAGAAACATTAAGCAGCTGATATAAACAAAATGATTCGGATATATTTCAGCTCCTGCTTTTCATGTACTGTCAAAAGTAATATTCTAAACCACTGCTATACAAACTGATATCGATAACATTAACCTGACGACAAGAACTTAATCACCATGAAATGTTGTTTAAATATGGAAATTAACTTTTTAATATTCAATTTTATTTGTCAACTTTTAAAAACAGCACTTATATGAAACTAAACACAAGTATTTATTTTGTATTAGACTGTTTTTTATCTATATGCGTGTATAACTGTAATTACGACCAATTTTCTGAAGTATAAATCGAGTTTTATCGACGAGAATTTTTAAACAGCAGCAAACGACTTCATTAACTGATTTATCCTGACTGGCGAAAGACTGAAATTTTTCAGTATTGATTTACTTAAAGTTACATTTAAACTTTTAATTAAAAGAGATTCTACAAAAAGTTATTTTAGTGCGTTTGAAGGAACACAGCTAAATTTTATCGATGTTTTATCGATCAGCGTGCTTATAATAATCCAAGCGACTTCATCATCTATTGTATTTTGACTGCGACACCCTGAAACTTTTCAGTATGGATTTAGTTAAAAATACATTAAAACTTTTAGATTAAAGAATTCCTAAAAAAGGTTATATTAGCATGTTTGAATACCAAGAGCTAAAATGTTGGTAATATATTGCCACAGAGGCTCCCTTGCTTTACATTTAATCTATATATTTTATTTCTTTAAGGTGAATTTTTCTGACGATCACTTTTTCTCCTTTCATACTTAAACAAAATCGATAAATCAGGTACCATTTTAAAGATGAAGATCTCCGCTTCTGAAGAATTGTTAATTTAGAATGACACATTGTATTGTTTGTTTAAAAATCCAAGTATAAATATCATAAGCATTACTTCTTCCGCTACATGGTGTGCGCGCGCTCGCTTTTATCCCGTTATCGCTCACTGAACTTTTAAATTTTAAAATCCTCTAATATTATCATTCAGTGAATAAATTAATAAGTTCCGTTCTAGGTAACATCTACGTTTGTGTACGTTATTCTTTTTGTATGGAAAGACAAATATGCTTGGACTAAAATTTATTTTCTTTCCCCTAGAAGAACATTTTATAAGCGATATTTTTCTTTGGTATGTCTTTTTAGAGTTTAATTTTATTCAACTCTACGTACACAACTGAATTGCATATTACAAAATTCTACCAATATATCAAGGGAAAGCTTCTAATTTGACTCATAATTAAAGGATAATCAAAATAAAGGTCTTATTTTGTAGATCTGCAAGTCGAAGAAAAAAATATGAGATTAGAGAAACGGTTGGTGCGTGGCGGATCGGCAAATTTCTTATAAAAACACTAAGGGAAAATGTGCGCGAAACATGCAAAGATTTGTTTTATTGCTAGATGGCTTATTCAATCCCCAGCCTTTAAACTTAAAAAACATACCATCATCATCATCGTATGTGTTATTTCTAGAATGTGAATTTTGGGGACAATCACCTTTTTCTTCCTTCCTACTTTCCCAAAATCGATAGATGAGGAACCATTTCAGAGATTAAGTTCTTCACTTCCGACGAATTTTTAATTTACAGTGACTCACTGTATTGTTTGTTTAAAAATCGAAGTTAAAAATAATTCTTTTGCCTTAGAGTTCTTTCTCCGGATGCGTCGATACGGCACCCTCAAATAGTGTGTCAAAGAGATTTTGTAAAGAAAATATCACATTTTCCTGAAGTTTGTGTCATACTTAACTTTTAATATTGTCTACAAAGGTGTTTTGAAGTGAATATATCTCCTGTTCCCCTGTTTTGTGTTATTCTTCACCTCTAATTTTGTGTCCAAAGGTGTTTTCTAATCGGTTTTGTATTAACCTTACGCATCATTGCTATTTAACAAAACAATAATGGCTACAAATAAACCGGTTCTTCTTTTATCCAACTACAAACCACCAGCCTAGCTATAAAATTTATCGTACTTTATTCGCACGTGAAATTTTCACATGGGCTACCTAGCGTAAGAGTAATCTCGTAGTTGACTTCAGCAGGTATTTTTTTTAATTTTCAGGTGTCAACCGAGTGCTTTTTTGTGTACATATATTAGTGGGGTTCGAGGTAGCCTTGTAGCATTATGCTGGCTTTCTGAGCTGAAGGTGCTCGGACCGAATTAAATGCCGAGAGCTCCGACATGCCGCATTAAATACCTCCGTGACTAACCCAGATAAGAACAAATTAAATCCGTAGACCGGAAAGACCCTCTATGAGGTCAGAGATGATGCGATAGAGTATGAGTCCCCATCGCGCTTAGTGGGAGGGAGTTGTTCGGTCAAAATTCAGGTGGCAACTACATAAGACGGAATCCAACTTTCGTTGTGCTGTATAAACCGGAGCCGCACACTTCAGCCCGAAGCCAATATGAACCTGGTCTGGAATTTCCAGCCAGGAGGCATTATAAACAACAACGACAAATATATAGTAAATTCTAATTGTTATAGAATGATTGTTATAGAATGAATCAATAAGTGCACTGCACTTTATGCAACGCAATCATCCAAATTTGGCGTCGGTTATCATTTCCTTTCAAAAACCGTTGCAGTCAAGCTGTTGAGCAATATCTGGTTCTTTCATTAAGTATGTTTTAGATAATATTTAAAGCAATTAAATTTCCTTCAATGAATGTCTGTTCTAAATTCACTGAAATTTAAAAAAATGAATTATTTTGAAGATATACGGCCTGTTCCCACTGACTCCGGAGCGTTACGTAGTGTCAGCGTTAAAAATTTTAACCACTCACAGAGAGGTCAATTCATTGACCACGTGATGCGCAAACCAATCGCAGGTCATGTCAACAATATTGGCACCAACATACTAACGTAAAGCAATGCAACGCAACTTTTCAGGTTGCAATGTGTTTAGGCCATTGGTGTTTTAAGAACTGGGGTAGTTTATCTTTTAATAATTTTTTGCAACACATTTTTATATTAAACAACTTATCTCTATACGAAAAGAAATACAAACAAAAATTTCACAGCTAAAACTTCGTGGACATGCATATAATATAAAAATTTACAAAATGAAAAATCTGGTATAGATTTGAGCAAGAAAAAGCTGTACTTAAATTTGTTTTGCATTGATAACGCAGAGCTTCATAAATAAATAATTTATTCGATGTTATTTTCACATCAACAACATAGCAAGAGCTTTAGCAGAAGAAGCAACAGTAGCCGAGCTTATACCCCAGTTTTTATACACATACACAAGTCACGCGTCATAACCCGACGTCATATTTAAATTACGTGTAATTTAACACAAATGAATAAATAAACTGAATATACAAACTCACATCAAAAATAAATATATCTATGTCTATGTACGGCTAAAATATAATCCAATAAATTTCAACAATCGGCCGCATTGGGCGTACATTATATACATGTAAAATACATACACAAACAAACACACACACACACACACACACACATATATATATATATATATATATATATATATATATATGTATATATATATATATAATTTATCTAAAGTTTGCAAATACTATAGCCATGCTAACACAAAAAGAACAAAAACACAGGTGCATTAGCACAAAAAGATAGAAATATAGATGAATGAACACCCAAAAGACAAAAAGTCAAGCAATTAGATTGAAAAAAGTAAAAAAGATATCAAGAAAATCATCTGTCTTTGCTTGGCTCATCAGCCGTGGGTAAAGCAAAGAAACATAATCAAACACAAGTGGTTTCGCCATGGTGTCATATTAAAAAAAAAAACTTTTATAATTAATATGGCATTCCTGTATAATTAAAGTGGCATTCCTGTTTCTGAAAGAAGTCTTCCCTATTTGTTTTGTACTCCAAAATTTCATAAAAACCCTGTAAAATTTCGTTTTATATGTAGCAATGTAAAAAGTATTGGCAATAATTTTAATCTGAGGTTTGAAAAATACCTAAAAAAGATTCTAAATGTATTAAAATATAAGTACAAAAACAGTTTCTGGATAATTTATAATAGTATAGAACTTGTGGCGAGTCTGGGTAACGGTTTTCAAAATATCAACTCAATACACACCTATGATTTTGAAAACTTATTTACGAACATACCAATTGCAGCTTTGAAAGATGTACTAATACAACTGTACGATGACTTCCGGGATTATTCGACGGATGTTTGATCTACTTTATTTTACGATCTCTGCAATTTCTGTTTATTTAATAACTTTGTTAAGGTCGGAAAGGATATTTTTTTGCAAACAAATGGAATAGGTATGGGAACTAGTTACTATGGGAACTAGTTAGCCAACCTATTTTTATTTTATTATGAGCATGCATACAATATGTCGGATTCTGTCAATTTGGATTTAAAGATTTTTCGTTATATTGATGATCTTATTATTTTTAATACGCCAGACAATTTCAGATTAGAGAATATATATCCAGACTATGTTACATTAAAAAACACAAACGACGGCTCTTTTAACGCGGACTTCCTACATATTACTTTCGAAATAAAAAACAGTTTTTTATATATGTCAGTATACGATAAAAGAATAACGTTCCCTTTTTAAATGATATGCAGAAACTCTATTATTTACGCTCTGTCCTAAAAGGTGATGCTCGATGTATGGAAACATCTGGGGACGCGTTTCAGCCTTTGATAAATGTTTTGGTTAAGAGATATGAAAATGCTCGTCTAATTGTAAATATTCACATTCTCCAAATTTTAAATTTTGAGAAACTTTTAGTAGAATTATCTAAGGATCACAGAATCAGGGCCTTTCCAACCCGCGGGTGCCAGGGGTGCGGGGCACACGGGTGACAAGTCAAGGGGAGTGGCAAGTCACCCACCTGGTTAAAAAAAATTTAAAACTAATTTATTAGTAAAATAATCAATATAAAAATATTATCAGGACCACCAAACTTTGATGCAAACTGGACCGAAAATCAAGTCATGAACATTCCGAACGTCAAACTTTATAACTGGGAACTTAAAAAATCAACTGAGATTCTCTTAGCACCCCTTCATGTTCATATAGATTTCTTCAACCATTTTCTTAATTTAAGTAACAGTTCTGTTAAACTAATTTGTCTCCTTAGTTTCATTTACAGGTTTTTCTCCAACTGCTGAAACCAAGAAAAGATTCATGGTTCAATCACTCCAGAACAGTTCCAAAGAGCTAAATTATCACTCACAAAATCAGTCCAGGAAAATGTATTCCATAGAGAGATAAGGGCTGTGAAATATTATGGTACACAAATTCCTTGAGTATTTTTTATCAGGTCCTGGTCTTTATTCTCGGTGAGAAACTATCACATTCGACGTACAAAATGAAGCACATTAAACACAAAAAAACAACATTTAATAATCTGCGAAGTTTGGATTTCAGACTTCGTCTAAACAGACGTCATTAAATTTCAAAGCAATTGTTCTTTCTAAAATCTATCGGGCGACGCAGCGCCCTCTATAAACAAATCTTTACATACTCCCCCCACAATGAACAACAGGTTCATTCCTAAACGAAAATACCAATTACCATTAATTAATTATAGTAATGCTAAATAACCTTTCTTGAGTTACTAAAATAAAACATTTAGCAAACAACAGATATCAATATAATTCAATAATTCGAAATAATAATAATAATAATAATAATAATAAAAGATGTAATAACTTTATAGCTGTTAAAAAGAAAATACAATTAGAGTTTTTAGTCAGCTATTTCTAAATTATATAAGAGTTGGTTTGGACGTTTAACCTTCCGTCGGGCGCAACTAATCTTTGAGATGAAGTCACAAGTTTTTTTTTGCACCAATCAGCGAGATCGGAGGGGAGTGGAGTGAGACTCCTAGTAGGGATGCGACATCGATGTCGATGTTTTCAAAACATCGATGTTTTGATAAAAACATCGATGTTTTAAACATCGATTTTTTTAAGCCGATATTTTTTTAACATCGATGTTTTGTGCTCGATGTTTTACGTTGTCTCGATGTTTTTTTTTAATGCAAAAGAACCGCAATAAAAAAAATTTACCACGTAGCATAATTTTCACACTCAGTAAATGTAAGTCTGAATTCTGAAAAGGACGAATACAAAAGGGGGAACGATTCCTTAGCAAACAGACAAATGGCAATTAACAACCAATGAACCAATCAGAGCCCTTGGAATGTTTCTGACACTCCAGAACCTTCCACGGGGTTTTATTTTACAAATAGTATATACACGAGTGCATCCATTTAAGTTTTTGTTTCGTTCTGGTTTTATATAAGTTGACGCTAATATTATTAGTAAGATGCCTCCCAAAAGTACCTTTTGGAAATATTTTTACAAAACCTCTGACAAGTTGGCGAAATGCAATATTTGCCATAAGTCCCTCAAAACTTCTGGCAATACCACGAATTTATCTTGTCATTTGAAGGCAAAACATGGCAGTATTTACAACGAGAATTTTGAGTCATCAATGTAGCCCAAAGCAGCCAAGTTTTTGTCATTTATGTCTGCCCAATCAGAGAGTAAAATTAAATCACCCCTCCCCCCACGACTAACGGAAATAACATTAATGTTAGTGATTACTAAACCAGTTTTAAAAAATGGATGTTCTAAAACATCGATGTTTAAAAACATCGATGGTTTTTGGGCGATGTTTTATTAGCATCGATGTTTTAATATTGAATATCGATGTTTTGTTATCGATGTCGCATCACTAACTCCTAGTAGCTTCCTCTCTCCTTCCCACTTACAGAAGATCGTCTTCGGTTTTTTTTCCAGTACTTCGCTGAGTGTCGTGAGAGATGTATTAATCTCTCAGATGAATTGCGCCCTATCGTGTATTTTTGACTTTCGAATTTTCACTTTATTTTGTTTATATTTCTTTTTTGTATACCTAAAATAGCATGTGTAACAAGTTCTAGCCCCTGATTCAGTGATATTGACCTTTATTTACCTTTATTTTACTTTCAATGCAACGAGTTGTGTTTGGAACAACTCCAAAGGAGGAACATTCAGACAAGGGAAATGCCTATTCAACTACAAAATGAACTACGTGAGTTCCAGCCTACCTCACAACATTAGGAGGTGCCTGCATCTGCATGCCACGATGGACAGAGGAAGAGGTGTTCCAAATGTCGTCAAATGAAAAAAAGTTCGCTATTCAAAATATAAATGTCTGAAATGTAATGTTGAAGTATTTTGTTTGGAGCATGCCAAGATGATATGTGAAAAATGTTATGATTCAGCTTTTACAGTGCCTCAACCTGGCTCATGAATAACTTTTCATTACTTTTATTTTTTGATTTTTATGATTATGTGGACTTGTTTTATGAAATTAAAGTGAATTTTGAGTTATGTTTTTGAGAAAAAAATTTTTGGAACAATTTGATGATTTGTTCAAATTTGTTAATGAAAACTGCAAAGAAATATTAAAATATTATCTGAAAGCATAATTATACGCAAATATAAGAGAAAAGTTCAGTTTGATACGTTTTTCTTAACCTACACTCAAAAATTGCATTAATTGCATAATTAATCTGTCTGATGAATTGCACCCGATCGTGTTAGGATTTTCATTGCACCCGACGGAGGGTTAAGTGTTCCATTAGAAGTTTTGATGGTACACGATCTTAATTTCCCGTCTCTGCCAGGAATCGTCTCTATTACACGTCCAATTTTCCAGACAGTTCTTGGAACATGGTCATCATGGATTAAAACCAAGTCGTTTTCTTTAAAGGTTGAGGTACAGCTCTTAGGCTTCTCAGAATGAAGAGATCTTAAGTTCAGTATGTACTCCCTTTTCCACCTTTGCCAAAAATGATCCAGGAGTCTTTGTCGATTATAATACTTCTTATTGAGGTACTCACTGGATGACGACTTATCTAGGATAATAGGAATATTTGGTGGTAGGGAAGTTGCACGTTCTCCAGTCAAAAAATGGGCTGGTGTTAAACATGAAAGTTCATTTGGCTTAATGTACAAGTAGCTGATGGGTCTACAGTTGATAACAGCTTCTATTTCAACTAGAATGGTTTCTAGCTCATCTGACGTCAAACATGATTTACCGAGGACTTTTAACAGACGTGATTTGACTGTTTTCACCATTCGCTCCCAAAAGCCACCCCACCAGGCAGCTCTTGGAGCAATAAATTTCCATCCTATTCTTTTAGAACTGTAGAATATCTTTACGTCATTTTGACTAATTGTATTCCACAAAATCCCAAGTTCTTTCTCAGATTGCTTGAATGTTTGGGCATTGTCAGTGAATACTACACTACAAAGACCTCTTCTAGCGACGAATCGTCGAAAGGCTTGTAAAAATGATTCAGTATTCAGGTCTTGTACTAGTTCTAGATGAACTGCTCGAGTTACTGCACATGTGCACAGTAGAATATAACACTTTGAAGTCACTGTAGAATTTTTCACCTTAATGAAAAGGGGTCCTGCGAAATCTAAACCACTCACAGCAAAGGGTGGAGACTCAGTTACTCTGTCAGATGGTAGAGGAGCAGTAATTTGTTGATCTGCTTTAGCAGTAAATTTTCGGCATATCATACTGCGGCTTATGAAAGTTTTAACTGTTTGTCTACCCCGTGGTATCCAAAAGTGTGTCTATGACTTTAGATAATGTACTTGTTACTCCTAAATGCATTACTTGATTATGTGCTGACATCACTATCAATTCTGTTAGTCTACTGTTGCTGGGTATTAACCATGGATGCCTTTCTCTGAATTCAAATTTAGAATTTTGTAATCTTCCTCCAACTACCATTATTCCTGTGTTATCTAGACAAGGATTTAAATCACGAATACTGGAGTTCTTAGGAATGCGATTTCCTTCTTTCAGACATTTAAATTCCATAGGAAAACATTCCGCTAGACTCTTTCTAATCCACATTCTCTCAGCATCCAAAATTTTTTCTGCGGTTAATTCTGAAGTCAGTCGCATTTCCTTATCTTTTAATGTTTAATTTTCTGTAAACCTTTTCACCCAAGCAGTTATTCGATATACCCTTTGAATAGAACTATATTTCTTCAAATCCAGGATCCTTACTGGATTTTCTTTTCCTTCTTCAGTTATACAGTTGAAAGTGGCTGCCTGTTTTATTCGTTTTTCTTTTTTAACATTATCTTCACAAATAAATTTATCTCCATTGTTCGGCCACTGTTCCATTGGCAAGATTAGCCATTTTGGCCCTTTCCCCCAGTTTTGTCCATTCAACAAGTCTTCTGCTAAACATCCTCTTGACAGAAAATCTGTCGGATTATCCTTTCCGCTGCAGTTTTTCCAGTTCGATGGTTCAGTCAAGCCTTGAATTTCACTAACGCGATTACATGCAAAGGGTTTCCATTGCTTAGCATTTCCCTTAACCCAATGTAATGCTATTGTGGAATCAGACCACAAAGTATAATTACTTCTAATGTTAAATACTTCCTTCAGAGAATGCAACAATCTGGCTCCAATTAATGTTGCCATCAATTCAAGTCTAGGGAGGCTTAATTTCTTTACTAGAACTACTCGAGATTTAGCAGTTACGAAAGTAACCTCAAAGCTACCTCCTTGGTTTCTAAACCGATGGTATGAAACTGCTCCATGCGCAACTTCGCTCGCGTCACAGAAGACGTGCACCTGAAATTCTGGTACATCACCATCGTCTTCTTTGAGGAATTACCATCTTGGAACAGAAAATTTTTCTAGAATGGGGATTTCTAAGCACCATTTGTTCCACTTATTTCTCAATTCTTCCTATAATTCTTCTTCTCAGTCTTGACCTCTCTCCCATATTTCTTGCAACAAAATTTTTATACGAATAGTAAAAGCAGTTATGAATCCAATAGGATCAAACAATTTGCAAGACAATTTTAACACACTTCTCTTAGTATTTTTTTATTCTTTGAGAGCTTCTAACAATGGTGATAAATCTAATTTAAAATCACCAGTTTCAATAGTCCATATTATACCTAAGACCCTAATAGGAATCAGATGTTCTTTTGGAAGTTCTTCAAACTTAGTTTCATTCCAAATATTACAAAGCTCTTTAGAATTACTCTTCCATTTTCGAATATTCATTTTAGCATCGCTTAAAATAAATTTAGCGTCCTTCGATAAGCTTAGAGCTTAATTTACAGTCTTCGAGCCACATATAAAATCATCATGCAATGATTCATTTAATGCCTTAAAGCCGTGGGATAAGAGAATTCATAATTTTTAAGATGATGCTTTATGGTAGCAGCCAAAAGGTAAGTTGATGATTTCACTCCAAATGTTACAGCTTTATACCGAAAACATTTTAGATTTTTCTTTGTAAATTTTCGACCCATAAGAATATCTGACAGTCTCTGTCTTCAGCCGAATGAGAAATTTGAAGGAAAACCTTTTCTATGTCGGCCATTATACCGATCTTATGTTCTCTAAATTTCAAAAGAAGAATTAGTAAATTCGGATTCATGTTTGGGCCTGCAAGCAAATTATCATTTAAAGATAAACAATCTCTATCCTTCGCGGACGCATCAAAAACAATGCAAAATTTTGTGGTCTCTTTATCACGTCTAATAACAGGATGATCGGGCATGTAATATACAAGATTGGATGACTGCTCAAAGTTCTCATTTACAGGTTCAATAACATCAGAATTAATTTGATCTGCAAAAGCTTATTTGTAGTCTTCATATAATGATGGTTCATTGTCCAAACGAGTTAACAATTTCGACAACCTTCTTTTGGAATGCAAAAAATTTTCCGATAAGTCTATTTTGTCTTTGAATGGCAGTTTACTTTGCTCAAATCCCTTTAAAGTTTCAACATCAGTTGAAGTATGATTATTGTCATTACAGTTGGAATTAATACCTAACGACTCTAATTCCCAAAATCTTTTTAAATTGAGTGTTTAAATCATCACCAAAAGAATCGGGATTGTTTACAATATTACTCAGTGTTTCCCCTACTGTCAGGCATAAATTCACGAATGATCTGGTTTGTTTACCATTTTCTCGTACACCGGATATAATGAATCCTAATAACTTTTCAATGCAAAACAATCCTTTTGATATTTTCTTTATGTGCCCAGTCTGCAATTTCCAGAAATCGACGCCAATCAATATTTCAACTCTCCGCCCTTTCGCTTGTTTAAACTGCTGGATAGGGTGGTTCGAAAAAAACTTTTTTTTAAATTTCAGATCGCTAGAGTGCAGAAAAGTTGCCATTGGTATAGACGTTAAAAAAGCACTAAGTATTATTTTTTTATTAATTTGTCTTCCGGTCGCGCAATGCCATCGAAGTTAGCAAAAAATTGTGAAAACCCTTAATTTTTCATAGTTTTTTTTAAGCACGCCAGATAGTTTTAATTGCGTTCCTATACCATGAATTAACTACTAAAAGTATGTAAAATCAATATATTTGCACTTATTATACATTTGTTTCATATATTCCGGTCGCGCAACATAGTACAAAATGAGTAAAATTAGTAGTTTTTGCAAAATTTCAAAGTTTGACTGCTTAGTACATTTTAATCATACGACTTTTAGAGATGCTATAGTTTAATTCTATTAGAATATTATATTATAAAATCCAAGCATATAAGATAAACTTTGATATTAAAGTGGAATTTGGTCGCGCAGCTTCGTCAAAAACAGCAGAGTAGCCTACCTGGACCGAGAGGCGAGGCGTCCGTGACGAATGCCAGCGATGCTCTCGCAGCCGGTAGCAGCCATTATCGTTGTCTGACAATTTTGTTGTTTGACAATGTTTCCTTTCAGATAATTTAGAAATTTTCTAATAGTAAATATTTGGTAATTTTTTGTTTCAATATTCAATTGTTGATGCAGCTCTTCGCTCATTTTGTTTACAAAACGACCCAAAACTCACCACGGGGAGGTGGCTGCACTTCGAGTTCCACCCACACCCTACCCAACCAACCATCCAATGTAGGGTGTGTTATTTACAATATGTACAAATTTATTTCGCTTTCTCTCTTTATGTTTCCTTTCTAGTCTTTATCTATCGATAAACATCGAAATTCGGATTTGTATGAAAAAGTTGGCATCGCTGAGCGTCACAGTAAAGTGGTTCTAATATAGCCGTCTCTGGAACTGTGTCCACACACTTTACTTGAAGCTTCGGTCACTAGCTTAACGCATCTTTCAACTGTCTGTGTATGGCATGGGAAAGCATCTATAATTATAACAGGCTTGAAGTCATTGCCCAAATACTGTTTTATCTCTTCATTGGTCAATGTTCTTAACAGTGGAGGAAGAGTCAGTGTACTGGTGTTCCATTTGATAATTTCGGTATAGTCTTTAGCTTCAAAGCCATTTACTGATAAATAAGACGTGATGCTTTTGGCTATGTTGGTTGCTGAGCTTGAAGAAGGACAAGTGTCCTATGTAAGTGGATCCTGGATCCTGAATTAAAGAGCAATGCTCCTCCTTATAAGTTCTGCAAAAGTGTTTTCTGCCATTTTTTTCAATTGACAATGTATTGTTTTTTCGTCCATCAAAGTAAAGACCATAAATTTCTAAACTTATATCACTTTGCAAACTAGCTCTCACACAAGTTTTTTCTCTTCGGACTTTACTCTTGTCTACAACATAAGAAGTATCTGATTCATTAATCAACCCAACATCTTGCAGTACACTTGAAGCAATAGCAGCCGTAGCGCGATCCGATACGCCATATCGGTCACTCGTCACATATCGGTCACTCGTCACGGCGCGGCATTCGCCACGTACGCCTCGCCTCTCGGTAGTAGGCTACTCTGCTGTTTTTGACGAAGCTGCGCGTCCGAATTCCACTTGAATATCAAAGTGTATCTGATATGCTTGGATTTTAAATATATTATTGAAATAGAATTAAACTATAGCATCTCTAAAAGTCGTATGATTAAAATGTACTTAACAGTCAAATTTTGAAATTTTGCAAAAACTACTATTTTTACTCATTTTGTACTATGTTGCGCGACCGGAAGATATGAAATAAATGTATAATAAGTGCATATATATTGATTTTACATACTTTTAGTAGTTAATTAATGGTATAGGAACGCAATTAACGCCATCTGGCATGCTTAAAAAAATTATAAAAAATTAAGGTTTTTCACAATTTTTTGCTAATTTTGATGGCATTGAGCGACAGGAAGACAAATTAATAAAAAAATAATAATTAGTGCTTTTTTCACGTCTATACCAATGGCAACTTTTGTGCAGTCTAGCGATCTGAAATTTAAAAAAAAGTTTTTTTCGAACCACCCTACTGCTGGAGAGGGATTTCGAAATCCTTTATCAAATGTTCAACCGCACTGGCTGACGTAACCATAGACACATGGGAAATTGTGCCCGTTACATACACTTCAAGTTTTATTTTTCTTTCAGGATTATTCAAGTGATTCAGCTCAATTTCTGTTACGTCATGTATCTTGTTTATGGGTTCACGAGAACCGAAAGTGTAAACTAATAAATGCTCTACTCTTAAAATAGGGAGCTTTAATTCTCGTGCACATGCCTTCGTTATAAATTATTTTGAAGAAGCGCTGTCAAATAACACTGCGGATATCTTTGATTTTGATGGGCCTTGAACATCAACAGCACATGTAAGCAAAATTATCGAATCATTACATTTTCCCTCAGAATTCGCGGTACTAGATATTACTGCTTGACCTTCCGGCGCTGAATTAGGTATTTCATCATCTGGTTTTTGAGTTTTAAAACAAATTATTTCGTGATGATTTTTACCTTTGCAAATCGATCAATCTTTAATTCTACTTCTACAATGAATACTTAAATGTGAACGTTTAAAACATTTGAAGCATCGTCCTTCTCTTTTTAATTTATTTCGTTTCTCATCTGAAGAGACAGTGTTGCAATTGAATTATTCATGATTTTGGTAACAAAATACACAATTTTGTTTCACATTAGAGGCAAACGCAACATTTTGATTATTTTTAGGATTGAAGTATTTATAATTTGGACCTTTGTCAAATTTACTCGAAATTACTTGTTTTGGTTGTCTTTCGGTTTGGGTTAATAAGTTACACGACTCTCTACACTCAATTTCTCGTTTTAAGAATTGCATTAATTCATGAACATCAAATTCTGTATTAGATTTCTTTAGTCTGTTGTATTCTAAACTTATATCATCTAGAATCAATTTGAGCAAAATTGGACAAAATAACTGGCCATATGTTCCTGCGGCTACGATTAAACTTTCAAGTGACATCACATTTATTTCTAAATCATCAAATAGCCCCCTGAATGCTTTAATATTGGACGAGCTTTTTACAGGATGTAAATTTAACAAGTTTGTCATGTGACTATTTATAACGATATAATCCCGACCAAATCGGTCAGTTAGTAAATTGATGCTCTTAATGTAATTTTCTTCTGTTAACGAAAAACCTTTTATAGCGTTTAACGCAACTCCTTCTAATAACATTTTTAAATATGAGAATTTCTCTGTCTTACTTAAGTTATCATTTTCATGAATTGCATTTTTAAATTGCTGCCAAAATTCAATCCAAGAACTTGGATCTCCATTAAATTTTGGAATTGTAAGTTTAGGTAAACTTACAACTTTTCTTTTTAACTCATTATGTGTTAATTTTTGATGTGAATTTTGCGATAAATTGACCGAAACATCTGATACACTTTTTTCATGCTGTTTTATTAGTCTAGCTATTCTACCTTTCCATTTAATTATTTTCTCCGAATATTCTTCAATACCAATTATTTCATTTTCGATTTCATTAGAACCAATTAAATTCTCTATCTGAGCATCTAGAACCTTTAACTGATCACACTTTTCTAACAATTGCTCATTTAAATAATTGAATTCTTCTAGTTTAATATTTGTTTCGATTTGTTCATCATAGAAAACAACTTCAATTTTTTAAATCAACTTCGTAGTTAAAGCTCTAACAGTGCTTCTCTTCTTGCGGAATTTATCTAATTCATCCATGGTAATGCATGCTGAATAATAATTTCTCACTCACCTTATTTAAATCTAACTTTCGAATTTACCCGATCGTGGCCCCACGTTGCTGCCCCATGTGAAATATTCTGGTACTCAAATTCCTTGAGTATTCTTCGATCATGTCCTGGTCTTTATTCTCGGTAAGAAACTATCACATTCGACAAACAAAAGGAAGCACATTAAGCACAAAAAAAAAAACATTTAATAATTTGCGAAGTTTGGATTTCAGACTTCGTCTAAACAGACGCCATTACATTTTAAAGCAATTGTTCTTTCTAAAATCTATCGGGTGACGCAGCGCCCTCTATAAACAAATCTTTACAAGGGCCTTAAAGTTCAAAGAAAAACTTAAGGATAATCATATAAGCAATTTAAACCATTTTCTGGATAGCAATGGGTTACTTCCAGTAGGCGGCAGATTAGGCAACTCAGATTTATCTTATGATCAAAAACATCAAATTTTAATTCCTAGTGATCATAAGATAACCCCTTTAATATTGGAGCACTTTCATTTGCAACACTTGCATGTTGAAACACAGACATTACTTCATTGTGTTCGACAAGAATTTTGGCCTTTGAATGGCAGAAGTAATTGCCGAAAAATTGTGCACCATGCTTTAAAAATGACAGGCGGCTAGAATCTGCCCTTCGACAATACGCACTCGGACTCTGATTGGTCGATGGGCGGAGCCGCTCATTTGACGTTGTTTTCGTCCCTTTAACTATGGTACCACTAAGTAATTTAAATATGAGTAATTTGTGACTATGGCTAGGGCCTGTTCACATAGGAGTCCGTTGCGTTGCGTTAAGGAAAAGATGACGTTGAGACGAAAATAAACCGATCATTTGCCACCAAACGATTAGCAATGAAATTTTTAACGCCTATGATTGGTTTATTTTCATCTCAACGTCATATTTTCCTTAACGCAACGCAACGGACTCCTATGTGAACAGGCCCTTATTCAAACATGATTTCTAAGACGAACTATATGATGAATATATATTTATTAATTTTAATTGAACGGATAATGGAGGTGAAAGCAAGTTTATAAGTTTTTTTTTTCACTTCTGCATTCAAGCAAATTCATAACATCAAATGTTAACTTCTGATACGTGAACAATAATTTCTGGCTTACATGTGTAACTTGAATGTTCGTGAAATATCTTCTATATAAATAAAGTAACAGACGTATTTGTCGTGGGCTTTGTCGAGTCACGTGATATCACGCGCCGGGTCTCACTCATCCAAAAAAATGGCCGACAAATACACAAATCGGTGTATTTTTTTTTTCATGAAAGTACATAAATGTTACATATTTGGAAAGAGCCTTGAAACCTGATAATTTTTTCTGCTTACACTTATTCTGTTAATTCAATAGTTTTAGAGTTATTTGGATTCTAATGAAGCGTCATCGCTCTTTGACGATGTAAACAAAGGGTAATTCATTCACAGCGTGATTCTCACTAAAATATGAATCACTGAAATAAAATGTGTCACCGTGTCTAATTTTTTTCCTTTCCTTTAATTTTTTTATACTTTTAATTCAAACTTTTTAATCATAAATAGATCATTTGAAGATGTACTGATTTTTTGGAGATTTTTTGCCAATTAAAAGTGAAAAAAAAATTTAAATCCAAGTAAACTGTGATTCTGAGTGTCAAGTGATTCGATTTGTGTGTTCGATTAATGCTGCCTATTTGCGGATATTTTAAAACATGTGCATTCGGAAACTATTTCTTTTCTTGAATTTCGCCCTGTTGATTTAATGATTTTCATTGCTTAAGCATGATCGCTTTTAGTAAGTTTTTTATGAATCTTAATGTAAATTGATAAGTAATTAACTGGTATTAACTATTAGTAATGGGAGCTCAGCCAAAAAAATTAGAATCATTGCTAAATTCACTATAACGCTGATTCTAAAAAATCATGATTAAAAGATGTGAATTTCCATTACTTCGGAACAGAGTTAAAGATAAGATTGAGAAACCCAACACCAATGATTTTAAAAATTACATCCCTCTCTGTATGTAAAATTTTCAGTTTTAAAATGGAGTAAAAATTCAGCAAGTACTAAAATATAGTGTGGATTACAACTATGATATTCAGAAAACTTCTTGATATACACAGTTGAGTATTTCAAACATGTGCTAATTTCATTTCTTGAGCTTATTTGAGCTTTTGGTTCTATTTTTAATATTTTCAAACATGTGCATTCGGAAAATATTTCTTTTCTTGAATTTAGCCATTTCATTTACTTTATTTTTGATGTTAAAACATGTTAGCAATGTATTACATATGCATTATTTTGTACATCAAATATAGATGCACATTAATTTTATAGAAATTTGTGGCATGACTTTCTTAATGAAAGGCTAAATCTAGCTGAATTCTAAAGACTTTAATTATAAATTTATATTTTTTATATTGGGTTTTCTTTTTATTCATGCGTATAAAATTTCGCATGCTTTTTTTTTCTATGTTATTTATAATGTGTTTAGTTTTTAAATTGATTTTGGTTAAGAATTATTCCACAATTTGACATTTTTACTTTACAGCTTTTAGTGGTACAGTTTGCAAAATGTTTTTGTGTATTACTGCCGAAAGAAATTGTTTTAAAGTTTTTTATGAATCTTAATGTAAATTGATAAGTAATTAACTGGTAGTAACTATTAGTAATGGGAGCTGAGCCAAAAAAATTAGAATCATTGCTAAATTCACTATAACTCTGATTCTAAAAAATCATGATTAAAAGATGTGAATTTCCATTACTTCAGAACAGAGTTAAAGATAAGATTGAGAAACCCAACACCAATGATTTTAAAAATTACATCACCTCTCTGTATGCGGAGGACCTGGGTCCCACATAATTGCAGTTTTGCCTGCTTTAAACTCTGTCTTTTCACATTTTGATGCCCCTGTAGCAGTAGTAGATTACATGGTTAACTGAAGTTACTCATTTTGTTCCATTTTAAAGGAATTAGGCTGTGGTTCATCTATATAAATAAAGTAACAGTGGAGAATGTCGTGGAGTCCGTCGGCATCACGTGACATAACGTTTCCGGAGATCACTCATCCTGAGAAAACATGGCCGATTTTGGCGGCCATTTTTGTCGAAAATCGGTGTATTATTTTTCTCATGAAAGTACTTAAATCTTACATATTTGGAAAGAGCTTTGAAAACTGATAATTTTTTCTGCTTACAGTTATTCTGTTACTTTAATAGTTTTACAGATATTTTAATTCTAAAAGCAGACTCCACCGCTGTCCGATAAATATCCGTAAATAAAGCGTGAATCATTCACAGTGCGAATCACTGAAATTTTTAATCATGTGTGAAATTTTTCAAACTTCATCTGGTGACGGATGGTTTGAGCGTAGCTAAGCGAAGCCCGAGCCTAGCCGAGCGAAGCCCGTCTAGTTAACAATAAGCTTCTTTAACATTTTAGCAACCTCCTTTGTCAGAACATTCTTCCAAAATGATTTTTATCTTTAACTAAATATAAAACTTGAAGTTATAAAGTACTTATAAATATATACAATAGATATTAAAAACAAGTTAATTAAAACCGGTAAATGTTAAAATTAGAACTTATAAGAGCTAGAAATAGAAGTATTTAATAAATTAAACAATTTTTTGTTATCACAGTTGTTGATATAATAGAAACAAACAATAAAATTAAAATTTTATTTAATTCATGAAATAGTGCATAAATAATACAACATAAAATAAAAAATTAAACAAACATGAAACAATTATTTGTAGTATCTGTGCATAAACAGAACTTATGGCTCATCTCCTAGTGTTTAAACTCAAACTTTAATGCTAAGTAAAAGATGCTATTTCTTATGATTTTCATAATAATGGGAAGGATGAGTTTTCTGTAGGATAAGTTACATGTTTAATTGTTTGTTTATAAAATTAGTTACAGAAATAAAATAAATTGGGAAATAAAACTTTAAAGGCATAATAAATTTGTTGTTATAAGAAAATATATAGTTTACATGGAGTTTGTCGCAATGATTTTTAGGCAAAGTTATGTATATATTTATGATGAATGGTTATTTATTTATTTATTCAAGGTAATATAACTGTGATCATTTTGAGTATTTATACTTATAAAAGGTTTATTTAATAAAGAATTTGTGGATATCAGTTGTTCCTCTCTAGATGGCTTGCTTAATCTCATTTTTTTGTAGAAAAAAAACCTTTTTTGTGTCACTATTTTCTTGTTGGTAGATTCTTGAGAGTCTTTAGGAAGTAAGTTTTGGGGTATATTAATATTAAGTAAATTTTCCACTATATTTAGAGAAATTCGTAACTTGTTGAGCTACTAAATGGTTTATTGATGCTTCTGAGTTAATTTTTGCATGTATCATATTGATTTTATTTAAAATGCTTTTCTTTCTTTATTCTTTTCAGAATTATGTTTGTGATCAATAATTGTGCTTTTTGTTATTTGTGCGGTGGGTGTTGCATGAAGAGGACCAGAGTGTGATGTATGTTCATTATATTTTTTATTAACAGCATGAATATGTTTGCACATGTTATATAAAGCTAGCTCAGTGGCAACCCGATGTGTTGCTTTTTTGATTTAAAATGAAATGGTTTTAAATCTTAAAAGATTAAAAACTGTTTAATCACTTTTAAAAATATATTAGATTTTTAAAAAAAACAAAATAATTATTTAAAATTTCCGTTTTTAAATTTTGCATTTTAAACAAAAAAGCTCATTCAATTAGAAAAAAATTCTAAAGGCTTTAACTTCTCCTTTCCTAAAACTAAAATTATTTCTGGTACTTCAAATTTATTTCTGGATTTCAATTATTAAATGACTCGTTCTCAACTAATAATTTTTCCGTTTGGCAACATGGCCGAATGAAAATATTGTCACGATGATTTCGGAGAATACGGAAATGATACGAAGCGTAGATCAGAAAAGATTTTATTGGCCAGATTGAGGAGAACATCACCTAAAATAGACCTCCGGAATATTCCCGACATTCCCACCGGAAGTGTGAGGATTATTCCAGAAACCTTGGAACCGGAACTGAAATAAATAATAGATAAATTTGCATACAGCTCGCATGCAAAGCAAATTAAAATAAAAGATGCTCTTGCGCCCGACGGCGGCTGGTTTCGAAACCGGGACCTTAGGAATACACGTCAGGAGCGATACCGCTGAGCCACCGTTACTTAGGTGAAAAGTGGCAATATTAAATCTCATCGGGGGAAAAGTGCTTAAAAAAATACAAAGATAGTTTTGATGAATTCGAAATTGGTGGCCGAAGAATCCTCATCAGTTGCTCATTAATTAGAAAAAATTTTCACGAACTTGCTTGAATTATTAGCGAGTAAAATAAAAAGTCGAACAATTACGAACTCGGCATTCACTTGCATTAAGTTACTATGACGACCAGCGCGGGAAATTTCAGAAGTGAGATTTGCAATTACGCTTTTTAGAATGAAAACATTTTTTTAATTAAATGTATTTGGTATATTTTGGAAGCTGAACATCTATCAAATGCCGATAAATCTTAAAATTGACATTAATAGGTGCAGAAAACCGAAATATTTGTCCATCAAAATTGTCGATTTCGTGAAATTCGGAAAACTCCTTTGGGGAAAAAGCTTCGTTTCCAATGAAAAACTTTTTTAACCTTATAAAAATGTGTATATCCTTAAAGATAAATAGATGTAAAACACGTGGAAATAAAAAATTTGGCGATTGGTGGACGGAAAAGTTTAATTTTGCATGCATGAAAATAGTCGAAATTTGCGAAACTGAAAGGATCTCGCCCACCCGGAATGTCAGCTGTTTCTGCTCTCTGCTTCTTTTGAGTTCGGCGGTTTTAATTTAATAATTTTAAAAAGTTTAAAGTTTTGAAAGTTGAGGATAGCGTCAGTGCACGCGTCTCGGCCGTCTGCGTATATCGATACCAGTCGCGATATCCTGCTATGCTCGGTTCGCGAGATTAGCCCGTCCCCGTGTCTGCTGACTAACAAACTAACATTTGTTTACCTTCAGCTGTTAATAGTAAGACAAGCTGAGTAGCAACCCGATGTGTTGCATTTTCGATTTAAAATGAAATGGTTTTATTTCTTAAAGACTGAAAACTGTTTAATCACTTTTAAAAATACACTCATGGACAAAAAAATTAGCGCACCAAGAAGGAGTCGTCAAAATGATACGAAATTTTACATACGTAATGACTACTTTGATATAAGTAAATGATAATAAAATCAAAGAAAAGGGATAATTTATTTCAGAGAAAAAGGCAAAAGAACGGAGGAGTTAATACTCCGTTGGGCCCCCTCTAGCGCGAATGCACGATGCGATACGATCGGGCATTAAGTCATACAAGTTCTGTATGATGTCTTGAGACATTTCGGTCCATATTTTCTGTAACCTTGCCTCTAGTTCGTTCAAACTCGTGGGATGCCCAACTCGTCGTCCCAAATGATCCCAGATATGCTCGATTGGAGACAAATCTGGGGATCGGGCAGGCCAAGGAAGGGTAGTAACAGTGCGGAGACAGTCTTGTGACACCCTTGCCGTATAAGGCCGAGCATTGTCTTGTTGAAAAATGGCTCCTGGGAGCCGTTGCACGAGTGGCAAAACATGTGGTTGCAGGATTTCATGAACATACCGCTGGGCTGTCATGGTGCCACGGAACAATACTAGGGGTGACCGTGTATTGTAGGCAATGGCACCCCATACCATCACACCAGCTGTGGGAGCGATGTGTCGCTGTACAGCAAAGGCAGGATTGAAGCGTTCAGCACGAGCTCTCCACACACGAACACGATTGTCATGACTGCCGAGATTGAATCTGGATTCGTCGCTAAAGACGACCCGGTTCCATTCCGCTGCAGTCCAGTTTCCTCGTGCGCGGCAAAACTCCAAACGGAGGCGTCGATGGGTGGGCGTCAAGGGCAGCACACTTAATGGGCGTCGCGATACCAACTGTCCTTCAACCAGGCGCCTTCGTATGGTTCGAGAAGACACAGAGGCCCCTAGTGAAGGTGCTACCTGTGCCTGGATGGCGGACGATGAAGCAGTTGGCTGTACGCATGCATTTCTTACGATGTGGCGGTCTTCTCGACGACTGGTCTGTCGAGGGCGTCCTGAACCTGGTCTTCGTGTACATGACATCTCTCGGGTCCATTGGTCCCAACACCTCCTCACAACACAATCAGAGCGGCTTAATTGACGAGCTACTCGCCTAGCTGACCACCCAGCTTCCATCATCCCGACGATTCTCCCCCTCTCAAACTGCGACAACTGCTTATATTGTCTTCGAACACGGCGTAATGGCATGTCTATCTCAGCTCTTCCTTTGTAAATGATTCAGCACACTCAAACAAGCTTTGGTTACCTGTTTTATTCTCCACAGAGTACGATGTTCAATGCCCTCTACCGGCTATACGTAATGCGCAATCACGCTGCATTTCTAATCATTTGCATATCTCTCCGACATGTACATTCATTGCAAGTTTCGTTATGATCCCGAAATTATTTCTTGGTGCGCTAATTTTTTTGTCCATTAGTGTACATTAGAATTTTTAAAAAACGAAATAATGATTTAAAATTCTCTTTATCAAATTTTGGTTTTTGGCTTTTGAAATAATTCTTTCAAATTTCCGTTCTCAAATTTTGCTTTTTAAGCAAAAAAGAAGTTCATTGAATTAGAATAAATTCTAAAGATTTTAACTTCTCATTTCCTAAAACAAAAATTATTTCTGGTGCTTTAAAATTATTTCTGGATTTCAATTATTAAATAAATGACTCGTTCTCAACTATTTTGGCATTTGGTTATTTTGCTTTTGGCAACATAGCGGAATGTAAACATTACATCTCATGGGGCAAAAATTGCTTTAAAAAATAGAAAGACAGTTCTGATGAATTCAAAATTGGTGGCGGAAGAATCCTCATCACTTCCTCATTAATTAGAAATAAATTTCACGAATTTGCTGGAATTATTAGTGAGTAAAATAATAAGTCGAAAAATTACGAACTCGGCATTCAAGTTACATTAAGATACAATGGCGATCAGTGCGGGAAATTTCAAAAGTGAGTTTTGTGAGTACGCTTTTTTAGAATGATAACATTTTTTCTATTAAATGTATTTGGTATATTTTGGAAGCTGAACATCTATAAAATACCGATAAATCGTAAAATTGACATTAATAGGTGCAGAAAACCGAAATATTTGTCCATCATATGTGCATATCCTTAAAGATGAAGAGTTGTAGAACACATGGAAATAAAAAGTTTGTCGACTGGTGGGCGGAAAAGTTTAATTTTTCATGCATGAAAATAGTGGAAATTTGCGAAACGGAAAGGAGCTGGCCCACCCGGAATGACATGTTTCTATTACCTGCTTCTTTTGAGTTCGGCGGTTTTAATTGAATAATTTAAAAAGTTTAAACATTTGAAAGTTGAGAATGGTATCAGTGCTGGTTCTTTAAGCCAGCAAAGGGTGTCTCGGAGATTTGTTAAAAGCTGCAAGCCATTTCAAGATTCCTTTATCCATTGTGAAGCGCTGTGAAGGGGAATAAGAAATAAGAAAAGGGTCAGCTATAAAATTGGATACGCAGAAATAAAAATTTGTCGACTGGTGGGCGGAAAAGTTTAATTTTGCATGCATGAAAATAGTGTAAATTTGCGAAACGGAAATGAGCTGGCCCACCCGGAATGACATCTGTTTCTATTACCCGCGTCGTTTGAGTTCGGCGGTTTTACTTGAATAATTTAAAAAGTTTAAAGTTTTGAAAGTTGAGGATGGTATTAGTGCACGTGTCTCGTCCGACCGTGTCCATCGGTACCAGTCGCGATATCCTGCTATGGTCGGTTCGCGAGATTAGCCCGTCCCCGTGTCTGCTCATTAACAAACTAACATTTGTTTACCTTCAGCTGTTATTATATAGATTAAAAAATCATGACATGTGCATTCATATGCAGAGGCATTCACAACAGATGATGTTACAAGTTTCGGTGCAAGTGTGTATTTTTGTGACTGTGTATGTTTTGTTTGGGATGTTTCGGATTTAATAATCCATTTGTTGATGGATATTTGGAGGCGATCTTAAATCACCCTTTGGCCCTCTTTGTGTCGGTAATATGAACTAGTGTGTTTTTTTGGTATTTTTTCCTTTATGAAATTTTACAAGTCTTTCAAATTGTTTATCATTTATGTATGTTTTCAAGCTTTCACAGCATTTATCAACACGCTTAAATTTTTTCTCATCTAAATAAATGTTTTGATCGTGCAATATGCAGTAAGTAGAGAATGCATGCCATAAATTTATTTTTTTTGATAAATTATCTTTAGTATGCATGTAATTACTTTTTTGAAAATATACTTTATCTGTAATCTAGCAATTTTGTATAGCTTTAAAATGTATTTCAACTTATTCTTTACACCATCTGAGTTCATTTAAAATCAGAATTGTGTCTTTATATGACTTATCAAGTGAAATGGTTTTATTATGAACATCTTCCTTGTATGTATGTTTATGGTACAATTGGCAATATTGAGTTATGTTCTATTGTGTCAATGAATCCCGGTGGCGTAGTGGTTAAAAGCGTCAAGCTGCCATCCCACAGGTCGAGGGTTCAACCCTGTGACTAGGCAAGGTCGACTCAGCCTTAAATCCCTTCAGTGGGTCGATAAAATGAGGACCAAGCATGCTTGGGATCTCTGGGGGTCCCACGTCAGGTTGACCACCTGACTGAGACATATGCTGTATGGCACCCCAAGCCCACGGTTACGAAAGCGGAGATGGGTACCGCCGGCCCTGGTCCACATCGGACTGTTGCGCCGTGAGTTTTAAGTCTATTGTGTTAATTTTTTAAAAATTGAATAAACTGATATATTTATGTCTACTTTCAAATTCATCCACACATATATTTTTGTGTTTTATGATATACAGAAGTGAATTAATTTGAATGAAAGGAATTAAATAACGTGATTCATACTACATGTGCAATTTGGGGTTTTCTCTCAGATTTCAACAAGTATGAATTAACTTTCTGTTCAGAAGTAAAAATTTATGGGCTTTTGCATACAGATCTATAGTAATTTGCAATGATTTCCATTTTTTTTTCACTAATGACTAGAGACAGAAGTAAACTTAAAATACATATTCAAAAATATGTGAAAAAAATTAGCGAAGTCATTCACAAGATCTTCTGTGCCTACAATATCAATCAAAAATTGAGTGGTCTTGTTTAGTTGTATAACAGACAAAGTGCGAGTTATAGCCATTATTTCATCAACTGTTTCAATGCAAGTTGTTGAACACTTTCTGATATTATACAAATAAAAAAACTATGTGATTAAACAATTATGTTAATTTGTAAGCTCAAATAATGTTATAACATTTTTGTGGGGCATAATAGCTAGATTTTTCATTCCAAAAAGTTAGATTTCACTGAATAATTTACATTAGGGAATTTTTAAAAAAAATATTTAACCCAATGTATTTTTAAAGCAACTATAAACAGTATATGAATGATCATAACATTTTAACTAAACTGTCAATAGTTATTTTAACCTTTCTTCTTATGTGGCATAAAAAAATTAATAAAATATCAGTTTTAAAAAGCTGTAAAATGCAATTTACAATTAGCCCATCCATTTGCAATTAAAGTTTTAAATCATTGTTTTTCTAATACAAAAACACTTCCAAGGAACTGGTAGATAATTTTTCTGTCCATTTCCTTGATTTCAGGGTTGGCCAAAACTGCAAAATCTACATATACATGCACAATGAGAAAGTTTTTTCTTCACAGAATTCTAAATTTATTTCAAGTTTGTTTAATCCTTGTGTAAGAAAGGCTGTGACATTTCAAATACAAAACACCGATCAAAAAGTGAAATGTCATTCCCCTAAAATGAAAGATCACTGTTATTTGTACCCAAAATAAATTCTTGGATTTGAATGTGAGATCTTAAGACTGATATGTTCTCAGATTATACATCTAAAACAAATGTTTCACCTGAGACATTAATTGAAATCAAAAGATTTTTTATTCGTCAGATTTTTTTTAACAGTATGGGAATACAGTTGCTCATCTCAATGCATCAACTCATAGATATGCAGGTTCCTACATAAAAATATATATCAAAATTAATCATTCTTAGCATTCTTAGAATTAAAAGTCTTTTCTTTCCTTTGATCTTGATAATTAATTATGAGCCTCTCTTAAATGGATTCGGAATACATGTAAGTTTGAAAATCTTTGAAAGTGGAGTACCTAGGTCTTGAAGACTATCTCCTGTAAGCAAGTTATTAATATCAAGGTACGTGTGCTCATTAGTAAATAATTTAAAAGGTAAAAAGTTAAGAATTAAAAAATTAAAGAAGTAATTTCGGTAAGAAATTAATTGAGAATAAAATTAAAAATTAAAAATGTTAAAAAATTTAGAAGTTAAAATATTAAAATAAGAAATGCAAATAACCATAAAAAAGAGCCCTTTTCGGGGTCATGCATTTTCGTATTGAGATGATTGTAGAGATCAAAGGGGGAAAGCTAAATATAGCAAGAAGGAAAGTTTGAAAAAAAAAAACGGCACCGCCTGGGATCGAACTTACAACATCGGTAATACCAAGCCAACACGTTAACACAGTGCAACGGTTGCACGCTGAAATTTCAGAAAGATACTGTAGTTGAAGGGACGTAAACTACGTCATAGCCAGAAAAGTGAGCGGCTCCGCCCATCGACCAATCAAAGTCCGAGTGCGTATAGTCGAAGGGCAAATTCTAGGCGCCTGTTAAAAATGAGCCTAAAATTGAAGATCAACTCATGGCGTCATTGCCCAAAGAAAGAGTTACTTTAAGTTCCCCTTTTTCTAAGACAGGTGTTGATTTATGTGGGCCGTTCTACATGAAGTATAAAAATCAACGGACAGGAATTATGAACAAAGTATATTTCTTCAAAATATTCAGAAATACTGTAATCCGAGTGAAAGACGGCTATTTATTCAATTTTTTTTTCACATTTGAAGGAATTGAATTCATTCCTGTAAATTTTTAATTCTTAATTTTGCTATTATAGATTAACTATAAACAATGTTTTTCATACTTTCTTGTGTAAAACCTTTTCATGTAGCCTGGTGTTGTTATTGTAGAATTAAAACAGATAGCAATTATTCAAGCTTGTTTACAATTTTTGAAGGATCTCTGCTGCTAAAAAAAGTATTTTTAACACTTTTGCTTCTGGATTTATTAGTGCATTAGTTTGCATATATATTTCAAAGGCTTATTATGACGATAAACTTATTTTCGATGAAACAATGCTTTTGAAACAATTTCTACTATCAATATCAACATTGCTGCAAAATACCCAAATATTAGAATAAGAAATGCGTCAGAAATATCGTCTAGTTTTAGGGGCTTGATGTTAGAGTCTGATCCGTCGGTTGCCAATGGGATCATTTTAAGTTCGAAAAAGAATGCCGCTTCACTGATTAGTTTTGTATATAAACCTCCTGCAACGATCCGATGAATAACGTTATTCAACTTCTTCATGCAACGAAATCTGACTGAAACTGGTATAGCAATCATGTTAGAGGTGAAGGCCTCCTCCGAAATAAGATAATCTCTCCTAAAACCACTCAAAAAACTCCTCTCCCCTAGAAAAGCTTTCTTGTAAGTGTTGTTCCTTAAAAATTCTTCAGTACCCATTGACTGGTTTATACCTCGCATCAAGCACTTTCCAATAGCTTGAAGAGACTCATCACTTGAGTAAATCAGGATCTCATTAGAGTAACCCCCTTTGGGAGAAAGACACCGAAATGAATCTTTCACCGCAGCTTTAGATAAGTCCGATATATCGCGAATTCCGGTCAGAGATGGAATAGACAAGAAAGCTAAAAGGGTAGCTTTGTAAGAGGAGGTTATGATGAGAATTCCCAAGATCCAAGGAAACATGAGGAATCGGATGTTACGTGATTCCATCCTGTAATTCAGTGACTGCTCAAGTAGACTTCCAAACACGTTTAAAAGGACTTCTCCATAGGTCCGTTTTCTTCGGAACAGAATGTAAAGAAGTTGGGACACTATAGCCAGAACTGCCAACATCATAAACCACACCTCGTAAGAAAATGGGTAAAAAATTGCGAAACTTTTAGGTAGAGGCTGAGGCTTATCTGTCACGAATGTAGCTTCCGACAATAGATACGGATAGCTGAATCTGACTGCACTGCGTCTGTCTTCACTCGCCACTAATCCTGCCACGGCTAAATCTGCCTCGCTTCGTTTCACCATTCCGATCACGCCAGTCCAGTTACCGTCAGGCCGTCTGTTTCCGAATTCACCGTCTCGTGGTGTGAGAATTTCGTAGGCTACTCCAAGGGCTTGAAAAAGAATACGAATCAGTTCACCCTCGTACACATGAATAATTGTGCCGTTTTGGGTTTCGACGGAAAATGGTTTTATTTTTGGAGAAAATACGGATGCGAATTTCACAGTTTTAGGCAATTTACATATTTCCATTATTGAATGATTTATATGTATATATATCCTGTGCACGGTAACACATCAACGCACTCAATGTTTAAAAGAAATATCTAAAGCACTTAACGTTTTTATCCTTGTATCTTATTGAGCAAGTTGGGAAATAACAAATTTGCTGAAAATATACACCACAAGAGCTCTGTCGCAGCTAATGCGTATGTACTGCTTAGAATTAAATATATATCCAGTTACATATTATTCTTCATAATGAAAAAATGCGTATGTTTTATGAAATTTAAAATATTTGACAAACTGCCATCTTTATAAATTTGCAGTTTTATATTAAAAAAACTTGTAGACGATCTTTTTCATTCTTTTAAGGTGCTTTTATAAACTTCTGGTGCGAAGTGTCATTTGATATTGCTCATTAGAAATTCTGCACACAAAAAACTATAAATAAATAACTGGTGAGTATTATAAATTCTGATGACGAAATTATATATTATTTTAGAAATAGAGTATTTTAAGATACCCTTTTCTTACGTAATTCATTCGATGAACATCAGCTCACTTGTATCCAATAATCTTGAATTTAACGAACTTATTCTGTTGATTTTTTAATTGCAGTAATTCGTAGATGTATACGATTCTTAAGACATGCCCAAATCCGTAACTGAATTCGATATACGTAAATCACATTCATTTAAGTCTGTCTTCTCTTAACCCATAAACTGAAAATATGGAAGCACTTATAATACAAATATTAAAAAAATGGATACATAAATTTCATATACAGTATATAACAATGATATACGTAAACTTCTAAGTCTTATGATTCCTTGATAAGACGAATTTAGAGTAAACTGCAGACAATCTGAAATCATTATTTTAGAGACAGATTTTATTTCATACGCATTTCTTGCAGTAAAAGTACTAAATTATTTTGGAAATAAAATTATTTTTGAAAATCGAGCTTACATGAAAATTTCACTAATTTACAGTTTTTGCTGAATTTTGTTAGATTAATAAGTTTTCTTTTTGGTTATACTGAAATCCACTTGATGATTATCATATTTTAGTTCCATTGTAAAACATCTAAATTTAAAGAATGTCTATCCTTTAGACATTCTCATGTCTCATTTCACAGCTTCAGTAGCTTCTGTTAGAAAAGAAACAGAACATGTATAAATTTGTTTTCGTAATGATCTTATTTTTCACATTGAAATATCCCATGAAATCCCAAAACTTTTAGTTTAGATAAATGATTGTTAGAATTTTAGATACATGTAGAAATTACTCTTTCATAAAGAAACAAATTTTGAAAAATTATTGTTAGGAACTCGAAATTTTTCTTAAGGCTCCAAGAAAATTTACACAACTTTAGTAGCTTCTGTTAGAAGCGAATAAAAAAAATCCCTAAAGTTCTGTTTCATGAAGATCGTATTTTTCTGATTAAAATATAACATGAAATCACAAAACTTTTAAGTCGTGTAAATAATTGGTAATTATTAACTGCATATAGCAATTACTCTTTCGTAAAGAATGAAATTTTAAAAAACTCTTGATGGGAACTTAAAATTTTCCTTGAGGTTCAAGGAAAATAATCCCGCAATATTTTTTAGATATCGAAGTGTCATGAAAATTTCACTAATATATGGTATTGCAGAATTTGGTTAGCATAATCAGTTTTCTTTTTTGTCCACTGGATGAAAAATCCACTAGATGATTACTATATTTTAGTCGATTGTAAAACATCTAAGTTTAAAGAAAGTTTATCCTTTAGATCTCTTGTATTACACAGCCTCAGTAACTTCCGTCAGTAAAGAGGAAAGCGAACATCTCTTAATCTGTTTTTCGTAATGATCGTATTTTTCAGATTGAAATAATCCATTAAATCCCCAAACTTTTGGATAAGATGAAGGATTGAGATAGTCTTAGCTACTTACATCAATTACCCTTTCGTAACGAACGAAATTTAAAAAAGAACTCTTGAGGGAACTTGAAATTTTTCGTGAGGTTCAAGGAAAATTTTCCCGCAATCTACAGTTCCAGAAATATTAAGCAGCTAAAATATACAAAATGGTTCACAAAATTTTCAGCTCCTTCTATTCATGTACTGTCAAAAGTAGCATTCTAAACTACTGCTAGACAAACTGATATCGATAACATAAACCTGGCGACAAGAACTTAATCACCATGAAATGTTGTTTAAATATGGAAATTACCTTTTTAATATTTTATTTTGTTTCTTTACGCTTAAATTTTTAAAAACAGAACTTATATAAAACTAAACCAAGTGTTTATTATAAACAGCTTGAGTAACTGTAATTAGGACCAATTTTCAGAAGTATAAATTGAGTTTTATCGACGAGAATTTTTAAACTTAATCAAACGATTTCATCAACTAATTTATCCTGACTGGCGAAATACTGAAATCTTTCAGTATTGATTTAATTAAAGGTACATTAAAACTTTTGGTTTGAAGAATTTCTAAAAAAAAATAATTTAGCATGTTTGAATGAACACAGCTAAATTTTATTGATGTTTTATCGATGAGTGTGCTTAGAATAATCCAAGTGACTTTATAAACTATTGTATTTTGACTGGGACACCCTAAAAAATTTTCAGTATGGATTTAGTGAAAGGTACATAAAAACTTTTGGTTTAAATAATTTCTAAAAAAAGTTATTTTAGCACGTTTGAATGAACACAGCTAAATTTTATTGATGTTTTATCGATGAGTGTGCTTACAATAATCCAAGTAACTTTATAAACTACTAGTTGATACCCGTCAAAACGTGACGGCTAGATAGTACATAAATGTACTAATACGCAAATTATACTCAACACATCATTGCCAAATGTTGAAACTCATAATAATGCGCAAAAACAAATTAAGGGAACGGTGGACCTTTATTTGAGCAAATCTCGTCATTGAAATACTGCTTGTGTTATTGTAAAAAATATATATATTTCTGTAGGTTATTAGTACCAAAATAATTTTTTTCAAGTAAAAAATCATTCATGAAGCTTCTATAAAGTAATTTATAATGAGTAAGTGTAGTAATAAATTTTAAATCTTTTTTTCTCAAATCAGATTTTTCAAGATTTATAGATTTTTGAAATGCTCCATGCTACTTAATGTTTCTTCAAAATTCATGAAATTGATAAGGAAAAATTCTGATGCTGTTTACAAAAAAACTGGGTATGCATTTTAAAATTCGACTACATTAAGGTAATTAAATTTGATTTATAACTTTTCAAAAGGCAAAATTTTGATGAAAATCGAGATGGAATTCAGAAAAAAATCTCTCAAAAATTAACTATTCAAGGGATTAAATAATCGATACTCAGATTTGTTTGTTATACAGTTTAAAGAGATAAAATGCAAAATCGGGGAAATATCTCAAAAATTAAGTAGCAAGGAGCATTTTAAAATTTTGTTTACAAATTTCAAATTTTTAAAAAAATCTTAAAATTATAATGAGATTGAAAATTTCTTTTAAGGTATTCTATTTATTTATAGTGAAATGTGTATATGTACAAAATTTCGTATCTCTATGATGAAAAGTAAAACAAATGAATTTTAATGTTCACCGTTCCCTTAATGTGTTTAAGCGACTAAGTGCTTAGTGCTGTAACGCGTTGATCGAGGTAGCAATCGAATCAACGAAAAATCACAGCCAAATAAATTAAAATCGACGAATTTATTTCAATTCGGAGGAGAAAATTTGAAGATTGATGATCAGTTACACAGTTAATGATAGCCCTCTAAGATGACGACTGAGTCCATTAGGAGGAGTTACCACCTGAAGTTTCGCTAATTCAATATTATCGAATAGTTCATTAAAATTAGAGCAAGTCCCTCTATTTTCGCTCCCTGCAGGGCGGATGACTGCGAGGCACTTTATAGGATCAGAATGATCCGGACTTGATGATCTCGTCTTGAGACCTCGTCGAAATGTAACCAAGCTTCCTAGCCGAAGCTAAAAGTTCTCTTCTTGGGAAAATAAGCCGCCAACTACGCAAGTCCGCGTATAGCCTTTTCTTTCGACCCTGGATGGTCGGAGGAGTCTACCACATCTTAGCAGATCGCTAACTAACTTTTTCTCGCTGGTCTAATTTTGGACTCTCTCGCTTCGTCCAGAGAACTCGTCTCCTATTGGATCTGCTAATGGTGATGTAAATTTTAGACTTTCCGATTTGTTGGCAGGCAAGCTGAAATTTTCGTGATTTCCCGGTGGTCCTGCGTCATTAATCTGGAGCACCGTGGCGAATTTCTGTTCCGCCTAGATGTCATGTTTTTCCAACCGCTTTGTGTTCCTTTCGTTCCAGCTCGCCGTCACCTGCTATACGTTAAAGAGTGGGGCGTGTCTGTTAGCTGCGACAATTCCATGTGTGCAGCGTATGTTTTAATTGTGCGAATTATTTAATTCGTCACAATCCCTCCCCCGTTGGGGATATTTTGTCTTGCAGGCAAAATCTGGAAACAAGGGTTAACATGGCTCACCTGACAACATCATTAGAGGCAATCATAATTTAATCTTTAAAATTACAAAATTAAGTACTTAAAAATTTTAAAAACAAACATTATTTGCAAAACTATTATACAATTATACACTACTAAATTAGTCAATTAATTCCAAATTCTTAAATTATTGCATTGATTACACATTATTAAATTACTCTTTTATTCTGACAGCATCCTGCTCAAACAGTCTGCGTTCAATTTCCTTTTCAGAGAATTATAGCAAAATACACATCCTTTTAACTAATTTTCGTTGAAGAAATCTATCACTAACCAAAATTCGTGTATGTTTCTTTTCTAGTAAAACATACCATATACAAGTCATTTAAACTAAATTCCCTTCGGAAAGCCTAGCGGCGTTCACAAAAACCGTCTCATTATTTTTAACAAAAACAGAACAGTTATACAATTGGACACATTATTAAGTAACTTCCCTACATAGAAATAAGCAATTTAAAATTCAATTAACAACGCAAAAAAAATCAACACAGTAGATCAATACGATTAAATTCCTAGGTTTCCTATTTACACGGATTACCTAGATCATTATAACTACATTTGACAAGGTTCGAATTTCTCTAATCTACACCACTTAAATTTGGATGTAACTTTCTCACTCACATCCCACTTGTTCTGAAGTGCCCAAGAAAACTTTTCACTGGGTCTCGGAAATAAACCGTTCCCTTTATCTTAGAAAATTTCCTCAACTTTCTCTTCTGCCTAAGTCCTAGACAACTTTGCGCCTTCTTGGCTAATTTACTTTCATTTCCAACTTTTGAGCTCTCATAAGCCCAGAACAACATTTCCACACGCCTCCCGAGTCGCCCTCGAGTTCCTAATAATAGCTTCTTGAGTTCCACTTTCGGTTTCTCATTTACCCCTTGGGACTCGACATTTTTGGTTGTCTCAGTCTTATGCAACTCCCCTTTCAGAGCGTCACTACTGAAACATCTGGTCATTCCATTCTCCTGGGGGGATATACAACGCTCGACCCTATTTTTCGTGTTTCCCTTTAACTCCGTCGAATCCTGACAATCCAGGTTGGGCGGATTAGCGTTCCTCCTCTGGCTTGGAGGTTCAACAATGACTTTTCCTAAACCTCCCACTTGGAAAGAAATGCCCACAAAAGACTCTGAACTTGCCTTCGTCAAAAGTGTGTGCGGTTTTACGAAACCAGTTTCCCTCTGGTCAGAATTAGGTCCCTGAAGAACGGTTGTAGGGGAACTTCCCTCAATACCTGTTTCAATCCTGTTACAAAACGCAAGTTCCGGCCTTTCGCCTGACCGAAATTCCTCTCTATTCTTATAGAATAATTGATTTGGTTCCCTCAGAGTTCCGGCTCCTACGAATTCCCTAAGGATCCGCTCGCTAAATTTGGACTCAGTCTCTTGACTCGTTTCCTTTTTGCGTCGACTTTCTCGCGTCACTACAGCATTAATTTTCTGAGAATTATTTTCACGGGAGTCAATTAATTTTTGGGTGGAATTCCCCATTAAATAATGGTTCATCTCTACGGATTTCCCTAGGATAGCTGCTTTCGTCAAAATGGTTCCAAATTCGGGGCTCTCTAATTTTATCCGAGCTAGCGGTAAGCACCTCATTTTCTAGGGGCTGCCTTACCCATATTTTTCCCCTGTAAAATCCTCGGGTTTAGTCACGAGTAATGGAGCTAAATCAAGACTACTACCTGTATCTCGTAAAATAGTCATTTCCCTAGAATTTACCTTGACCTGGCTTAAATAGGGTTTAAAAGAGGGATCAAAATTTTTCGTCACGGCCAGATAATTTATAATTCCCACCTCCTTCCTGGGTTCGGGGCAATTCGGTTTAATGTGATATGGCTGATTACAATTATAGCATACGATTTCCTTCTTACGTTCAAACTCCCTCGTTCGAAATTCAGGATCTATATTCCTAGCACTATGTCCATTGTTTTGCCCGCTCTCGCTAGTTTCAACCCTTTTCTCAACCTGGGGTTTTTCAGTTTTCGGGAGGTCAACGACTCTTTTTTTCCGTCGGTTTAAAACTTTGGGGTTTTTTTAAGAAGCGTCTAGATGCTTCATAATGGTCTAGTTTCTTTGCTAGATCATCCGGATCATTAAATTTTCCCCAGTCATCTATGAAATGTTCTTTCATTTCATTAGGGGCGTGTTTTTTCAACTGATCCGCTATCATCAGGTCTTTCAATGTCTCATAATCTATGACCTCGATTCCCTCTAACCATCCTTCTAGGTAGCTACGCAACTCAAAGATGAGATCTTGCCATAGCGTCCCTTCTTGTTTCCTGTGTGTCTGAAATTTCGTTCTAAATGCTTAGCTAACAACACGGATTTAACATGGTCATAATAATCCCATTTATCGTCCGGTATTTTAACAATTAACTGAGCAATCTCTAGGGGTAGAAATTCAATTAAGTGGGTCACCCAATCAGCCAGATCAATATCTATTTTCCGAGATTGGCGCTCAAATAATGTAAGAAATAAAGCCATATCGGACTTTTCTGGGTCGCATTTTTGCATTCTAAAGGTTTTGCGGGGTCTCGCGCCCTCCTTACTCGTAGACGCTACGCTAGCGGTTTCGGCGCTTTGCGTTAACCGTAACTTCTCAAGTTCAAAATTTCGCTCCTCCCTTAGTCTCTGAGATTCCAATTCTCGTTCCTCCCTTAACTTTCGCGATTCCAATTCTCTAGCCTCAACTTTTAGTCTATCCTCAATTATGGTTTCCAGCATTAATTTGGCACTTTCTTCGTCATAATCTTCTCTCCCTACGATTTACTTTGAGAGGTCTATTATCGTCTCTTCATCCCCCACCTCCAAGCGAAATTTTCTAGCGAGGTTTTGAAGATCGGCTTTTCTATTCCGTTTTAAGACAGCCATATTAATATCTTACAATTTTACTGGGCACAGTTTTCTAGACAATTTTACACTCCTAGCTTCCCTTTCCAAAATTTCACAAAATGCAATACACACAGAAATACAATAATACACAATTCTCTTATCGACTTAGCAGAAGAAAAGGAACTGTTCTTCCATTCAATCGCAACTGCTTTTGAGTAGGGTAGAAAAGCTTAAACTCTACAATCGTTGTTTGCTTTCAAATTACAACATACAATAAATAATCAATAATTCGATTGTTAGGAATAATAATATCATTTCACCATCAATATAACACTTAGTTGCAATAAACACTTTTCATATACGACACTATACTGAATTCTTTCACTGGCTAATTTAATTCGTAATATACACAATTCAAAAATGCACTCAGAATTTTTGCAATTAAGACCACCTTAAAATTTTACTCAATTAATTTTATAATTCAGACTTGCATACTGTTTGAACAGTTACTGATGCTTGCGCGTAACTCTTGCTCTACACATACAATTCTACTAAATTTTCACTTCTAATATTTTCCACATATTTTAATTCAAACCCAATTACTTTTTGATTAGAATCAAGTGCATTTACTAATTTATCTTACAGCACCGTTCAACAATTATACATGCAAAACTAAGAATAGTCTTTAAATTTAAAATTAATATATATTACTTTTACTACACAATTTCTTTGCCTCTAAGAATGAGCCAGGCTTACCTTCTCTGACGACCCTCGTTCTGCAATCGATGTAGGTCAGCTCAATGTTGTGGCTCCTTTGCGAAATTTTGTCGGCATGGCGACGGATATTAGTACACAGCGGTTTCCATCGGCTGAGGCTCCCGGTACTTCCTTCTACTTTCCAGGACGGGATGTCCTAACAGGGGTGCTTCCTGGACAGGGTGTTCTACATCTATCTTCGTCGATAATGTGCACAATGTCGTGGGCCGTCACTGTTGATTAAACGACGATTCTTGATCCCACCGCTGCCACCAATATAAGGCTGTAACGCGTTGATCGAGGTAGCAAACGAATCAACAAAAAATCACAGCCAAATAAATTAAAATCGACGAATTTATTTCATTTAGGAGGAGAAAATTTGGAGATTGATGATCAGTTACACAGTTAATGATAGTCCTCTAATATGACGACTGAGTTCATTAGGAGGAGTTACCACCTGAAGTTTCGCTAATTCAATATTATCGAATAGTTCATTATAATTAGAACAAGTACCTCGATTTTCGCTCCCTGCAGGGCGGATGACTGCGAGGCACTTTATAGGATCAGGATGATCCGGACTTGATGATCTCGTCTTGAGACCTCGTCGAAATGTAACCAAGCTTCCTAGCCGAAGCTAAAAGTTCTCTTCGTGAGAAAATAAGCCGCCGACTACGTAAGTCCGCGTATAGCCTTTTCTTTCGACCCTGGATGGTCGGAGGAGTCTACCACAGCTTAGCAGATCGCCAACTAACTTTTTCTCGCTGGTCTAATTTTGGACTCTCTCGCTCCGTCCAGAGAACTCGTCTCCTATTAGATCTGCTAATGGTGATGTAAATTTTAGACTTTCCGATTTGCTGGCAGGCAAGCTGAAATTTTCATGATTTCCCGGTGGTCCTGCGTCATTAATCTGGAGCACCGTGGCGAATTTCTGTTCCGCCTAGATGTTTTGTTTTTCCAACCGCTTTGTGTTCCTTTCGTTCCAGCTCGCCGTCACCTGCTATACGTTAAAGAGGGGGTGTGTCGGTCAGCTGCGACAATTCCATGTGTGCAGCGTATGTTTTAATTGTGTGAATTATTTTAATTCGTCACAGTGAGTATCTAACGTCAGATTTAAAAATCTCACTGAGCATGCGCAGAAAGCAAAATTTTTAATTATAAATTATCACTAATTAAACAGTGCGAAATAAACAATTTCCATGAGGTTTAATTTTATATTTCCCAAACATAATTATCATAAAAATAAAAATGGCAGAGAGAGATCTAGAGAGACTCCTCGGAATAAACGTGTTTAATCATTAAAACCTGTCACTGAGCATGCGCAGAAACAGTGAGTATCTAAAGCCAGATTTATACATGCTACATGCCACTGAGCATGAGCAGAAATCAATTTTAATTGTAAATTATCGCTAATTAATAGAAAGTGCGGGTACAAAAACAAAATTTGACAATTCTACAGATTACAATCTTTCGTTTAAGAACAAAATGAAGTAAATTGATGCAGCGGTTTTCTCTCACGGACTGCCCAAATAGTCGGCTTAGCAACTTAAATATATAGATTGTATGTATTTAGTGAAAGGTACTTTAAAACTTTTGGTTTAAATAATTTCTAAAAAAAGTTATTTTAGCACGTTTGAATGAACACAGCTAAATTTTATTGATGTTTTATCGATGAGTGTGCTTACAATAATCCAAGTGACTTTATAAACTATTGTATTTTGACTGCGACACCCTAAAAACTTTTCAGTATGGATTTAGTGAAATGTACATTAAAACTTTTAGTTTAAATAATTTCTTAAAAAAATATTTTAACACGTCTGAATACCAGAAGCTAAAATGGTGGTAAAAGTTTGCCACAGAGGACCACTTGCTTTACAGTTAATATATATATTTTATTTCTACAAGGTGATTTTTTCTGACGATCCTTTTTCTCCTTTCATACTGAACTAAAATCGATAAATGAGCTACCATTTTAAAGATTAAGATCTCCGCTTTTGACGAATTGTTAATTTAGAATGACACATTGTATTGTTTGTTTAAAAATCCAAGTATAAATATCATAAGCATTTTTTCTTCCGCTAGATGGTGTGCCATTAAATACCTCTGTGTCTAAGTCGGATAAGGGCACGTTATATCCGTAGACCGGATGAGGTAATGACCAGATTTGAGAAAGAAAAAGCTGTACTAAATTTCTGTCTGTCAAAAGCTGTTTAGTATCAATCTTAGCGGAAAGATGACATGGCCATTTGAAATTGTACAAAAATTATGCAGTCCTCTGTAACACGACTTACTTTATGCTAATAAAATTAACTTCATTTTTTTTCCGATGAAAATCTCTCAGCTTACTTTGGATACAGCTAAGAAACATTTAAAAACACAGCTGCAATTTTATGTCCATACTTAGTTAATCAAACAATGAACCCCAAAAACTATAAAGCAAAAAAATTTACCTTGGGCAGATTGAAAGGATATTTCTACCTCTTTAAAACATTCTTTAAACCAGGGATGCCCAAACTTATTGCGCCCCCCCCTCTCCCAACACCCTGGAAAATTACCTTTTCAAGTGAACAAACTGAGATGCACTGTCATTTGCGTCCTTATATATGACTACTAGGGTCGGTTTAGGGATCCGATCCCTTCAGCAATCATCGTCAGAGAATTTAAACACTAAAATACAACGAATAAAGGTATTTAAATTTTGTGGTTACGCATCCCACGTCCTGCAAACAGTCGCAGGCAGAACAAAAATTCTTTTCCTTTCCCCACCGGCGAGAAGTTCCCTTCCCTCCACCTCTCCACGTATGGGAAAAATTTGTTTCTTCGAGAAGTTATCTTCCTCTCCCCGATTATGCGCCATCTGGCGCATAATAGAACCATATATTGTATAAAAAATTGAATAAAAATTTTTCTAGAATAAAATTTAAAATTCGGGCTTCAAGGTGCACGTACTCATTGTCTGCACTACCTGTGTGCCAAATTTCATGGCTGTAAGTGCCATAGATTCGTCTGGAGGCCACAGGCAGACAGACAAACACTTCCTTTCATTAGTATAGACATTTCTGCCTATGTCCTAGAACAGGGGTTCGCAAAATTTTGAGCCTTAGGGCCACACTGACTGCCTTCACTCTGTCCAAGGGCCAAGACCTTGCTAGCTAGCTTATCATATTTTTAAAGAAAAATATCTAAAGTCATCATTGCTGGAATTGTATAAGAGTTTTCCACTCACACAGTTTCATCCATTGCATAAATTTGCCCGTGACTTTTTTCCGCTTTCAGCACAACTTATCTGCGTGAAAAACATTCTCTAAAATGAAATAAATATGCAAAAAAAAATTTCAGGTAGTCTCTTCTAACGAAACTACCGCGGGTTATTAACATAGGATTAGTTATCGTTGCTTACCTCTTTTGTATATATATATGTATGTATATGTTATATATATATATATATATATATATATATATAGGTACTTTTCTGTTTAACACTAGAACCGCGGAGCGGGTCAATTTGACCCAAAACGATGTTTAATTTATCACCACGCGAAAAGTATCGATTGAAAAAAAAATTCCTTTTATGACTTTTAATATTTTAAAGTGAAGAACAATTTACCAAATTTAAAAATTCGTAACGTAAATAATTTTCCGATTATTAACACTTATACCTAGAACCGCGGAGCGGGTCAATTTGACCCGTAAGAAATGTTAATGCACAAATAACGAAAAACAGATGCATTTGCTCGAACTGTAAATGTAAAATACTTCTAACCCACCCTAGAATTCCTTAAATAGACTGTACCAGAAGGGGGAATAGTGAAGGTTTTTCATTCAAGGTCTTTATATTAGGTTTGAAGCACGAACTACGTTCGAATGCAGTGATAAATTACTGCGAATATTTAGAAGACTTTTGGAAGTTACTTTTATTCTGAAATTAGTATATGTATAAAAACTATGTGATGACGCCGTCTTGCTGCTCAGGAAGCTTTAGAATTTTTAAGGGGACACAGTACCCTGTCAAATTTTTTTTTAATTTTAAGTATTTCAATAAACATTGTAATTGTATTGAATTTTAGCAGTCATTTTAAAACATATTCTGAAAGGTAAAATTTATTTTAACAGTAAATTTAATTAAAATTTTAATTTTTTAATTTTTTTTCAATTTTTAAACATCCTTATAACTTTTTCAAATATTAATATTTTTGCTCCAATTTTTTATAGGTAATGTATTTATGTCTACTATATAAAAATTGGCATGGGTTTTTTAGATACTTTTAAAATTACATTTTATATAAATTTTTTTCTATCATTTGCAGTGAAAAACGATGAAAACTGGCACTTTGTTGTATATTTTTGAATATAAAAAGAGAAATAAGCATGTTATTGCATAATTCCATGCCAATTTTTATGCTATACATAATAGAAAACCTGTATAAAAAGTTTAATACTTGATAACATTTTATCCATCCAACTTCAATATAAAATATTTTATGCAATTTTAAAAACATGTCAGTGAACTGTAGAAAATAGAGTCGACAACAACTGCTCTTGGTTTAATTTTTTTTTAAATTCAACAAATAAATCTTAATGTTAATTCCATGCGAAGTTTCATTAAGCGTATAATAAAAAATATGTATAAAAACTTTTATATCTCTATCGGAATTATTAAAAAAATTATAACGTTCTCAATATATGACAGTTAAGAAAAGATACCATCAAGAAAAAATAAATCATGCTAATTGAGAAAGTCATACCTGAAATTTGTATAAAATTAATGTGGAACTAGATTTGATGTACAAAGTATTGCATATGTAAAGCATTTCAACCATGTTTTTATCATCAAAAATTTCGTTTAGGGTTGTAAAAGCATGAAAATTTTTAAAAAAATAAGAAAAATTGATGAAATTTTCACTCATGAAACATACCATTTACTACCACATTTTCTGAGAAAATTTTAAAAACATGCTTATTTTACTAAATTAAAATCCCCAGGTTTATAGGTAACAAATATAACTAATAGAAATATAGCGTAAAGTTCAAGCAAAAGCATAAAAATATACACTTCAGGAAGAAAAAAAATGCTGATTACAATTTTTCAAACGAAAATAAATAGCTAGGTGCAGAACTACCATTACTATGTGTAAACAATCCAAACAGTTACTTTTAACGGCTACTTCTTTCGCTCTGGTGAACAAAAAAATAATTAATTATTAATTTGAGTTTTTAGGCTAGTGGAAAAAAATACCACGCCCACTTTAAATGGTCACTTGTCCCTTTAATTTTCTCACAACCTTATAAAAATCTAAATAACTTTTAAAGTATTCAAGATACAGCTTTGAAATTTGGTGATCATATATAGAAAGGTGGGGACAATAATTTGAGTCAATAAAAAACAAAATCGATATTTTGACGATTTTTAGGGTACTGTGTCCCCTTAAAACAATTATCTTAAAAGGATTCAGAAGGTTCGAAAAAAGGTTTCTCAAAATTTGATTTTGAGTAGTGAGGATGAATACCTGCCTGCTAATGAAGAAAATTTCGTTTCGAATGAAGAAAATGAAAGTGAAGATGACTCTGGCAATGCTCTAACAATTGCTGGTTCTTCTCATAGCAATACTGATGATAATTTATCTGATAAAAAAATAAAAATCAAACAATCCAAGAAAAGATACACACACGCAAAGAAATTTTAAAAAGAAATCGACAATAACATTCAAAGTTGGAAATAATGAAGATGGCAAAGATGGGACAATTTGGAATGTCGTTCAATTAGGAACAAACGATAGAGGAAGAAAATCAAAGTGTAAAATTTTGAAAGAAGTTGGGGGTCCAACACTACATGCTAAACGCAATGTTATCGACAACAGTCCTTCAAGTGCTTGGAGACTTTTTATAGATGAATGGATATTGAAACACATAAAGAAATGTACTGAAGATGAAGCTCATCGGTAGATTCATTAAAGAGAATGGCAGATAACATTAGAAGAAATGATGCTTTTATATAAATTTTATATGCACGTGGTATATATTGTGCAAAAGGATACTGGATATCTTGTGGTCAAAGGACTGAGGACCACCATTTTTCCAAAATACAATGTCAAGAGACCAATTTCGTGAAATAATGGGATTTTTACGCTTCGACATAAAATCAACAAGATCAAAGCGTCTAGAGACAGGCAAATCTGCCCTTATTTCGGATATCTGGAATCGTTTCATGGAAATTTGCAAGACTAACTTTACACCAGGTCCTAATATAACTGCAGATGAACTGTTATTTCCTACAAAAGATAGGTGTAGGTCTATCCAGTACATGCCAAACAAACGAGATAAGTGTGAATCAAGTTCTGGTTGGCTGCAGATGTTGAATCAAAATATCTGATAAATGGATTCTCGTATGTTGGAAAAGATAACCAAGTCCATCCATTGTTTCTCTTGCTGAACATGTAGTGCTGCGACTAATAAGTCCATATGAGAAAAAATGCAGAAATGTCACTACGAACAACTTTTTCACAACACTGAAGCTTGCAAAGGCATTGGAATCCAAAAACACCAGCCTTGTAGTAACTGTAAAACGCTCAAGAAGAAAATACTAGTCTCTGTAAAAATGTTAAAATTCACATTGTATTCGACTACGGTACTAACACATAAAGACATGAGTCTAACTATTTGTTAAGGTAAAAAAGATAAAAACGTTTTGTTTTTAAGTAATCTCCATCCAAACGTAGAATTTGCAGATAACCCAAAAAAACTACCTGATACAATTGCTTTCTACAATGAAACTAAATACGGTGTAGACGTGATTGAACAAATGGCAAGGAAATATACAGTCAAGTCTGCTTCACGTAGGTGGCCGGTGCAGGTTTTTTGTAATATTTTGGACCTTGCTGCAATCAATGCCTGGGTTTTATATAAAGCTGTAACTGGAAAATCTATTAGTAGACGGCAATTCATTCAAGACATGGTTGAAGAATTGCGAGAAAAGTTTGTTCTCTTCCGACATTAAAAGGTGGCAAAATAGCATGTGAAGCAACCAATGAAAACGACGGACAACTACAAATTAAGCGTAAGCGAGTCCGATGCCACATTTCGAAATGTGAAAATAAAACTCTAGATATCTGTTCAAAATGTAAAGCACCCATCTGTGGAAAATGTAAAACACTTATTACTTTGTTTTGTACAAAATGCATACAGTCAATTGGATTTTATAATCTGTAAAACTAAGTGCTGATAAAATTTTTAGTAATTGATAAAATTTTTAAATTTTAAGTTTTTGAAATTATGTCTAAACATACTGAAAAGAGATACTCTGTTTTTCCATTGAAATTAGAAAATTTATTTCATATTTTGTTAAAGATACATGTTATTATACTCAAGGACATAAAATTTTAAATAATATGATTTTGTAAAAATTAAGTTAATTTATTTTGTTTTGTATAAATTATTTAATGTAAATTCTGAGAAATATTGATTATTATTTAAAAAATAATATTTTTTAGTAAAATAAATTGAGCGCTTGTGCATATTTTATAAGTTTACAATCTAGGGTCAAAATGACCCGCTCCGCGGTTCTAGGTATATCGAAAGTCCCGCGGTTCTAGTGTTAACTGTTTACTGCTTGCCCAAGCGATACAGACTGGGTTTGGCGCACTGCCAAAACTATGACTCGCGATGCAGGACATCTGAAATTTTACTTTCCGGAGGACCGTTATGGAGGAACGTAATCCTACGTTAAAATATTTACAGATCCAAATTAACTGATGAGCATTTGAAGTCGCTGCTGATAATTTCCACTAGTAACTTGATCCACAACTGCAAACAATTGAAAGTTACAGATACATAAATCTCATTAATCACAATTATAATGTTTAGTTTCATTATGTAAATTACCTATGTATGTCCCTTATCGTAAGTTATTAGGATAAATCTCATATCATTAATTACAGTTAAAATGCTCAATTCCATTGTATAGTGTTTCTTAATTGGTCGTTAAACAAAAACATTTGATTATTATTTTGTATGATTTACTTACATTGTAAATTTTACAATGTAATCAAAATAAACTATGGCGTGACGGATTGGTGTTGCTCGCGGGCCGTAGTATGGAGACCCCTGTCTTAGAACATAGTAAAGAAAGATGTTGTAAATCAGACAATTTGAATCTTGAAAGTATATTATTTATTAAAAATCAACCATGGTAACATTCGCATTACGCACAGAATATTAGATAAAGAACGATAATTTTTAAGTAAAAAAATTACGAATAACATTAAAACTAATGAACTTGAAGAATGAGAAGAATGAACTTGCTATCAATTTATTAATGTTCGGCTCTATTTCTGTCAGCAGCATAATTAAATCACCGTGATCAGCTCTTTATAGTCGGTGTCTGTTTGGAGTACACAGATTTGTGATCGCACTAAACCCAAGTTCCACTAAATATGATGAAGGAAGTGCAATTAAAAACTTTTGTACTATATCCCGCAATCCCGGGAAAAGAAAGTGTCGGTGTCTATTTTTTTTTTTTTTTTTTGGCAGCCAGAACTGTTGGTAACTGTGTTTGAGTTTAAATTTCCATCCCTCATTTGTTGTTACTTCTATTAGTTCTTGTTAATTTCGGAGTTTCCTCTATGCTTGTTCTTGAAGAATGGATCCAAAAACTCAATCAGGTATGTTCATTTTAAGAATGTCTTCAAATTGTTGATTGAAGTTAGAATGGAGAGCCCTCCAAGCGCTGAACAATATATGAGCAAGTCGTCATGATGTATTTCTATTGTTGACAAATTTGGAAACTAGCGGAATTACCCTCGTCCTACATTTCATTTGAACAGAAGAAGTTTGCCACAAACGCGGAAATGAAGAGTTTTTATTTTAATTAAATTCAGCTCATCCCCTTGGAGTTTTTTATTTGTTTCATTAAATTTACTAAACAAGTCTATCAATTAATCCATGTCATGTTCGGAATCGGTAAAGTTGGCTCGTAAAGCATCATCTTTGTTTTCTAAGAACTCTAGCACCGAGTCAAGTAGTTTATAAAACCGATTCAAACAGGCACCTTTTGATGGCCAGCGACCTTTCGTATAAAGCAGCAAGAGATTGAATACTTCATCGGTTTCAGTACAAAGTTGTTCATATAATCTGTCATCCAAGGAATTGCTTCTGATTTTGTTGATTGCTTTTATGATATGTTGTAACGACTTATGTGAGTGGTCACTCAGATTTTTGTGAACTATATGCTGACGATGAAAAACACAGTATTCAGCGAATACATTTGGAATCACTTTTTCAAATTAGGAAAAAGACCCTATCATCGCTGGAACACCAGGCGCAGCAACTGATATTTCTGAGGTGGATTTCTTTTTCTTTTTCTTTTAACTCTTTCAATGCATGAATTTTTGATTCACTTTAGTATCAGTTTGCAAAATTTAACGCAAATAATAATTCTTGGCATTATTTTTTCTTCTTTTATGAATTGTATACATGCTAAAAGTAAGGCCCAATTTCCTGGCAAAAGTTGACTCATCAAGTTGTATAGAGAAACTGGATGTTTTTGAATACTCACATAAGTCTTCAACATCTTGAGCAATTTCTTCTTATAATTGCTAAAATGAATTTTCTTGCCAATATCAGACGCTGGATTGTATAGCATAGTGCGTATTACCTCACTTATACTAAAATAGTTCATAACACAAAACGATTTGACTCATTTTGCGCGTGGTAAGTCTTTAATTAAAAAAAAAGTTGGAAATTCTATGCCTCTGTGCCCCCACATGGGCATTTCAATTTCAGAGTTTGACAGAAGATTTGACGACTTTGGACAGGTAAAATCACAAGCAGATTTATTTACTATCCATCAGCAATGACTATTGAAGGATAGGGTCCACCTCAGCAACTGGCATTATGTGAATTGCAGACAGATCCAAATTTTACAGGAAATACCGAAAGCGGTGTAGATGATTGGAAACTTTTGCCAGTTGAGAAGTAACCCCCCCCCCCCTTACGTCATTTTGGTTTAAAATGTGTTCCATGTTCGACAACACTAAGGCCTGGACTCCACTTCACCAGAAAACGCGACAGAAACAGAAAACAGAATCGGAAAATCTACGCACTTCCGGTTTTTTCCGTTTCTACCCAGCAGAATGACGGCGGGAAACAGAGTTGAAAATGTTGAACTTTTCTGTTTCCGTCGCGGATTCCGCGTGTATGACAGCCAATAGGAATGCGTCTTGATCCACGAAACACTAAACAGCAATGGCGTCTCGGTTTGACATGGAAGCGTTTATTTATGAAGTTGGGGCTTACCCATTTCTACCATCACCTCCATAACTGCAAGCTAAATAAGTCAAACAGTAAATTCTACTAGAATAATTTGTTGGAATAATGATTTTCTATTACCAGATAATGGATTTAGTGCAAACTGATCTGTAATCCTAAGCTGTCACTCTGTAAAGGTCTGATATTTTTAACTATCCAAATGTTATAGAGATGATATATACTAAACATGACAACTAAAACCCTCAGTAATATTTTGTCGAAATTTCTATTACATACTATTTGTTATGCACTACTGTTTTTTCAACAAGACTTTTTTCAGAACTCCTGATCGGTAGTTCGAAGATCTCTAATTAAGGTGTTGTGAATACCATGTTTTTCCCTTTCTTGGAAAATCTTTCGAACCCAGAATCGATGTTTTCTTTTTTTTGCTTCAGAGGTTCTAATTAAAGACAGCAGACTTAGGAAGTGCAAACTCGCCATAGCAAAATCTGTGTCGTTTTCCATACTTTCTTGAGCTTAAGTATTTTATGTCCGAATCACAGCCAATGTAAAACAATAAACTAAAAAAACAAAAAACGATGACAGATGGCGCCAGCTGAGCGGAATCTGGTGAAGTGGAGTACAGAAAGAACGGAATCTCACCAGAAACGGAAAACAGAAAAAAATTCCGTTTTCTGTTCTGTTTTCTGTTTCTGGTGAAGTGGAGTCCTGGCCTTAAGCGTGCAAAAGCACCTTTTTTCCGTCATAGAACACCTTAAATCAAGGGGAAAAAGCAGGCTGACAGATTAAAATTTATCTTCATCTCATTCGTGTTTCGTCATCTGAAATCGAAGTTGCTTTTGCTGCCATTCCTGCATCAAAGGCTCATCCGCAAGCATCTCATTTTTTTCTAATTTTTGATTGCTAAGAAAATCGACGTTACGTTTTTGTAATACAAACATATTTTTAAGAAGATGCTTGATTTCATTTTGTTAAGGAAACTGATTTTTTTTTTTTTTTTTTTTTAAGATAAACATTCTAAAGTTTATATTCCAAAAAATCAAATGTATTTTTATTACTCATTTTAAAAAAGAGCGTTTTTAAGTTTGTTAAATCAAATATTTTTGAAACTAAACAAGTTGTCTTTTGTGTTTTTCGCCCTATTTTTTTTTTTTTTTTTTTTTTGGGGGGGGGGGGGGGTAAAACATACATACATACACATTTTGATATCGCGAAAAACAATTTTTCACTAAGCAAACTTTATTTTTTCAAGAATACGATTCTAAGAAAAATCAATACATTTTTTTTCTTATATTACGACGTGGGATTTTTTTTGAGGACCCTGTCTTTATATGTATTTGAAATAATTTAAATTTAAGGGGACAAAAGATCTTCAACCTCGAATTTTTAAATTTTCAATTTTTAACTTTTTATATAGAATGAGAATAATTAATATCCTTTTTGACTACATTGAAGATCTTTAGAATTCCTAACAAGGATATTTTGGCAAAATAATGCGTTTAAAAAAAAAAATTCTGGAATTTTTCAAAATTTTCAATGCACTTTAATTTTCCTCTGGTTTCATCCAAATTTCTCAGGATTGTTAATGGAAATGTTTGTCACAAAACTGTGCACCATTTTTTGAAACCACATTTTTTTTCAAATTTATAGATCATGAAACAAAGTAAAAACATTTATCCTTAATCGGAAATGTCAGTAGACGTTTCAGTACAGGTCGCCCCCGAGTTACAACGCCGAATGAAGACCGGTATTTGGCAGTAACTGCCAAAAGAAGCAGACGGAGCACAGCATCCGACCTGTCTCGTCAGCTATCTGCAGCCACGGATACCACAGTTTCAAGGCTAACCGTGTACAGACGTTTAGGAAATATCCGTCTATATGCTCGCAGGCCTGTCAGATGTGTTCCGCTCACGGCAACTCACTGTCGGCAGCGATTAGCCTGGAGTAGAGAACATGCAATATGGATATCGTTACAGAAGACTTGTGTGACGTTTTCCGACGAGTCCAGGTTTAGCTTGCTGTCTGATTCACGCCGGACTTTCATATGAAGAACGTCAGGCACCCGTTACCACCAAGATATTGAACGACACCGTTACGGTGGTGCAGAATTGCTCGTTTGGAGTGGAATTATACTGGGCTCCAGAACAGATCTGCATGTTCTAATCGGAACCATGAACGGCCACATTTATCGGGACATCATTCTGGAACATGTACGTTTATTTAGGGGTGCCATGGGCGCAGAATTTGACAATGCCCGTCCTCACCGAGCAAACATCGTAAACGAATGCCTTCAATCTGAGGATTCACCCTTATGGAATGGCCAGCATTCTCACCTAACTTGAATCCGATAGATCATGTGTGGGACATGCTTGGCCGACGAGTTGTAGCCCGTCAACCACCTCCTACATGTGTACCGGAACTTGGGAGAGCATTGTTTGTTGAGTAATCTTCCCCAAGATCAGCTCGATAATTTGATACTCAGTATGCCTAGGCGTTGTACGGACTGTATTTCACCGCATGGGAGACATACAATGTATTAACCATCATACCAACCATGCAATATTAAGTTTTTGTAAAGGAGATTTTTTTACAACTGCTCCAGGGAGCAAAAATCGTAGTTCTTATGAATGGTATCATACATACATCTTTTTTGATATTTATCTTTTGTTTAATAATAAATGGGCTTTATGAATAAGTCACGTTTGTTTTGTTTCTGAACCTTTATTTGCCGGAGCTGACATTATCCTTAATTTATGGACATGAGTGTAGATAGCAGTTTATAATCAAGAGATGGTATTGGGAAATTTCTTCTAGTATGAGTAAGTCCAAGCGGTTTCCCCAATTCCTATGTGGCACGAGTCAAGATGCGCATGCCATTTTAAAATGCAAAATCTAATAACACAATACCTATCTACAGGTATATTAATATACCAGAATTACCATGAGAAAAAGTGTCAAAGTATACACACATGGTGCTGGGCCCATTCTTAATTGGGAAAAGCTTTTCCATATGCGACCAATTTATAAGTCTTAAAGAGACTTATAAATTGGATATAATGGAAATTTTCTATAATAGATTCTGTAAATATATTAATAAATCAAGATATACACAGTGCCGTAGTCTTAAAGATTTATGAGTCTTAAAGAGATTGACGGTGCACGTTAAACAAGCTAACGGATAGTTCAAGGGAAAGTAATTACAACCACCTCCGGACTAGATGCTCTGAACACACTAACTGACCGGAAGCCGAAAGAGCTTTCCCACGCCGAACCAGAAGCTTCTGTAGAATGAACTGGAATTTCTGAAAGATGGGGTATAAAAAGGAAGAGATGGGAGGTCCAGAGGAGGAAAGGAGGAGGAGGTAACTATGAGATGCGCCTCCTGTCTCAATGCTGAACTTTAGATGGAACTGAGTTGACTCTCACTGGTTTTCGACGGATTTATGATTGATAAATAATGGAAATTTTCTATAATAGATTCTGTAAATATATTAATAAATCAAGATACACACAGTGCTGTAAGTAGCCATTCCTGTGCCCTGGGCAAGAGTTTGCATTTGGGCCCCTTAATTAGATTTGGGAAAGTAAAAAAACAAATACAGCATTTTTGCCCCCCCCCCCCTTCTAAGTGGGTCCTGGGCGGGTGCCCTGTTGCACCTGTCAAGTTACTGCACTGTGTATATATGTAAGGAAGGAGTGATTTCTGTCCATGGAAACCATAAGCAACCCACTTACAGAAGGTTCCGACAAAAAGAGTCTCAAATTACTTGTCAGCCGTGGAAGATAAGATATTTATTAGGCTATTTCACATAGGATATACATTGACACATAAAACAAAAATGTTTATTAATAAAAATATACTTTAAATACATTTCTAAAACAAAACTCATTCTCGCATATCACACTTTTTTTCCAGGTGATCGTTTGTCCCACATGTCTAAAACAGTCTTTTGAAATATGTACAAAACCGACACAGTTATCTATAACAAACATGATTATGCATATTAAAGTTATTTCTAATGATCATTTAGCTTTATGAACAACTATTAGTATTTCATGCGCTGATAAACTTTGAAGCATTTTTGCATTTAGCGATTTCTCCTAAAAGGCCGCGTTTTATGCATATTTATCAATCTCCTATCTACAGAAATTTCACCTAAAATATCATAGAATATTCGATCATTCTAAAACGACCTGACTGAAATGAATTGCATTACCATTATACACTGAAGTGTCAGCAGAATAACTAGGATAGAAGATCACTTTCGGAACATGTGGCAATACTCACTTTCTCGCAAATGCTTTCGTCCGGAGGCAGCTTATAAGACATTTGGGGATGCCTAAAAAGTTCATTGAGCAGTGAGCATGGCTGGCGATCACGGTTTAGAGAATTTTCATCGAAGTATGGTAGTCGATGCTCGTGCGATGGGCCATGGTTATTTCGGAGGTAAAGGCAGAGTTTAGATGTTAACTTCGACTATTTCAAGGGTACACCTCAAATAGAGGAATTCCGGCGAAACATTGAAAATACTACAATAGAGTGGCCGTCGAAAGACTGGGAATTGCCGTCTTCTGTCGACAATCATATAAAGCGAAAGGAGTGCGACACTGCCGAAAATAGCATCGCAATTCAACGCTTGGGACTCGACTAACATCAGTGTGAGGACTGTACAACGTTCACTGCATATCGGCTTTAATAGCCGATGACAAAAGACGTATTAGACAGGATCCCAGTTTTTTCTGGTACTCCAATGTATCGTAATTAAAATACCACAGCATGACATTGTACAATCGGCGTAATCATCTGCTACAGCCCAGATAAATGCAAAACGTTTAAGTACAAAATTCCAAACTGGCACACAGGAGATTCGCTCGTTTATTGAGTTCAATACCAGAGAGGATAATTCCATGAGGAATCGATTTTATATCATTCAGTTATTTACATTACAAAACTCTTTACAATATAAATCATACAAGATCTTTGTTTTTATTTGCACACTAGAACATAGATATCTCGTAAAAACAATTTCAAAATATACGATGTTTCGCTTACGTTATCAGTAAAGTCTCGATAATCCAAGGAAATAAGTTGCGTTTTAAACCCAAATTACTAACTCCTATTTAAAATAATTCAAAACACCGGCATAATGTTGAACGAAAGCCGTCATATATAAACCTAAATTTCGCAGACTTTCATTAATAAATAATATGGTGTTAAGGCTGCTATGTACTAACCCTATTGGATTCGCTCACCTCAATGTTAACCTATGGAGAAAATTTGTCCACGGATTGCCGACTTGGATTCAAAGATTTTTTTTTTAAATTGTACTCCGTAAAGAAATTTTACATTTGTATACATTTTTCGTTTTTTTAAAATGCAATTAATATTTTAAAATTTAAATTGTGCGGGTAAAAATCTGGTATAGTGTGTTTTAAACGCTCATGAATTCCTTCGGTGTACGAAATTTATAAAATGAATCCTGTAGCGCTTTGTAGAAAAGTTCAGGCTATCTGACAATACTAATTTTATTTGATTATCAGCATTTATGTACCTGTAAATGGTTGACAAAAATATATTTTAAATGAAAAATTTGGGGACAGCGCTTAACCCCCCTATAGACAGAGAGTCATTACAATCCCTCAAAATGTCAATCCTAAGGGTGGTGGAATTCTTGAATTGTCAACTGGACTCCTCCCACAAGAGTCTGCAAGAAGAGGAAAAGGGAAATACGATTTTTTTTCTTAGTACATAGCAGCCTTAAAATCCAATTTAACTAAGACTCGAGTCGCATCATGTTGGCAAGGAAAAAACAACCCAATAGTTTTTGCTATTTCACAGAAAATCTTTATCCATTGCTGTTGCTACATATTTTTTTTAAAGGAAATCTATCAATTAGCGATGAGCACGGTTGCTGCTCAACATATCTACTATCCTACTATTTTAGACTATCCACGACTACTCTATGTGTCGCGACCTACAGCTTGTCCACCACTGAACTAAGCGATCAGCAATCGAATGTCATTTCACCATCTCAGTTAGTCCACTAAACGTCATTCTGGAATTCTATCACTCCCGGTGAAACAATACCAGAAAAGAAAAGAAATACGCAAAAAAAATACCGTGCGTGATCTTAACTGGGTAAAAATTGTTCTATCGAGACTCTACTGCATCAAGCAGTCCAATATTTCTTCACTAAGTCAATACATTCATTGCATATTTTATACGTACAAAATATCGATTCACTTAATGGCAGTAAATTCTGTGTAAAGTTAAAATAAAAAGTAAGTTATCAAGAACAGCTAGATAAAGTAAAATGGTCTACCTCCAAATTCCTTTGTGGACAGAGCAATTTTATGAAAGGACAACCCGGGCAGTGAAAGAATCATTCATTGGTCGGTAGTTTGGTTATTTAGTTGGTTCAGAACGCTACAGTCACCTTTTTGCTACACAAGGCCAACAGAGACAGAAACTTACAGTTTTAGAGGTGACTGCTAACGGTTTAAACACCCACGCCAACAGCGAGACTCAACCCGCAGACTCAGGTACCTACCCCAGTCATTCGACTGGCATCGGCCGACTCCAATGAGTGAATGAAACAACCTGTTCCAGCTTCAAAAGATAAACAAAGTATTCAAATAACTCTAAGATTGCTGCGTACAAGACATTATGCACCATTGCTAAGAAAAAATTCACGGATTATTTTTCCAATTCTACAACAAAATAATAAAAACAAAATTTCTTTCATGAAGTCTTCATTAAAAAATAAAATTAAATATATATATATATATATATTACAGTACGGGCAGAGAAGTTCAGTGTTCTTTCTTCAAGGAAATCCTTTCCTAAGCACATTACTCTAGAGCAGTGATTATCAACCACTGTGCCACGGGATTCTTGAAGTGTGCCGCCACTGTTAATACCCATACATGAGCGACGTCAGACAAGTAGTTCAATCAGTTCTACCTTACTAGCAGGGACTGGCTGAACCAATGCTCATGACTATTACAGTTTTAAACTGGTTACTGGTAACTCTGGACTATTGCAGTTCTGGACTTTTAAATCTGGATCACGAAATGAAAGTGGCTTTATCCTTTTTACGACCAAATATAAATGAAATTATAAAAAAAAAAGCTCAAACTTCGCATTAACCTTTTCCTTACGGTTGGAATAGCATGTATCCCATGAATACGAGTCCAAGAATCTATATACAGTAATCACCGCTTATAGTGATCAGTGGTTATAAGAATCAACCGTTTATAAGAATCAATATCGCAAAAACAAATGTATTATTTCCATGCTAAAATTTTCGCTTTAAAGAATCAATCCACCGGTTTTAAGAATCAGCTTACACTCTTCGCTTTCCTTTCATTTTTCCAAAAAAGCCACTTAAACCCTCAAAAGGCACGGAGTTTTTTCTTTTTTTTTTTTAGAGAAAGACTGATAAGATGGGATGGAATACAGTCGTAAAATGCATCCCTTTCTTTGTTAGACATAATATAATAGTTTCCCCTTAAACGCTTTAGCTAAACACCGTCCTATTACTTTGACCCATGAGCATCTTTACCCATTCGGGTCCGACTTCACTTTTCTCCACTGTCAAACACAGACAGGAACTCTTTTTTGTCCCACCTCCTACATCCTGGTTGAGGCTTCCTGGGCCCTGAAACACATAAATTTTTGGCGAAGTGTCCACTATCACTTAGGCAAACGTGATATTAGTAGATTCGGCACGTTATCAAACCATGAAATGTAAGCTGGAAGGTGAATCTTCGTCTGAGACTATTGATATTGAAAGAGGTATAAACAGCCTCCTGAAAACTTCATTACGTCAAACTACCATAGAAAACTTTTTCTTGCACCCTCCCTTCCTGTAGTTGAAATGTTAAAGCTGTTAAGCAGGTATGTTGTAACAAATATTGAATTTTTTCTTCTCTTACTATAATCATGTGTATCTACTTATAGGTCTAGAAATTAAGTTATATTTTAAAAATTATAAAAAATAATTTCAAGATAATTAACGTTAGATAATTAATGCAAAAGATAATTAACATAAATTAAAGAGTATTTTATGGTAAATTATCTCATATATGTATATATAGGTGTGTGTGTGTGCCTGTCCAAAAACCTAAACGTCGGCTATAAGAATCAACCGCTTATAAGAATCAAAAACAGTAATAACAAACGTGATTCTTATAAGCAGAAATCACTGTATATGTATAACCCCCCTTATTGGCCATTCTTACAAAGGGGGTATGAAATTTCCCATTATAAAGAGGGAATCGGAAAAATGTTCCCCGTAAGCTAAAGGTTAAATATAATTTGTAGTTAAATAAACATTTTGTTTTCTTTGTAATGCTATTTAATTTTATATTTCTATGAAAATTATTTAGTATGCTATTTCTACAAAATATATTATAGGTACATCAATCAATTATCCATGTAAAATTCTTTTAAATTTATCTTATTGTGTGAGGCCAATTTTTAAATTATTTAAAGGGTACCGTGACGAAAAAAAGGTTGAGAATCACTGCTCTACAGCATTCGCTTCAGTGTGAGTCGAAAGATGTCTAATTAAATTACTCCTACCAGAAAACCCTTTCTGACATACATGACAAACAAAAGGTTTCTCTCCGATGTGCATGCGAAGGTGCTTGATTAAACTGCTTTTAGAAGAAATTGCCTTCTGGCATATATCACAGGTGAAACGTTTTTCTCCGGTATGGCTCAGTAGATGTGAACTCAAGTGACCTCTTTGAGAAAATCTCTTTTGACATAATTCACACTGGAAACGCTTTTCTCCGGTATGAATACAATAATGTTTCTTTAAGTCACCACTGGAAGAAAATCCTTTCTGACATATATCACACACATATGGTTTTTCCCCGGTATGGGAGCGGTAATGTATCGTCAGATTGATTTTGCGGGGAAATCCTTTCTGGCATATATCGCACACAAATGGCGTTTCGCCTGTGTGCGTGCGAAAATGCAAAACCAGTTGTTTTCTCGTGGCAAATGATTTTTCGCACACGTTACAAAACTGCTTTTCTTTAAAATGAGAGCGGACGTGGGTGGTCAAGTGACCTCTTGAGGAAAATTCTCTCTGACATATATCACATGTGAAAGAAGTTTCTTTGTTGTGTGTGCGAAGATGGGCATTCAAGTTACTACTGTCCGAAAATTTTTTGTCACACATAGTGCAAGAAAAGGGTTTTTCGCCCGTGTGGATGCGATAATGTTTCTTCAACCCACTGTTAATACAGAAGGCTTTCTGACAGACATCACACACAAAAGGTCTTTCTCCAGTATGAATACGAATGTGCGCATTTAAGTCAAGTTGTCGGCGAAATCGCTTGCTGCAGATATCACAATGATAAGGCTTGACTGAAGAATGTGTATTACGATGTCTTATCATCTCATATTTTCTAGAAAATCTTTTTTGACATAAGTCACAGGGAAACGGCTTCTGTATATCTGGAAGAATTTCCTCTTTGAACTCAATATTTTCACTAACTTCATCCATATTTATTATCAATTACAAAATGTTTTTTTCTTGGATAGGAATGAGAAACTTTCAACTAATCAAAAAATCCTACAGGGTGAAGATAACACCATTTTACTGATAAAAATTAATTATATTTCAGGAATAAGTAAAACTTTCTGATGATTTTTAAGCTATTCAAAGTAAATATTCTGTAAACACATAAAATCATTTAAGGTATAAATAACACATAATTTTACTTTTCAAAGCAAATTATAATTCTGTAAGATCTATAATTGCGTATTTTGAATATTCTCAGAATATTTATCAGAAGAACAGAATTTTGTAACATCAGTAAATAATCTTTACAGGCAACTAACTTTTCCCACTAATTTATTAAAATTTATGAAGAACTGCAGCTTTTAATTTTCTTTCCTGATTTTAGACACTCTGAAACATGATGTCACTCAGATAAATATTTGTTCAGTGAAATACAGGAAGCTTCCTCGTGCATGAATGATAAGCCTTATATAAAGGTACATAGCATTCTTCATTAAACAGAGATATCTTGAATCTGAAAGAAATAAGGAAAAAAATCCATGAAAATATTCAAAGGAGCAGGTTTTAAAACACTTTGATATGCACATAATGTAAAATTTAATAAAACTGAAAAAAAAAGGTTTCCCAGAATTATAGACACCACAAACAAATTATTATAGAGTCTATCAATTCAAAAGCAAATATAATCAAAACTAGGTTATTTTTTTTTTTTAATTGTGATATGCACACTCAAGGGTACTTATAATTAATATATATATATATATATATATATACTATCAATCCCGACAGACGTTGTCCTGTTCAAACGTCGTAAATCCAAAAATCATAAAATTATTTTAATAAACTATAAATTGTTTGGACCGTTTTGATGAAAAAAATATGTAAAAAAAATTTTTTTTTAAACATTACACCACCACGTGTACAGTTATCACAACTCGACCTATCTTAAAATTAGCAAGAATATGGATGAAATTTCATTAATATGGCTATTAGTCTGACTAATCAATGAGCCATTCAATACTTCATAAGCTGCATAGAATCAAATGAGAATTGACAATTTAAATTTGTAGGTTAAGTTAATTGTTATTCAGTGCATGTGTATACAGCATTAAAATGCATGAAAATAAAACAAAATCTGAAACGCGATTGCAGTGCTGCCTACCGGATCCATTTATTGAATGCACATATATACATCATTAAAATTCATGAAAATAAAAAAATTCTGAAATGCGATTGCAGTGCTGCCTACCGGATCCAATTGTGTACCTAAACTAACCAAAGATCAACAACAACACATAAATAAATAAATTAAAAAAACTTTTTCTATCGGATCAAATTGTGAATCTAAACCATTCTCAAATCAACTTAATCGCACACACAAAATTTCATTAAAATCAGTCCAGCCGTTTAGGAGTTCAGTGACATACACATGGACAGAAGAAATATATATATAAATATATAATATATATATATATATATACATGTATATTTATATGTATGTATGTATGTATGTATGTATATATATATATATATATACATACATATATATATTCATATATATACATACACATATATACAGTCGAACCCCGTTATAGCGAACCTGGTATATAACGAACTCCCGGATATAACGAACGAAAATTTTGGTCCCGCCGTTTTCCTATTGTGTTTAATACTAATTTATCCTTTTAAAGTGAACCTCCGAATTCTTAAGAATCGGCTATAACGAACTTTTCTTTCAGTAGACAACTGAATTTTTTAAAATTTTTAAACTTTTTAAGAATGTTGAAGATACAACGAATGTTGAAGAAGCAAAGAATGTTGAAGAAGATGATGATGAAGATTTACCTATCACTATGTGGATAGAAAAGCACAAAATTTCATCATTCTCAGATTGTGGCGTGAAATTGTTCGAAATATGTGATGATGAAGTCATTACATGGGAAAATCCAACTGATGAAGGTATTGTGGAAGAAATTAAAATGAATCATTCTGAAATCAAAAATTCTGCTTCTGATGCTGATGAAGGGGAGCACATAAATGACGAAATCCCCACCATCTCAGATACTACAGCAGCGATGAGGGAAATTAATAAGTTTTTGTCAACACAAACAGTGGAAGAAAGAGTGTTGGGGTCATTTAATGTATTGGACAAAGAAAGTCATAAAATGTTTTTGAAATCGGCATCACGTCAGCAGAAGATTACCGATTATTTCTGTATCAAAACAGTGAGCAACTATTAAAGATAAAATCAATTTATTTCCATTTGTCTTCATTTTTAGGTAATTTAATTAGTATTGTGTCAGTTTAATGTAATCGATTTTAGTCAATCACTAACGATCATTTTTGATAGATTTTATCATTTTTTTAATACATTATTATTGAATATACATAGCAGCTAATGATTTATTCATTTTGTCAACTCTAACATTTTTCTAAATGGTTCGGATATAGCGAACCACCGGATATAGCGAACAAAACCTTTGGTCCCTTGAAGTTCGTTATAACTGGGTTCGACTGTATATATATATATCTACATATATCTTTATATATATATTTCTTCTATCAGTGTGTATGTCACTGAAGTCCTAAATGGCTGGACTGATTTTAAAGAAATTTTGTGTGTGAGATTAAGTTGATTCGAGAATGTTGAGATTCACAATTTGATCCGATAGAAATTTTTTTAAATTTATTTATGTGTTGTTGTTGATCTATGGTTAGTTTAGGTACACAATTGGATCCGGTAGGCAGCGCTGCAATCGCGTTTCAGAAATTTTATATCTTTATATATATTATATTTCTTCTGTCCGTGTGTATGTCACTGAACTCCTCCTAAATATATTAATGAAATTTCGTCCGCTTCTTGCTAATTTTAAGATAGGTCGAGTTGTGATAACTGTACACATGGTGGTGTTAGGTTTTTTTTAAAATCAATTTTTTTTTCTTACATATTTTTCATCAAAACGGTCCAAACAATTTATAGTTTATTAAAATAATTTTATGATTTTTGGATTTACAACGTTTGAACAGGACAACGTCTATCGGGTCCACTAGTATATATATACATATATATATATATATATATATATATACAGTCGGCTCTATGTTTAATGACTTTCAAGGGACCGTGAAAAATCGTCCTTAAGTAGAGATCGCCCTTAAACAGAATTTGTGAAAATATAACATTTCCCATAACGTCAGAGGGACTGGGAAATATCGTCTTTAAATAGAGATTGTCGTTAAGTAGAGCATCGTTAAACAGAGCCAACTGTATCTACATATATATACAGTAGCTCCCAAAAGTGGTCATACACTTACGAATTTCAATGAAATAGGGGTCTATCCATTAATTAAAATGAATATTTCAGAATGGGTATTTAATAATAAGATCTATAATCTATTCTTAACAAAACAACATGAAATATTTTGAAAACATAGTAAAACTTTATTTTTAAGAAACCAGTAATCAAAAAGTAACAAAAACTTTATCTCACAAAAGTCATCGTACACTGAAATATTTTCGGATAAATTCATAATTAAAATTATCGTCTGGCGTTTTATTTTTATTTTTAAATTGTGGTGGCATTTAAAATATCGTTTGGCTTAAATTTTTGCTTGCCTACTCCGTAATATTCTATATATTATTTAAAAATGGCTTGTAGTTGTAACAAAACAACAAACAGCATTCGAAAATTGATTATTTGTCATCATAGTGGTAAATCAGTTCGGAATATTGCTAAATTACTTAATTTATCCCATTCTACTGTGCAGTATGTGAAAAAACGCTTTAAAGAAGAAAATTGGATCGAAAACAAGGTAAGAAAAGACTGTCCGGCAAAGTTAACAAAACGTGATCAGAGATTTATAATTAGAAAATTTGTGAAAAATTCACGTTTGAGTGCTGTAAAAGTTTCTGCAGAATTCAATGAAACATTTTCTACTTCAATTTCACCTGAAATTTTTTGACGAGTTCTCAGAACAGCTGGATTACATGGGCGTTCTGCCCATAGAAATTTTTTTGTGAGTGAGAAAAACAGAAAGTTTAGGCTTCCCTTCGCACTATCAATGATAAATAAGCCCCAAACCTATTGGAATAATGTCTTATTTGCCGATGACCAGTTTTGGTGCTGATGGGCGTATAATTGTATGGAGAAGAAAAAAATGAGGAACTCAATCCCACTAACTTAGTAGGAACAGTTAAGCATGCCAGTGGAGGTATCCTTGTGTGGGGGTACATGTCAGCATGAGGACTAGGAAATTAGGTATTTATTGTTGGCATAATGAATCATGCTGTTTTTATAAATATTTTAAGAGACAAAATAAAATTATCAGCTCAAAATTTGGGTATTGGAAACAACTTTGTTTTTTATCAAGATAACGATCCAAAGTCCACGGCTCTCAACGTTAGCCTCTGGTGTCTGTATAATTGTCCACAAGTTTTGAAAACACCACCTCAATCGCCAGATTTAAACCCAATAGAACATATTTGGAGAGAACTAGAGGTTCGAGTACGAAAACACGACTTTCACACGAAAAGCGAACTAAAAACAATTATGATGGTAGAATGGATGAACATTGATGCAAAAATTACAAAAGAACTAAAGCAATCTATCCCCAGACGTTGAAAAGCTGTTGTGGATGCTAAAGGATATCCTACTAAATATTAATTTAACGAAAAATTAGAATATATTCTAATATGTAGAGATTTTTTACAAGTGTACGATGACTTTTGTGAGATAAAGTTTTTGTTACTATTGGATTATTGGTTTCTTAAAAATAAAGTTTTACTATATTTTCAAAATATTTCATGTAGTTTTGTTATGAATAGATTATAGATCTTATTATTAAATACCCATTTTTAAATATTCAATTTAATCAATGGATAGACCCCTATTTCATTAAAAATCGTAAGTGTACGAACACTTTTGGAAGCCACTGTATATATCTATCTACATATATATATATATATATATATATATATATATACACATATATATATATTGAGGGCAGCGGGGGATACATTAGTAGATCTGAAAGAAAAAACAAGCAAGCCAAACATAAGATTTTTTTTTCTTCCCCTGTGATTACTTCAAAAACCTCTCAAACAAATATTTTCCACTCCATAGGTTATGTGTCAATATATAATTATTTTCCAATGAGTACCTAAAAAAATTGTACCCAGTAAACTAAATTTTGCCCCAGAAACTCACTTAGCACTATATAGGATACTAGCTGAACACCCGTGCTTTGCTATAGAGTACATTCAAATTAAATATAAAAATCAATGTATGCAATTAATGGCCAAAATAAAAACAAAAAAATATATTTATAATAAAAACAACGGTCAATGTATGCAATTAATGCCAAAAAACAAACAAAAAAATATATTTATAAAAAAATTGTAATGGATATTTTTATAGACAAAATAATGTACAGTAAAATATTCAAATTAAATCTAATAGAACATACTAAAGAATATAGTACAGTTTGAGGAATATTTCTTTTACTGTATTTTAATATTTCTTGGATAATGTCCAATTGTCTGACGCATTAGAAAGAAAAAAAAATTTTTTTGTAAAGTATCACAAAAAGAAAAGAATCCACGTGATCAGCATTTAATAAATTAAATTCTAAAAATAAATTTTTAAAAATTCACCAAAAATCATAAAATGGAGGTAAAGATTCGAAAAAGATTTCATTTGAAAGGAATTTTTATGATCTTTCTTGTGATATAAATTTTATAACCTTCAGATTATTATTTTTAATGCAAACTTGAAAGAATGTTGAAAAAAGAGCTTAAAAATTCAATTTTAAAAAAATCTAAGAAGAATTTTTCAAAAATCTTTCTTAGTGCACCCCTACACTATAAGAAGAATTGCCATGCAAAATTTCAACCATTTAGGTCCAGCAGTTTGGTCTGTGCGTTATCTGTCAGTCAGTCAGTCAGTTACGCAACTGTTTTATATATATAGATGGGACTACCAATAAGGCTGGGGTAAGCTATGCTGATTCCCTCACTGGTACATTAAACCTTTGAGGTTTCAATCAATTTGAGGTAACTGATTTGAGTTGATAGATCAATTCAAGAATTAGGAATAAAAGTTTTGATGAGAAAACATTTGTAATTACATTCATTTTTTGTTCTTTATTTTTGAACGAATTCTAAATGTAATTTAAACTACAAAAATTTAGAAAACCCCTACTCAAAACTTTTTTTTTTTTTTGCTGACAAATAAATAACAAACAGCAAAAAACATATCATATACAGTAGAAATAAATAAAAAGTAAATTATAATTATTCAGAGATCTTTTATTTAATAAAATAAAATGCATTCATTTCCACAAGCAGAATTACAAAAAGCCTTCAAGGAGTTATGTCATATCAAAAACTTGATTGGAGTGCAAAATAATTAATTTACACAACCTGAAAATAACAAAAAACTCCACATTTCATCTAGAAACAGTCTAACAATAGAATATTTCATAACAATAACAGCATTTCCATGATATGAAGATTTATGTGGTTTCTATGCATGTAGTTTTATGCCACTCAAGGTAAATGAAATATAATAATCTATAAACTTTTTATGCTACAAAATTTAGTTGAAATGTTTATATAAAATGTGGTAAATCATTCTGGAATCAATTTGTCGCCTATTCATGTGTGTCATCAGATGTTTTCTATAATATATAAAACTAGAATAGCAATTGCTTGGGATAAAAAAAAACTTTGTACTACACATATACATCCATTAATAGAGAGAATAGTCATTTGCTAATTCTCTTTCAAATAAAACAACTACATAACAGAAACAAAAAGTACCTCAACAAAAAAATATGTTACTTCAAAAGTATATGAATAGTTTTAAAACACATTTTAATGATTAGTTGCAAAGAAGCTTGTCAAAGCTACAATTTAATTATTTGCACTTAATGTGATTCCTGCACTGTAAAGATGTCATATAACATTAGAAATTTTCTTGATTTCAAAATTAAATTTTCCTAAAGGTTATTAGAATGTATAATACCACTCCTTTTTATATAATTTTGTCAATATACTTGATTCCTATTTCTTTAAGATTTAAGTAAGTCAACTAAAAGTGAAAATATTGTAAAAAATGTTTAAACTCTGTTACAGCTATTGACAACAGGGCTCCCAGACCTGAGTTTTTCAATTACCATTCAGGTTTTTTTTTTTTTTCAAAAATATCCCCAAATCTGGTTCCACACAACCTAAAAATATCCAAAACCTCAAAAATATCCCAAAAAGGAACCACACAACCCGAAAATAACAAAAAACTGCACATTTCATCTACAAGCAGTCTAACAATAGAATATTTCACAACAATAACAACATTTCCATGATATGAGGATTTAAGTCTTAGATAGAGAATTTATGTCCATGATATCAGGATTTATTTCTTACTATAAGCATAATTTAATTACAATAAGACAGGAATGTAAAATGATTCAAGTGGAAATAATTTCGATTAAATTGTAGTATCTCTTGAAAAACCCTTCAAGAATTTTGAATTTGCTATATAATATCAAAGATGAATTCAATAATCCCTAATATGAAATTACATCAAACTTCATCACTCTTTTAACTATTTTACCTCTTTCTTCTGAATACATAGATTTTTTCATAATTAAATAGAATCACAAATTCTCTTAAAACTGAAACTGTAGATGATCACATGATAGTCTATATATATAAAACAGTTCCATGACTAACTGACTGACAGATAATGTACAGATCAAACTGCTGGACCTAAAGGGCTGAAATTTTGCCTGGCTATTCTTCTTAAAGTGTAGAGGTGCACTAAGAAAGATTTTTCAAAAATTCTTCTTAGATCTTTTAAAATTTAATTTTTAAGCTGTTTTTGTAACATTCTTTAAAGTTTGCATTTAAAATAATAATCTGAGGGTTATAAAATTTATATCATGAAAAAGATCTTAAAAATTCCTTTAAAATGACATCTTTTTCGAATCTTTACCTCCATTTTCTGATTTTGAGTGAATTTTTAAAGATTAATTTTTAGAATTTAATTTATTAAATGCTGATCATATGGTTTCTTTTCTATTTTGTGATACTTAGATTAATTTATCGTCATGTGCATAACAACAAAATAAATTGACAAAAAAATATCAAAATACGGTAAAAGATAAAATTTAACCACCAGATTTATTGAAATGGAAGTTTTTTAAGAATTTAATTCAAATTAGAATTTTTATAGATATTATACATACAAATTAATTGTATGTATAATATCTATACATACATTGACCATTGTATTAAATTTGAATATTTTCTTCTACATTATTTTGTCTATAAAGATATCCATTATGATTTTTTTATAAATATATATATATATATATTTTCTTTTGGCATTAATTGCATACATTGACCATTGTATTTAATTTGAATGTAGTCCGTAGCAAAGCACGGGTATTCAGCTAGTAAAATATATAAATAGACAAATATCATCAAAATTTTCCCATCTAGATACCTAAAACAGAACTTGTAAAAGACATAATAGAGAAAGTATATAATAGAATAAGAAGCCGGCATTAAAAAAACAAGATCTTCAGAAACTTAATTTGGAGGTGAATGGTGAAATGGATAACATTTGACAATTCAATAGAATAACTTTTAAAATCAAGAAATCCTATAAAATGTAGTGTGTACTTTTTTTATAATGTTTAATTTTAATTAAAATACTTTTTTAAAGAGTATTTTTAAAGAGTTAAGTTTTGTTTATTAGAATCAGAGTTTATTTAGATGCAATCTGGGTTTAAAACATTTTTCTCACTTGGATCCCAATTGACTTTATAATTGATATATTAAAAGTCAAAATATTAATAATTTAATGTATCTATATAATTTAACAATGGAAAAAATAAAAATTTGCAGTTGTATCTCTGGATATACAACAGAGAGATTTAACTTACTCAGTACATAATTATACTCTGAAAGTAAGAATATACTTTCAGGCGTTAAATGTTTATTAGAGAGATTCATTATGCAGACTGTTCTGAAACATATATAAAATACAGGTAGTCCACCTACAGCACGGCATCTTACAATACGGTTTTGCTCTAACATGATAGGATAAATTGTGCGAACCCTTGTATAACACTGCAACCTGTAACACGTTTTCGCTCTAACACAATAAATAAATTGCAAAACCCTTTGTACAACACTGTATTTCTACAACCTCAAAATAATGGCAGGAAGGAATAATGAACTATAGTGCCTTTACATGAAAATGTATAAACAAATTATAATTCATTCATTTATAACTCTACAAATTACAAGAAGGCCTAAGCTTAGCTGAAAATCTTGAATCATTTTTCTTGGATGCACACCCTTCCGCTGAAAGAAGCCAAAAATTCAAAAAGGAGCTGCAAAATTATCTATCTCCATACCGTGATATCTACAATGAACTTGTAAGAACCAGTAAAGAAACCAAAATTACAGATTTTTTAAAGAGGATAGAAGGTGCAAGAAATCTAAATAAAGAAAAAGGTTCTGAAAGTGAAGGTGATATCGTTCAACCAAAAAAACCTTCTTGTTTCATTGTACTGAGCAGTGATGAGGAAGAAATTTATTAAATTAAGGTTGCATTAAATGAAAATAATATTTTTTATTTCTTTTTGCTTTGTGTTATACATAAATTTATATTTTTAATAAAAATTAAGTTGCTTATATGGAATTTTTAAAAAAAACGTTTGTTTTTAAAAAGTTTTCCAAACGTAACCCCCCTTTTATGTACTGGCTCTGGGTCTCATATGACATTTTCTAGGAACCTATATACCGTGTTATAAGAGGGTTATCTGTAAACAGCTCCTTAAAATCAATAGTAAAAATTGTACTCTTTCAACTTGACATTTATTTCGTCACTTGAGAAAGTATATCTAGTGCTGCTACTATGTCAGATATAATCAGATATGTTCTCCAATACAACCAACCTCTAATTTACTTATCTAGCACTGAAACTAGATATTAAGAACTTTAATTTATTTAATTATATAGCAGCTTTTTAAAAGGAATTCTCATATTAAGCATCACTTTAAATATTAGAGTTTGTTTCCATTAATGAGATCTTGTTCCAGGGCACGGTGGCCCGGCTGGCATGAGCAACGGGGATCTGAACGTCCTGGTTCAATGCTCATCGCTGCAAATCCACCGCCGTGTCCACTAATGGTGGCCGGAGCACATAAAATAGGTCGTGGCTACAATGTCCTCCAAGTTCTCAAATTTACCACTGGAGGTGCAGGGTCAAGTGTTCCAGTCTCATCACATGACTTGGTTCAAAATTATGGGACCGATATTCTCCGAGGTCAAGTCAGACTTACGCCCTAGTGGTACCTCGCCTTAAAGTGAAGCTGCTTACTACCCTTTGCCAAGGACCTAGGACCTTTGGACTTGGCGTAGGGTTTCCTACACCAAGGGGATTGGAAACAACAACAATCTCATTCCAGTTATTTATAGTTTTAAATATCTTCAAATTACTAAAAGTTCTAAATATTCATAAATATTTTACAGTGGTCTTGAAAGTACACAAAACCTACTGCACTCAAGGGCTGATTTATGAAACTTTCAAAAGGGGTAGTGATATGGAGGATTATTTATTTTTGGGTTATACAGACACTATACAAGAGTTAATTTGTCAATATACAAAACAGAATATTTTGTCATCCAAAGATATAAAGTTTTTGATAAAAATAATGAAAATTAAACGATCTCAATCATTAAAAAATAAAATAAATAAATAACACCAAAGAAAACAAGAAAATGTTTACAATGATAAAACTGCCTCTGTTGTATGCACAGTAACTCATAAACTTTTAATATTTCCTACTTTAAAACATTTTTAAATTTATAAATATACACATTTTTATCTTGTCAAACCCAAGATTTGCAAATCAGTGCACTTATAATTGAAGATCTTTATGACCTCAAGACTTATAATTTGCTTGTTTATTTTATAAATTACTTCTAGAAATATCACAATAATGATATCAGTTCTTTTAGATTTTATTTTTTAACAAGTTATTATTGTTAAACAGACTTAACTTATATCATAATTCAGACTTTAATGAATATTTTTTATTCATTTCCTTTATTTTCATGCAACTTATTTATCTATTTTAATTTTTTTTTTTTTTGCTGATGAATTTATAGAAGAAAAAAATACATTTATAATCCGAGGTTTTAAGATAAGTCAATATTAAAAATCACATTTAGGGGATATATGCATATTTTTTTTTACCTTTTCCTTTTTATATATACAAAAGCTTTTAATGTTGCATACCTGAAGTTCATTAGATAATTTTTTGTCAAGGCCAGATGCAAATTAAACTGTCAGCATATATTTTATGCTTGTCTGGATGAAAGTTCCCAAGCAGTTCATGCAAACAGCAAGAAGTCAGTAAAACAAGGGAGGCACAGGATATCTAATCCTTTTTTCTTCTTACTGCTAAGAAAACAGAGTAAAAATATCAAATATCAAACTTAAATTTGATAAATTAAATATTTGTAACCATTTTGAAGAGCATTTTTCAATGGCATTTTCACATTTCAAAAAAAAATTAAACTTATTTAAAAAATTTAATTTACTCTTTCATGCATTATTTCTTTACAAATTCATTTTTTTAATGCAACAAATCTGTGCTCAGATGGCAAAATGTTATAAGAACCTTTTATTAAAAAATTGAGTTTTTCACATTCTGGATTCTTGTTTGCCAATATTTTCCATTTACTGTACCTACTGTAAGCAATAGCCAACTATTTTTCTGAAACATTGGTACCATGTTTGCTTATGTAAAACAAATTACTGATTTTTCATGACATCTTAGAATTGCTGTCATGTAATTTTTTTTTTTTCTTTTTAAGTGATTTATAATATTTTGCCAACTGAGAACAGAAATATGGCTTATGATATAAATTCAAATATCTGGAATTTTTTTTTTATCATAAATGTTCTGAACAGAAATTAAAAGTATACACATAATAAGAAAAAAGTTGAAAATTTCCTGTATATTTTTGAGTCTATAATAAAACACATATAGGATATCACTATAAACAGCTACCTTTGGAACTATCAATGAAAGAGTATCACATTTCTAGAATTATTTTAAACATTTTGATACTACATAGACATTACCATCTATGACTATGCCTGATAAATGTTTCAACATATATCCACTTATACAAATCTAATAATGTACATGCATGTGCAAATGTATCATAATTTTTTACAGACAAGTAACAGAGTTCAAAATTAAACTTCACTGTCTGTAGCATTTATATGGAAAAATTTCTTATTAGCGATATGCAGGTATTTTGTATAGAACAATTGTTTTGTCCAGAGATATTGGAGAACCAGATAGCTTATGACTAACAGTCACAAAGCTTGGCATTTGTAAAGAAGAAGATAAATTGGTGCTGTTGCTAGATGTCAAATTATTATGTATATAATAGAGAGTATTTTAAACATGCACTTCAAGCACTGTTCTCATAGTAATGCAAAATTCAGTGGCCTTACCATTGCAATGAACTGTCGCCAACATAGCATGTTAAGTTCTGCATTCCTTAAATATTTTAATTTTAAGCAGAAAAAAAAGCTGTACTATACAGCCTAAAATTCCATTCATTTAATTAAGTTGTAAATTTTTTTTTTATCTCTTGGTCACCAAGAGATAAAAAAAAAATTTACAACCTTTCTTGGTCACCAAGAGATAAAAAAAAATTTACAACTTAATTAAATGAATGGAATTTTAGGCTGTATAGTACAGCTTTTTTTTCTGCTTAAAATTAAAATATTTAAGGAATGCAGAACTTAACATGCTATGTTGGCGACAGTTCATTGCAATGGTAAGGCCACTGAATTTTGCATTACTATGAGAACAGTGCTTGAAGTGCATGTTTAAAATACTCTCTATTATATACATAATAATTTGACATCTAGCAACAGCACCAATTTATCTTCTTCTTTACAAATGCCAAGCTTTGTGACTGTTAGTCATAAGCTATCTGGTTCTCCAATATCTCTGGACAAAACAATTAAAACCCTTTAGTGCAGCGGTTCGTGCAGCGGAGCGGTGGGTCGTGACTCGATCCTAAAACTATCAGAAACCATCGAATAAACCATCAGAAAAGATAAGAAAAATCGAAACTTACTTAAAAATAGCAATTTTACATATTGATAGATTGTGATAACTTTCTTAACTGCAATTATATCAAAGCTGTATGAATTTTTTTGCCTGAAAAGTTAAAATGGTCTTTGTGTAATTTTATAATTGTAGTTTTTATCTTCACCTAGGAACACTTGTTAGTGAGTATGAAACCACTTGTTGCATATATTGCAAACATATATCTATTATTAAATAAATAACTGTTTTGCTACAAAGTGCTTATATTTTGTCAACCATTTTCAAATTAGAACACAAATTGTTTATCAATAATCAATCTGTATCTTCAAAAAAGCATATATATATATATATATATTTGCAATATTTGATGGTAAATTATATATACATAAGGAAGGGATATGATACAAATGAGGTTTTTTTTCCTCCACCATGGACCGATGGACTGTGGAGGTATTCCGATAAGAAAAGGTGGGTCGCCAGCTGAAAAAGGTTGGGAACCACTGCTTTAGTGCATTGCACACATCCAGATGGTCTGAGCCCATAGTATATCCTTTGTCCTACAAATTACAGTTTGGAGAAGGAATCTTTCCAATATGAAAAACACAGGCCCCAAGACAATCACGGTAAGTCAAAAGTCTAAAATGTGCTACTGCAGCACTCCTAGGGCTGTTTGTGATTTTTTTTGTGGGGGGGAGGGAGGGGAAGATAACTCCAGGTCTTACGCATAAAATGGGCCAAGGCTGCCCAATATTTTTGTTTGAGAATGCTTTATCAAAAGAGGGACTATGAGTAAGCAGTTAAAGGCCATATAAATGGCCTTGACTTCTTCATCAAAATGGGTATAGTTTGATCCCACAGGAATGCAAAAAGAAAATAAATAGCTGAAAACACCAGCTCCAGCATCATCAATCTCATTCATTAAAGAGATGTGTAGTCTGTGAACACATCTAGCCAACAGTCTGAGGGATATTGGTTTTCAATAATCTCCAAAGCAATAGCCAAAAATTTAAGGAAAGCATTATTTCTTTTTTGTTAATTATCATATCTAATTTTAGTCTTATGTTCATAGTCACTAAGTCAATAGGGCATATGGGAAGAAGGATGAGAATCAATTTATTAATATACGAGGTGGTGAAAGGCAAAGTGGTGTAGGTCACATTTTCAACTTTTTTTTTATTTGAGAGCAAAAACGTAATCTCCATGTTCAATTTATAGTGGAATTGCAAATAATTATTATTTGCAATATTATAATAATTATTATGAATTATAATTTGTTCAATTTCAAGTGGAATTTTTTATAGTTTTTGCAGTAAAACGCTTTGGACTTACACCACTTGACTTACTGACTTACACTACTTTGACTTTCACTGCCTCATATGTAACTTGAAAAAGCCACTATGAAGGTTCATGATGCAAGCTACATATACATGGACTAGGCTCTAATCATAGACAAGACATGAATATATCTGTGTTTTAAGGGATGAATATTGGTTTACCCCTATTGAGTACTCTCACGATAAAGTAGTCAACAAAACTTTCCAAGATATATCAGGAAATTTCCTTAGAAAAAGTGTGCTACATTAAAAAAAATTAGGATTTCAGAACTGTACATGAAGACAGACTAAAAGGAATATTAAATATTTGTTAAACTTTTCAGTCTAAAGTAAAAATTAATGCTGTGATATTTCTATGAGTGTAATTTGAATTTTTCAAAATAAACTAACTGGCAAAAACATTGTGATCTTGTGCGCCACACAAAGAGAAAAATATTGTGACACTATCAAAAAGTTATAAGGCATGATACAAACATCTTGAGATGAATTAATATATTTGTTGCTAAATTTGGTGAAGCAGATGTTCAGTTAATTTTGGAATTTAAAGAATAGTTAAGTACATATTCTGACACTGTCAGGGCATTGATACAAAAAAAAAAAAAAATATGAAGAGTTTCTAGAATCACAGAATTTTTTGTTTTGTAAAATTTTACTTGAGTCCTAGCAAAAATTTATATACACAATGGCAAGTCACTAGTAAATAATAATGGAGAAGATAACAAAATTTAGCAGAATATACAAACTGCATCAAATAAAATATCATGTAAACATGATATTATTTCATTATATGCACCTAAGACAAGTAAACCCACAAATTAATATTTTTTTCATTCAATTTAAATAAAAAATTAATTTTATAAAGTATGTGAAGTGAATTTCATAAAATTCACAACATAGAGTATACACTTAAAACATTTGTCTATATACAGTTGGCTCTCTGTTTAACGACGCTCTACTTAACGACAATCTCTATTTAAAGACGATATTTCCCAGTCCTGGACCCTCCGACATTATGGGAAATGTTATGTTTTCACAAATTCTGTTTAAGGGCGATCTCTACTTAAGGACGATTTTTAACAGTCCCTTGAAAGTAGTTAAACAGAGAGACAACTGTATTATTTTTGCAGTAGAAATATTAAAAGATAAATTAAATATTTCAATAATAATTAAAACTGTCAAAGAATGACACTCTTTCGTCATTATCTTAACACTAGCAAGATGACTGCCATCATTTTGATGGTTTCGGACATACTATTGAGAGCTATGTCTGTATTTATGTACTCAGGCTTCTGAAACTTTTGACATTTTCTAACTTTACACAAAATATGCAAACATTTACAAAATTATATTTGATGGTAAAGAGGGGGAGAAAATGTGTTGTATACCTACTAAGACTGAAAGCCATGAATTTGACGGCAATTATAGAAAACAGGCAGAAATCTTTAAAATAATACTGGAAAAATGTTAGTTACTTTTAGTCACTTTCCCCTTTTGCAAATAACAGAAATATTGGTGTTAAAAAACAAGGACTGCCCAAACCATGCATATATTTTTACGGATAAACCATACCAGGTTGTCAGCTTGGCATACCTGCATAGAAAAAATCTAAATATATACTAATTTATTAAATATTGGTATCAAATAGTTCAAAATTTAAAATATTTAACCATTCAAAAAAATTAAATATTTTAAATTCTTGATTTTACTTTTAACCATCAAAATGATAGCATTGTCTTTTTAGCAAGAAAAAATTCCCATCTTTCTAGTGTTTAAATTAAAAATAATACCTGCCAATTTGATATATCAAACAATTCTAAATTGTTCTTACCTTTTATATACTTTTTGGAATTGAAGATCTCTGCTCAAATATCTTTTGTTTCAGACAAATTTTTTTATTCCAATTCTAAAATATGAGAAGTTTACAGTTGAGGAATACATATTCATAATGTATTATACTAGACATATTCAAAATTTTGAACAAAAATCACTATATCAACAAAATCAAAATTTAGACATAACTGTTTTTAGTCCAGCTTCAGCTGCAGCAGATAAAATTGATACAAATTAACAAAATAATTCTGATAACAATTAAACATTAAAAGTTCTCAGAATATAGATAATATAAAATAGTAGATAAGCAAAAAAGGATGATATTATCCAAAAAAGACGAAAGCAGTGTAGGTATATTTGTCATAGACTTTTCAATAAAATATTTAACTTTATTTCAGAAATTTAAAAACTTTTATGATTGTTCAAAGTTTTGAACACTGTAAGATTAATTGGAGAAACTGAGTTCAGAATTTACTCTTTGTAAAATAAGCTAATATTTATAACTTCAGATTCAGACAGTTAGCATTTATTCCTAGTATAAACAGTAGAAGATAATGAATATAATTCCTAGTTTATTTACATTCAAGTTTTTAGACCTTTTTATACAATTCAACAAGGGATAGTGACTTTATCCTAGGCCATTCTGTCTAAATTTTGTATAGACTTATCCTTTGCAAAGCTTTAGAACATATTCGTAAGACAGAGACACAATAACAAGAAATACTGCAAGTAACATACTACAAAACAAACCTCCTTACTATTATTTCTGATACATTTTAAAGATCAAATTTATTATTTGAATGCTTCTGAAGATACTATTTTTAATTACATCTGTGAAAACACTTTTGTATTGTTTCCAAAAGTTACTACACCTTATAAATGGCATTTTTTACTTAGTACCCTTTTGAAAAAATAAGTGACATTGAACAGAAACTTGAATATATTTTTAACTACCTAGATTTTAGTATTGTATAAATTTACAGATTTGATTTATTTCATTACTGAGTCACATACATTCACTACCAATTAAAAGTTTAAGACCACCGATGAAATACAAATAACACACATAAAGCCAATCCAACATGTAAACTAAATAGCTTACTATGCTAATAGGATAATCAAAGCAAATGAAGCAGTCATTTAACCTTTTTATGGTTTAAATACTGATCGGTTGGCTTTGCTTCAAATTTTTTGGTCTGGTTGTGTAAAATTAGCATAAAATTGCATGTTTTTATGTGACAGAATAAAATTTTCTAGTAAAATATTTAAGAATTCAAATTTTTTTAATCTTTTCTTTATACTACAAATCCTAAGGATGAAAAAATAATTATGAGCCTACATAAATACATCTGTGAGGAAATATTTCACAGAAGTATTTATGAAGATATAAGCTCATTATACACATTTTACCCTACCAAAATGAAAAATAGGTATAGTGTTAGGTGAAATGGATGTATTATAGTTTAAGAATGAAATCAGTAAAATAAATAGACTGAACAAGAAAAACCATTCAATAAATTACAAAATTAAAATTGTTTCATTTTTTAATTAAAAAATTGTGCTATAAATATGTAAACAAAAAATTTAGGAATGGATTCAGCAAGGTAGTCTAGTGGTAGCACATTAGGTTACAAACTGGGGGTACCAGGTTCAAAACCTGATGTGCCATTAAATTCCTTCGAGTCTAACCTGGATATGAGCACATTAAATCTGTAGATCAGAAAGTCCTTCAGGTTAGAGAGGGTGAGAGAAGGTATGATCCCCCTCTACCAGATTTCACCCCTGGAAGTGTCCTGATTAAATTGTGGTGGCATGCTATTCACCAGCAGGAATTCAATCCCAGAGGGCCTTAGTTGTTATGTGGTACCCTGTCTGGTGCATTGGAATCATTACAACAGAGTCCAAAGCAGGGCCATTTTATCGCATGGGCAAATCGGGACTTTGCCCAGGGCCCCCTGATACTAGGGGGCCCCAAAACCCCCTTGGTGTATGCTCCTAGTACTTCTAATAGTATGTGGAGCCCATGGATAGTTCTTATTTTTATAAATGTTCGTAATGGGGGGCCCCCAAATAGCATCTGCCCAGGGGCCCCCAGCGTTCATAATCGGGCCCTGGTCCAAAGAACTATGTTGACAAATTGTTTAAAGGGATGCCAAGGGTAAGCGAAGCGGTTATATAGCCCATAGTGGTTACTTGGAGAAAAGTTCAGTTTATATTATTTTACATAGGTTATTTTATTTTATTATACATGAAAGCCCATATATGAGTACATGTATGCATTCCTTGGAATAATGAATTTGCCAAGAGATAAAACTTTTGATCAGTACTCTACATAAAAATACTCATGTCAAACTGCAAAGAATAAATAATGTTAACATTTTACAAACTAGAAAGTAGTGTATCTTGACATATATAATCTATTTATTTATATTTAGTATAAATTCTAATACATTAGTTCAATACATTAGTTTTAAATTATTTCTTTTAGAAAACTGAATAGTGATACACATCTGAAGGTCAGTATATAAAAAACCATTTTTCAATAAACTTTAACAATAATTTTTAAAAAAAGATTCAAAATAACTTTAAAAAATTTAAAAGTACCTGTATGAAATCAAAACTATGCATATTTAGTCATATTAAAATATATCCTGAACCTTGTATACATATCTTTAAATTTAGGAAAACATGGTATAATACATGAAATATACTAAAAAATTAGTTAATCTTGATCCTGATTACTCTTTTTCGTGAATTTATTTAAGCATTTCTACTAGTACCTAATGAGACAGAACTATTAACACCAGTGTCAATGAAAATAGATAGCCATAAGTTTCCAAATGAAATTATACAACCCTCTTATATATTTTCTTACAATGAAATTCTAGTTATAACTCATACACTGTTAATTTACCTATGTGTGAATAAGAAAAAAAATTATGCTTCCTGAAATTTTAGTTATTAAAATAAATAAATAAATAAAATCAAAACACACCGAACTATTTCAGGCAAACACAAAAGAAAGAATTGCATAAAATTTGATACACAACACTATTTTAATGTGTATTTTATAAGCAAAAAATAATACTCTATAGTTTATAAATTATGAAAAATTTATAGACTTCTTAATAGGAAAATTAGCATATCTAATGTTTCAGTGAGTGCATGAGTCCCGAAGATTTTTCACCCAGAAAAACTAGCATGTTATATTTCATTAAACTGCGAAATCTGCAACCAATTTAAAATTTGGCGAAAAAAAATTCTATTACTTGCAAACATTATAGAGTTATGTTATTTACCTAAAATCATAATATGAGATCAATATTTCTTAGGATATGTTGGAAACTCTTTATTCACAAAAATGTATTATATCATATTTCGCAACAATATTTTGATAGATAAATGACTGAATTGAAATTTTGTCTGAAATTCAGAAGAATTTCGAGATGTCGGTAATTCACATCCACAAGAGATTTACTCTACATAAACAGAGTTGTTTTCCGTAGTTCGGACCAAAACCTGCACGCGAACTATTCAATTCCTTGATGATATGAACACAACACAACAGACATCAACAAATACTGCAAAAGGGAAAAGGTGGGGGGGGGGGGGGAGATGACAATCAATTCAGTTTTCGGTTGTAGCCACTAACCTTCTTTACTGAAGTGTTAAAACACTTGTGATGAAATCATATATATCTGAATAAATACGTTTTTATAAATATTAATCATTAAAATCAAACAGAGAAATACAACTGCAGAAAAGTGACATATAAATAAACTTCAATCTCCAGCTGTTGACAAGCGAGAGCATCACGCCAGAGAGTGTACCAGAGGTAACGAAATCAAGCCGCATTGTAAGAGAGTGATTTCTCACCGGTCCGTACAAAGAGGACGCCACCGAAGAAAAGTGTCGATTTACAGCAAACATCTCCAATGTATCAGCAACCCAACAAGTTTTAATTTTTTAAGTAGGAAAACATTTTTCTTTTGGTAAAAGAAGTATTGTACCTATCTTTGCTTAAATTAAGTTGTTGTTGATAATCTCCACGTCTAGCTCCAGCTAGACCAAATCCACGAGTCCATTCACCCGTACAAAATCGTATACCAAAAGAGGATCTGGAAAAAGGTCGTCGAGAGTCAACCCAAGGCACTCAAGAATGCGCGCTTAGGAGGCCTGGACCAAATAGCATTTAAAGCAGACAGGATGAGTCTTGCGACCACAATTGTATATGAGACTCTTCGGATGGCCACTGAGAAACGAGGGAGTGCCGTCTGAGTGGGTCTATCGCAGATGAAATGAAGTGGTCTTCTGGGACGATGACCACGATACCAAAAGTGTTCCAGGGACACAATCCATGGCTGCCTATCAAGATTTTTTTCTAATAGAATAGAGTTCGAGAAACGTCAATGTGTGAGAAGTGGATGATGGCTCATTGGCACCTTCCTTTGCCAAATTGTCTGCCACATCGTTTCCTGCAAAGTACACGTGATGTAAAGCTATCCACTGTAGATGTGCCTCACAGAAGGAAAAGATATGCCCGAGTTTGTTGAGAATAGCTAAACTTACTTAAATTAAGCAGATTATATAGGTAGAATGTTTGAAAGAAGCATTGATCTTGAGCAAGGGCATATTTTCAAAATTTGGAGGTCCCAGGAGCAACATCATTTTGTGGCCTAATAAGAACAAGTATATTACACCTTATCAACTAGATTTCCCCAGGATGATGTAGCCAAATATCATTTTCTGGTCCGTGCTCTCAAATACTGAAGATTTCTGACAGCTCGCATAGTGAGATGAATTTTCAGCTCATCAAATTCATATACATTTTTCAAAAAAGTTTATTGAAAACAAAAGTCGGTATTTCCATAAGAACTCACTTTAAAAAAAAATTAAATAGCACAACAATGGTATACTTATATCTGCATTTATTTTTTTTAATAAATCAGTTCAAATTTAAATTATAAAAAAACTGAAAGGGTTTTTTTTTAATCTGCTTTTGGTTTTTGCAAATTTATTCATAATGTCATCATAATTAATCGAGTTCATCACATCTTATTCAAAGAATAAAAACGATAGGTAACTTGTTTTATATTGGTGCACGATGCTTCTCAAAATTTTTTTACTCGTTTAAACACGGAAAATGAACGTTCAGAACTTGCATTTAAAATAGGCATCGTCAAAAATAATTTTTTTAATTGTTTCTACGTTTGGAATAGTAGACCGTAACCCATTGTCTATAAATGTGTGCGTACTTTTCATTGAAAAATTTTCTTTCTTTATCATTATTAAAAATTGTATAACATGAATAATTTTTTTGCGTCAATATCAGTCCCACAAGTTAGTAAATATTTTTTAATAGTTTTGTACTTGTCTTGATCTATATCTTTTTACAATAAATGTGAGACATACAGGGTGATTCCAAATTCATGGTACGAAGTTTAAGGGTTGGTAAAGCACAGTGTAAGAATCATTCATTGTATAGGAATGTATGGGTGCAAGTGACGCGTTGAGGCCCAAATACTTGAAAGAGGCGTGAAATAAATGAAAAATGGAATGATTGATTGGTTCCGTTGTCGGCAGAGTGCAGTAGGTAGCTTGCCACCCATCAACATTCTGTATCTGCGGGAACACGTTATTCTCAATTGTACTGTCGTCTGTGATGGGAGACTTTATGTATGCCGAAAAAGCAGACAGGAATCTCATGTACAGTCGTGCAAATGGTAACGGCAGAGTTAGGGCCTGTTCACATAGGAGTCCGTTTCGGAGCGTTAAAGTATTGAAATATATTTAACCAAAGACAAACCTCCAAACGATTAGCAATGAAATTTTTAACGCCTATGATTGGTTTATTTTCGTTTCAACGCCATCTTTCCCATAACGCTACGCAACGGACTCCCATGTGAACAGGCCCTTACGCTACGAATGTATAAGGAGCGCTTTCCTCATAGACAAATGCTCAGCACACTCGTCATCACGAGTACCAGCCCATTTCAGCCCTGTTGTGCGCAATTATCTGGATGCCACTTTTGGAGAGCGAGGGACTGGGCTTGCTGGACGATACCCATGACGCTGTCAATAAACACTTTTTCTTGCCGTTCATGTCCCTATCCTGTGTTTGTGTCTCAACGTGTCACTTGTGCCCATACATTCCTATATAATAAATGATTGTGACCGTGTCCTGTATCAACCTTAAAGTTTGTATCATGAATTTGGATTCACCTTGTATCTAATGTATCTAAATAGCATTTTGGTCTTTCATTAATTTCCAAAATTGAAGATTGCAATTGACATTAAACGTATTTACGATGAAATTTTCTTTCAAATGTAATATAATCTCATTGTTAGATTGTGCATTCCCCCCCTCTTTTTCCTTTTCTTTTTTTTAATCGTTTCTTCTCACCTTTAAATTTTGTCTGGCTGTTAATTTCATATTTAAAAATAAGAATTTTATTTTGCAGCTATAGCTACAAAATTTTTTATATTGTTGATATCTGTGAAGAGTAAGGTTTTAAAATGTGACCCAATAGAGAGTAGGGCCCAAGCTTGACGCCTGATCTTGACAAGCAGTTTAGCTCTAATGGACTTGGAAAATTTCCTATCTTTAGAGTTTTGGAACTACAAGAATTTCAGATGCCAGTGAAAATTTGACAACAGCAGAGGACATTTTGACACAGACCGAAACCATTTTCTGAGTTCTCTCAACTTGATGGTCGCTTTTGTGTCGGATATTCTTAATCATAGTATAGAGCAGCTTTAATTTACCTTTAAATTGAAGAATTTCTGAAAGAAGGTGTTAAAATTCTTCTCGGAAACTTAGGGCATGAAATTAACTTGAAGAGTACAATGAAATATTAAAGTATCTTCCTGAAGGAAGATACTTTAATCCCGCAGATACAATCGAAGAAATATCGAGTGGAAGACGGTTATGGAGGTTAATAAATATTGACAGTTCAGTTTGAGTTTAAACACTAGGAGATGAGCCATAAGTTCTGTTTATGCACAGATAGTACAAATAGTTGTTTTATGTTTGTTTAATTTTTCATTTTATGTTGTATTATTTAAGCACTATTTCATGTATTTAATAAAATTTTAATTTTATTGTTTGTTTCTATTATATCAACAACTGTGACAACAAAAAATTGTTTCATTTATTAAATACTTCTATTTCTAGCTCTTATAAGTTCTAATTTTAACATTTACCGGTTTTAATTAACTTATTTTTAATATCTATAAGTACTTGAAGTTTTACATTTAGTTATAGAAAAAAAATCATTTTGGAAGAATGTTCTGACAAAGGAGGTTGCGAAAAGTTTATCTTTGCAATACAGAATTAGTACTAAAATAAGGGGAGTAAAAATTGCTAAAAATAAATTCTAAAGAAGCTTATTGTTAATATTTCACGAACATTCAAGCTATACACGTAAGCCAGAAATTATTGTTCACGTATCAGAAGTTAACATTTGAAGTCATGAATTTGCTTGAATACAGAAAATTTAGAAAACGAAAAAAAAAATGCAGAACCACCGTATACCCGTAACAGCGGAATAATGAACGTATTATAACTACATTCAAAGTTACTAGAAGGGCCTGTTCACATAGGAGTCCGTTGCGTTGCGTTAAGGAAAAGATGACATTGAGAAGAAAATAAACCAATCATAGGCGTTAAAAATTTCATTGCTAATCGTTTGGAGGCATATGATTGGTTTATTTTCGTCTCAACGTCACCTTTTCCTTAACGCAACGCAACGGACTCCTATGTGAACAGGCCCTAATGCAGGGGTCCCCAAAGTTTTCGATAAGAGTTCTCTAGGGGTCGATGAATACACGAGGGTCGAAAGGGGGTCGATTAATACCAAAGAGGATCAATTAAACTGTCCAGGAAAAAATAGAATATTCCAATAACAATTCGAAATACGGATATAATCAATTACTGACTACCCTAGTTATAGCTTGAGTTTTGCCTTAGCCTACATTGCTTACAGCATGTGTTACTCTGTTTTCAAGCATCTGGCAACAGTACTAGTATTGCACGTTTCGAAGACTTGGAGAATATGCATGTTACCGAATGGTTTGCTACACCATTGATGTAAAAATCAATAATGAAGGTAGTGAACCTGGCTTTGAAGATGAACTGATTGAAATATCTGTAGATCTCGAAGCTAGGGCGTTGTTTAGAAATAAAAACCTCAGTGAATTTTGGAGCAATAACAATATTGCCACTAAATATCCCAAGCTCAGAAGCCGAACCTATCTTACTTGCATTCCCAACTTCATACATGGTTGAAGCTGGTTTTAGCCACGCGAAAGCAATTTTAACAAAACAAAGAAACATATTGAACTTGGGATTTCGTGGCGATTTGCGACTAAAACTTACCAATTTTCAACCGAATATCAATAACCTTGCTGCTTCTCTTCAGACCCATCCATCCCACTAATATCAACTATTTTAATAAAAAGGTATGTTAACATGTTTTTAAGGTATTCGGTAGTAGTCGCAAAATGACAGTAAGAGGTTTTTTTCATCCACTATAATTTATGTTATGTTTTCAAAGATAATTGTGTATTTTACGTAATATGACACGTACGGTTTAAGAACTATAGGCAAATTTCCATCTATCGACAATTGTGTTATTATTTTTTAAGATTATAATAACAGTGGAGAAATTCTCCTTTTTCTGTTAATGTTATTGGGTGGATTTTATAAGATATGGGAACTATAAATTCTTTCGTTGGGTTGTTATGCAGGTCTCCGTATTGCTTAACATCAGAAATGCAAAATATGATTTAATGATTTTGTTAAATACTTAATCCGAGGGTCGATAAGAGGGCAAATATTCTATGAAGGGGTCGATAAGAGGGCAAATATTCTATGAAGGGGTCGACGGGATAAAAAGTTTGGGGACCCCTGCCCTAATGGTACCAAAATTTTGAAAGTCTCAATTCTATTTAATCGTTTATTTCAGAGGTCCCCAAACTTGTTTGTCCCGTAGACCCCCTGCCGATTTTTTCTGTTTTGAGTGCATCCCCTGCTATCCTAATACTGATTTTTTTTACAAATTCATCAACTTTAAGTGTTTTTGAAGCTGACTCAGAACTACTCACTTTGAGAGGCTTTACTGTAGAGTGAAAAATTTTAAAATTAAAAAAATATATATCTTAAGTTTTATAGTTATACATTTATTAATTAAAACAACACAAAATGCAAACCTAGTAACATTTTTACATAGAATAAATACACAACAAAATCAATGCTTTTAATGAGAGGGATGAGCCTGATGCTTTGATAGCAAAATTTCAATATTTGGCTTCAATTTAGTCAGGTCTAACCTTAAATTTCTTTGGCGATTTCTAATCTTTTTTTTCTTCTTTTTTCTTTCTTTTTTTTTTAATAAAGAGATAGACAACCGCGCTGAAACCCCTTTCCACGAGGTATGAAGATGGAAAAGCTATCAAAAACTTTCTCGCGATAGTCCATAATGCAGGATATGTAACAAGTATGTCTCTCTGAAGCCAGAATTGTTGATATCCCTGTCTAAACTACACCTTAAGTCCATCGTTGGTGATTATACGAATCAGTTCTTGTAACATTACATCCAGTGGCGCCGGAAGAGTCAAATATAGAGGGGGCAAAGTAAAATAGATTAAAACTTTTACACCTTTATTATTAAAAATACATATATACGGTTAAAAAAAATAAACTTTTATGTTATTTTATGTTATATTATTCCCTATCACACGTCAACGTGTACGCGTTTCAAATGCATCGGATTCAAGATTCCCTTTCGCGATGAAAAACATCGTGTAGGGTTGCTTTTCAATCGCAAAAGCAAACGTCTGGAATTGGTGTTTAAACGCGCTTGCGTACCTGAAATTGGCAATTAATCGCTCCTGCGTATATGGAATGACGTTTATCGCGCTTGCGTTAACGAGTGTGAGGTTGCAATTTAGTATTCAGTTTTGTTAGGCTTTATGATTTTAAATGAAAATTCTAATGTTTTACGAGCGCTAGCTAGGTAGAAACAGAAAATTCAATTTTCTAGGGGGGGGGGCAAGTGCCCTCCCTTGCCCCCCCCTATCCGGCGCCACTGATTACATCCGTTTCTTCAATGTCACCGCATGAATTGATAATCCAATGTGGTATTTCCATAGTCAATACATCTTCAAACCTAATTTCAAAGTCTGTGTGAAGGACATTTAAACGTTGAACGTAGGTCATCTTGGCAGTTTGTCTGTGCCAAATTGAGAAACTGGCAAGTTAAATATAACGGCCACCTGCTGGCATTCGCTGCAACCGTCCCAGTCCATGATGTCGCAACAAATTACACGTACTGAGACCGAAAAGTGAATAGATTTCTTACACAATTTTATGAAATATGCATATAATTAGGAAATGTATCTATCTATTATAAGAAAGTACTTGTATTACGTAAATACTTAAATAGGTACTATCTGTGTTAGGAAGATTATTACATTTATGTGAAGCCAAAATTTTGGTGACGGCCTGTCTAACTCGTGGACCCCCATTTAGATCTCATGCACCCCCAATTTTATTTTTCATTGGCATGGACCCCTTGCAGGTCTATATCGACCCCCAGGGGTCGATATAGACCACTTTGGGAATGACTGGTTTATTTAAACACAGTGCAATGAAGCAGAATATTGTCCAAAAAAAAAAACCCTGATAAACTTGCATTCACCTCCATTACCCGTTCAATTTAAATTAATAAATATAATATATTCATCATATAGTTCGTCTTAGAAATAATGTTTGAATAACCTTAGTCACAAATTACTCATATTTAAATCACTCAGCGGTACCATAATTAAAGGGACGAAAGCAACGTCAAGTGAGCGGCTCCGCCCATTGACCAATCAGAGTCCGAGTGCGGATTGCCGGTGCGTATTATGCACTTTTCCGGGTATGACGTAGTTTTCGACCCCCGAATTCAATGTATAGTATTTTTCTAAATCTCTAAAGTGGGACTGTTAATGTGTTGGCATAGTATTACGGATGTTGTGAATTCGATCCCCGGCGGTGTCGTTTTCTTCCAAATTTTCCTTCTTGCTGTATTTAGCTTTCCCCCTTAGAACTCTACAATCATCTCAATACGAAAATGTATGACCCCGAAAAGGGTCCCTTTTTAGGGTTTTTTTTTGCAGTTCTTATTTACTTCTTAAGTGTAACATTTTTTTTTCTGCTATGGGCCATTTCTCCTATCTTAATAACTTTTCTACCGTGGAATTTTTATTTTTTAACTTGTAACTTTTAAAATTTTTAATTTTATTCTCTCAATTAATTTCACACCGAAATTACTTCTTTAATTTTTTAATTCTTAACTTTTTACCTTTTAAATATTAACTTTTCCTACTTTAAATTTTTTACTAATGAGCACACGTACCTCGATATTAATAACTTGCTTACAGGAGATAGTCTTCAAGACCTAGGCACTCCACTTGCAAAGACACTGTACTCATACATTTTTAAAGTTACATGTATTTCGAATCCATTTAAGAGAGGTTCATAATTAATTATCAAGATCAAGATCAAAGCGAAGAAAAGACTTTTAATTCTAAGAATGCTAAGAATGATTAATTTTGATATATATTTTTATGTAGGAACTTGCATATCTATGAGTTGATGCATTGAGATGAACAACTATATTCCCATACCGATAAAAAAAAATCTGATGAATAAAAAATCATTTGATTTCAATTAATGTCTCAGGTGAAACATTTGTTTAAGATGTATAATCTGAGAACATATCAGTCTTCAGATCTTACATTTAATCCAGGGATTTATTTTGGGTACAAATAACAGTGATCTTTCATTTTAGGGGAATGCAATTTCCCTTTTTGATTGGTGTTTTGTTTTTGAAATGTCACAGTCTTTCTTACAGAAGGATTAAAACTTGGAATTAATTTAGGACCCTGTGAAGAAAAAAGCATTCTCATCGTACATGTGTATGTAGATTTTGCAGTTTTGGCCAATCCTGAAATCAAGGAAATGGACAGAAAAATTATCTACCAGGTCCTTGGAAGCGTTTTTGTATTAGAAAAATAATTATTTAAAACTTTAATTGAAAATGGATGGAGTAATTGTAAATTGCATTTTACAGCTTTTTAAACCTGATATTTTATTAATTTTTTTTATGCCACATAAGAAGAAAGGTTAAAATAACTATTGACAGTTAAGTAGAAATCCTGGAGGAATCTTCATCAGAAGGTCCTGGCCCACAATGAGCTGTCGTTCCAAATATGATGATGATGATCTTTAAATTACAGCATACGACCTCATCAATAACTTTATTATAACTTATGATCATTGCTCTCTCAGTTTTGATCATCGTTAAAGCTACATCAAGAATTATTTTAAATAATGATTAAAATTATTCTTGAGTAATAAATAGAGAACTGAAATTGAGCCAATCTTTTTAAAATCAAAATAGCCTCGTAACAAACAATAGATTACTTTTTTTAGTTGATAGAGACATCGATGAAGTTAGAAAAGAACCTATTTTTCGAGTAATTATGTGAAATGCGATTCAGTATGGAAACAGTTCCTAAAAGCAACAATTCTCATTTTTAAGTCTTTTATTTCGCCAAAACTAGCGACTACGAATTCGACATATGTTTTAAGGGTGATCAGGAGATGACATCTCATCAAAGGGAATTCGCAAAACATAAATACAAACCTAAAAAAAAATGCCAAATGGTTTCTAATCCTAATTACTACTTTAAAATCTCAAGTTTTTAAACCTCAAAGGAATTACCATATAGGCGCATTGAGCACTTACTCAGGGCCTTCGTAAACTAAAGATCCTCATTTTTAACTTGCATTTGAGTTTATACGTCATTATAGAATCCAAAAAATAAAATTAATTCATTTATTCAAAAATAATAATTAGGTTATCATTAGCAGGTATTAAATACGGTTTTGGATGATTGCGTTCCTCCATAACGGTCCTCCGGAGAGAAAAACGCTAAAACCGTCCATCCGTACCTCGCGAGTTATAATTTTAGCAGCGCGCCAAACCCAGTTTGTATCGCTTGGACAAGCAGTAAACAGTTAAACAGAAAAGTAACAAAATGCGTCGTAATTTTAATATACATATACACTCATGGACAAAAAAATTTGTGCACCAAAAAGGAGTCGTCAAAATGAAACGAAATTTTACATACGTAATGACTACTTTGATATAAGTAAATTATAAGAAAATCAAAGAAAAAGGATAATTTATTTCAGAGAAAAAGGCAAAAGAACGGAGGAGTTAATACTCCGTTGGACCCCCTCTAGCGCGAATGTACGATGCGATACGATCGGGCATTGAGTCATACAAGTTCTGTAAGATGTCTTGAGACATTTCATTCGATATTTGCTGTAACCTTGCCTCTAGTTCTGCCTCTTCTGTAGCAAACTCGTGGGATGCCCAACTCGTCGTCCCAAATGATCCCAGATATGCTCGATTGGAGACAAATCTGGGGATCGGGCAGGCCCAGGAAGGGTAGTAACAGTGCGGAGACAGTCTTGTGACACCCTTGCCGTATGAGGCCGAGCATTGTCTTGTTGAAAAATGGCTCCTGGGAGCCGTTGCATGAGTGGCAACACATGTGGTTGCAGGATTTCATGAACATACCGCTGGGCTGTCATGGTGCCATGGAACAATACTAGGGGTGACCGTGTATTGTAGGCAATGGCACCCCATACCATCACACCAGCTGTGGGAGCGATGTGTCGCTGTACAGCAAAGGCAGGATTGAAGCGTTCACCACGGGCTCTCCACACACGAACACGATTGTCATCACTGCCGAGATTGAATCTGGATTCGTCGCTAAAGACGACCTGGTTCCATTCCGCTGCAGTCCAGTTTCCTCGTGCGCGGCAAAACTCCAAACGGAGGCGTCGATGGGTGGGCGTCAAGGGCAGCACACGTAATGGGCGCCTCGATACCAACTGTCCTTCAGCCAGGCACCTTCGTATGGTTCGAGAAGACACAGATGCCCCTAGTGAAGGTGCTACCTGTGCCTGGATGGCGGCCGATGAAGCAGTTGGTTGTACGCGTGCATTTCTTACGATGTGGCGGTCTTCTCGACGACTGGTCTGTCGAGGGCGTCCTGAGCCTGGTCTTCGTGTACATGACATCTCTCGGGTCCACTGGTCCCAACACCTCCTCACAACACAATCAGAGCGGCCTAATTGACGAGCTACTCGCCTAGCTGACCACCCAGCTTCCATCATCTCGACGATTCTCCCCCTCTCAAACTGCGACAACTGCTTTTATTGTCTTCGAACATGGCGTAATGGCATGTCTATCTCAGCTCTTCCTTTGTAAATGATTCAGCACACTCAAACAAGCTTTGGTTACCTGTTTTATACTCCACAGAGTACGATGTTCAACGCCCTCTACCGGCTATACGTAATGCGCAATCACGCTGCATTTCTAATCATTTGCCTATCTCCCCGACATGTACCTTCATTGCAAGTTTCGTTACGATCCCGCAATTATTTCTTGGTGCGCTAATTTTTTTGTCCATGAGTGTATGTGTATATATATATATATATATATATATACATACATACGTACATATATATATATATATATATATAGATACATATGTACATAACACATACATACATACATATATAAATACAAAAGAGGTTAGCAACGATAAGTAATCCTACGTTAATAACCCGCGGTAGTGTCGTTAGAGGAGACTACCTGAATTTGTTTTAACCTGAATTTGTTCTGTTCCTTTACTTTCCAGTATATTAACTGTATTTCTGGCTTTATGTCTGACGACATAATATAGAAAGTTTAAATGCTATCTAATAAAATAAATAAATCATGTATTTTGAAATGTTCTTGAGTCATAATTGTGAACTCATAAAAAAGATTTCTATTTTGGTCACTGCCCCCCAAAAATTTTTAATAATAAAAATTTTATTCCAACACCTTAGGCACTAAAGACCTGTTCACATTGCATTCGGAGCGTTGCGTTGTGTCGCGTCACTACACTGGCTCAGAAATTGTTCACATGACCTGTGATTGGTTTGACATATCACGTGGTCGATGAATTAAACTCTTTGATTGGTTGAAATTTTTAACGCTAATGCTACGCAACGCTTTGGACTCCCTGTGAACAGACCGTTATTCCCCAGGACATTCAACCATGACTCTACGAGTTTCGTTATGTACACTCCAACGAAAGCCCGTAATAAGTGAACCATTATCGAGCACTATGGGGGTACAGTACAGAAACATCCATGACTTGGCTGGGATTCGAACCCAGGGCCCTCACTGGATGTTTATGACGATAACTACCATGCAAATTAGACGGTATAATTGAGTAATATCTTTAGGCATTTAGTTACATTAAGGCGTACTTTATTCAGCTGTTTCTGTAAATTCTGCACTATTAAAAAAAATAAATAAATGCTGTATTTCCTAAGAATTTTCTACATCCTAATAAAGTAAAACAAACTCGAATTTTAAGACAGAAACAAATACAAAATTGGAGCTACAAAATATGCGGCACATGTCCTGTTTAGAGATTAAGGCAAACAGTTTTGTTTCAAGCAAGGTCGCTTTTACTTACAGTAGAAAATAAAATTATACATGAGCTTTAACAGCACCGTTATTATCCCGCACAAAGAGGAAAGTCATTGTACGTTTGCAATCTGATACGAACAAACGCCCGTAAAGAACATTTAAGCTTCTTTTTTACTTTAAGTAAGTAATTACGAATTTTGATCTAAACAACCGTTTGTGAACTAGAGACGACAATTTGTTTGAAACGATAGCATGTAATTTTTCTTTATTTAACTTCTTAACAAAACAAATATTTCTATATTTCGCATAGAAATAAAAATTAAAAATAAATTCTTGAAATTTTTACTTTTCTGCTGCTACCTAAATAGTTGTTTTTCCCCCATGTATAAGGGGAAGTTAAGAAAACCTTGTACTTAGCAATATTATTTATGGAAATCATTCCTGTAATCATTATTGTATACTGTAGGAATAAATTGTGATATATAGGATTCAGGATTTAAGGATCCAACACCGAGTAGGGTATTACTAAAAATTGTTTCTATACGTATTTTAAGATACAAACACGCACACGCTCCCACGCACGCACGCACACACGCACGTACGCACGCACAAATATATATATATATATATATATATATATATATATATATATATATTACTGCCAAAGTCCGAAGTCTGGTCAATTTGCGAAATGGCTGGCCACATCTAGCATTGGCCAAGTCAATTGGCCAAAGCCCGAAATAATCGAGAATTGACGACTATTTTGAGCTTCGGTCGGCCAATTCGCGATGCGCCCGACAATCAATGGCCAATTCCTGAATCGTCGAAGAAAAATTGAGTTTTTCGGAATTGATCTTTATTCCAGTCAAAATAGACCCGATTTTGACGAATGGCTAAAAATATATGAAAGTTTTGAAAATTGGTGATCTTTCTTTAAGCATGTTAATGAACATACTAAAAGTCTCCATCGATCAGACTTGAGCTTTCACCGCCATCTTGGAAAATGTGTAGACTTTTTTGGTTCTTTGCAAGTAACTTTGGAAATATTAATTTTATGTAAAAAAATTGAGTACAAAAATTGAAGAGTATTAAATTACGAACAAAAACATTATTTACATATTTTTATAAGTCCAACATGAACAAAGGTATGTCACTTTGAAAGCGAACTATCACACCTGGGACGCGGAAGCGCAGGTTATCCCCATCGCGGTGGGGGGATGACCCGCGCATGTGCATCAAAAGTCTTGCACACTCACGTTTGTCAAACCTCTGCATATCAAAGTTCGAGAGAAAGTTGCAACAACATCCAATCCATTGTTATCAGGCTGTATTCTAAGGCTTGGTGGATTCTATCTTTTTATGTCATACTTAGGCTGCATTGGGTACATAATGGCTGGAAGTGGGTTAAAATAAATACTAACTCTGATGTATGTAAATACGTCAGTAGAAAAAATGTTGCCTGGCCATGCATACGCTAAAAAAATCCTAGCTTATTTATTTACCCTAACAGCTTTAACAAAGATTATTTCTGACGCCATGGACATATCTGATTTCAAAAGCAATAATCTCCATGAGTTGTTTAGAGATTTTGCTACTGAACTACTATCGCTAGAAACCATAAACGGACATACTCATATACGAGCCATCGCGATTAAAAGGAGGAAGACTTTGAAGCAGTTGAAAGAAAATGACCCAACTGCAGCCCTCTGGGTTCAGTACTTTGAAATGGTAAACCTTATGAAAGCTTGATCATCGTCAATTATACGGTGAAAGTAAACGGTTTCAATTCAGCAGTAAACCCGTTGTTGCTTTTTGAGAGGATACCAATTGCTAAACAAAACGACGAAGACCTAGCATTTTATTTAGAATATGAGTTAGCTCCTTCTCCGTTGGCCCTGTTTAATGAAGCTGACATGGGAGAGACAACGACATTGGACATGTACGAAGTTTTTGAAGTTATAAACAAAGACCTTCACCTCCTGAACTTCGTCAACATTGTGGACAGTGGTGTAGGAGACTACACCGTGTCAAATTGGGAACACAACTTTTCCGGCTGTTTGCACAAATTAAGTTAACTATATAAAAAAGCATAATGGGACCAGCTCTTTTATCGTTTTTAATGGCTAGTCCAACACACTAACAGTATAAAAAAAGTTGAACAAAATCTACGGTCTATTGTGAAAAAATCTGTAGACATAAATTTTGATGGAAACATGCGTATTATTGTTCATCAAGAACAGTTCCTTTCAAATGAAAACAACAAGAGTAAACTGATCAGCATGCTATCAGCTGAGCTGGAAAACAATGGGATTCGATTCCGACGAAGTAATGTGGGCGCCGACATTCTCAATGTAAATACTGCAATTAATGAAGCATGGTCTAGTAACAATATCGTTGTAATCATCGGGGAATATGTTGACCACCTGCTTCTATTAACAGCTCTCTACAGAAAAAAGACACTTTCCTTGTCAAACTATGCAAAGGAAAAGCAAAGAAAACATATATTCATCAAATAAAATACAATCATCAGGACATATCAAAGTATCCTTTTTCTCCATGCGTCCAGTGGATGCAATACTACTTCTGCAGCATTCAACAAAGGAAAGAAAAATTGTGTAAAATATTCCAAAGTCAAGATATGGAACACAACGTGACAGTAGTTAATAAATGCAACTCATCGCACAATGATGTTGCTCAAGCAGGAGAATACTTTTTTCTGATCTGGTATGGAGCACATCCCAGTGAACAGTCCCTAACTATGTTTAGGTACAAATGCTCCACAAAATTTGTCACTAAAATAAAACCATATATTTCGTCTCTTCCCTCAACTGAAGAGGCAGCCAGGCAACATTCCTTTCGGTTGCATTACCAAGTGCAAAAGTGGTTTAGGAATGAGTTGAATCCTGAAGTGTGGGGCTGGAAACGTCAAGAGAAATCCCTCGTGCCCATCACAACTATGGATGCAGTGGCTCCGGATTCAGTTTTAAGTATAGTGTTTTGCAACTGTAAGATTGACTGGTAGTAAGATGCGTGTGTCGGAAAGCAGACATCTACTGCACAACGGCCTGCAATAACTGCAATGGGGTATGTCACAACGACATACCCCTTTGCAGTTATTGTCCTGTAGATCATCACGATCAAATAAAAAGAGTTGGTAAATGGGGCGATGCTAGCTGACCCACTCTCAAGACTGACGACGCGAATTATCCCGTATCGAAAAAAGCACGTAAATCATGAAGTAGGTAAGCTTAAACAATTATACACAATGAAAATATGGTAGTGAATACATCCAAGTTTATTACATTCGTTCATAAAATTAATACTTATCAATTATCTACATACCAAAAACATTAAAGTCTATTTTCTTGGGTTGAAAGAATGCCGCAATGAGGGAGAGGAGAGAATTCAAAGGAAAGCGCCTGCAACGAGACTTGGACGCTACCTCCATAATTATACGCATTTAATATACGTATACTATTATATAAAGAGAGAGAGCGAATTTTGTATGTGGAGGGTAATCTCCGGAACCACTGCACTTATTTGAAAAATTCTTTCGCTATTTGAAAGGTACATTATTCCAGATGGACATAGGCTATATATTATGTATGTCTGATCAGTAGAAAGAAAGTTAGGGGCCTAAATGTTGAGCGGATGTCTCCCCTTTACAATTTTTCCTTTGTCAACCATAGTCAAGTAACCATAGCAACACATCAAACGATATTTTCATTTATTATCAGTAAAACATTTAACATTTGAATTTTCTTTGCCAACCACAGTCAAGTAACCATAGCAACACATCAAACTACAATTTCATTTATTATCAGTAAAACATTTAATATTTTAAAGATTGAAGTGAAGGAGGTATTGATAAATACAAAAAGGATTTTTGAAATTGGCAACGTTTAAGGGTTTATTGAAGAAAATTACATTTGGAACTACGCTTTTTATTGGACATTTAAGATACAAAAAAATTTACAATTTATTGGCTATCAACTGGAAATTTATTGGTATAATATTACAGAACTTGATTTAACTTATAAACTTTATGTTTTTGAATTTATGTACAATTTTATGCACAATTTGCGTAAATCGAACTTGAATTATTGAACTTTATTCAAAAATCAGTGTGTTTCATTGAAACTGTGAAATTTATTGATTATTTCGAATAGACCTATGTTTGTTCATTTGTAAGTGAAAAAGCATTGCTTCAATTGAGCTGAAATTTTGTATAGATATAGTTGATTCAGATTAAAACATAGGCATATTATTTTTTGAAAATCGGGCCCCAGAGTTTTTTTAATGATTTTGCCCCTAAAAGTAACTTATTTCGACAACTTCCGCGGCTGTCGTCGCTGACAGCGAGACTATAGGGCCGAATCGTACCAAAATCGACACGCGGGTGGCCCCGGACACGATTCAGCGCTTGAAGTAGACGAATTTTTAATTTAAAAAAGTTATTAAATTTTTTTGCCATTTTGGTGTTTTTTCCGTGTTTATTTGTGTGTGGACTCTGTAACGGATAGGCTATGGGGACGAATCGTATCAAATTCGGCATACGGGTGAACCCGGACAAAATTCAGTGCCTGACGTTACAGTTTCCAATAAAAATTTCTTTTTCCAGCACCATCAACAAATCCCAAAGTCAAACATATAAATATATTGGACTTGACATACGGGAAGATTGCTTTTCTCATGGACAATTATATGTTGGTCTCTCTCTAGGTCAGGAAATGCGGATAATCAATTTATTTTGAAACCTCAGAAAAACGAAACAAAAAATGTGGTATGTCATGAAGTTTTAAAATAAATTACTACCTAATATCTACTTAATATAGATAATTGTTCAACCCGGACAAAGTCGGGAGGGTCGCTAGTAGCTAATATTTTGGATCGTGTTAGAGTTACGACAAAATGTATTTAATATTTTTTTTACACAATTTAATGGTCTTTAATTTTTGCATAAAATTTTTTTTTTACATAAAGTAAGTATTTCCTAAGTTATTTGCAAAAACACAAAACAGCCTTCAAAATCTCTAAACAACTCATGGAGATTATTGCTTTTGAAATCAGATATGTCCATAGCGTCAAAAATTATTTTTGCTAAGGATGTTTGGGAAAATAAATGAGCTAGGATTTTTCTAGCGTATGCATGACCAGGCAACATTTTTTCTACTGACGTAGTTACGTACATTAAGGTTAGCATTTATTTTAACCTAACTGAAGTCATTATGTACCCAATGCAGCCTAAGTGTATGACATAACAAGATAGAATCCACGAAGTCTCAGAATACAACCTGATAACAATGGATTGGATGTTGCTGCAACTTTTTCTTGAGCTTTGATATGCAGAGATTTGACAAACGTGAGTATGCAAGACTTTTAGCGCGCATGCGCGGGTCATACCCCCATCGCGATGGGGATGACCGCACATCCGCGTCCCAGGTGTGATGGTTCGCTCCTTTCAAAGTCAATGTCTGTGTTTGTGTTTGACTTATAAAAAAAATGCAAATAATGATTTTGTTCACAATTTAATGCTCTTCAATTTTTGTATTAAAATTTTTTACATTAAATCAATATTTATCAAGTTACTTGCAAAAAACCAAAAAAGTGTACACATTTTCCAAAAGGGCGGTGAAAGCTCAAGTCTGATCGGTAGGGACTTTTAGTATGTTCAACAGCATGTCCAAACAAACATCTCCACCAATTTTCAAAGCTTTCATATTTTTTTAGCCATAAAACCTATTTTGACTGGGCTATATATATATATATATATATATATATATATATATATATATATATATATATATATATGTTTGTATGTATATACATACATATAAATAAATAAAGAAATATATATATATTAATTAACACGCATATTCTTATATTTTTGCTAAAACTTGTATCTCTGAATAAAGTTTACTACATATATAAAAAAATAATGGCATAAATATTTCTTTTTTATAAATTTAAAGCATATTATGATTTTGATATCTGCTGTTGAACGAATACGCTATTTCACTTGTCTTTTCCCTTTTTGCATAGAAACATTTAAAATAAAATTTGTTTTTAGGCTTTGCAAAATTTTATTAATATGAATTTCAATCAATTTAAAGGGAACATTGTTTTTTCAAACTAAATTTAGCTTTTCGGAAATCATCTTCTGAACTTTTTCTGTTTATCAAAAAATATTTTAGATAGTTTTATAACAATAGGCAACATAATTCTGCAAAAAATCTCATAGATATGCAACGTAGGGAATATTTGAAATATTCTTTTAATCATGGAAAATCATGGAAAATCCTACTTGAAGGTTAAAGGAGCAAAGTATATGTTTACAGCAAGGTTTGTACAGTCAAAAACGTAGAGGCAAACAACTGGAAAATTAAACATAGAGGAAAAGGAAGGATTTCATTGTTCTATTTGAAAAGCTCTGTAGCAAGTATTACGTAAAATGTGTTCGATAACTTTGTGTCAGGAATTCCCTTAATTGAAAGCGAGGTTATTTCTTATATGACAATGACCATATTTTTCTCTTTCATGACATAATGAATCTATTACTTCAATAACATATAATTTTTTGTTATTAAATGAAGGAAAAGGGTTTTTATGTTTTTTTTTTATCTTAAAATCACGATTTCTAAACTACTGAGCATGATTCACAGTTTGATACCCAGTAAATGTGCCTACTTACGATTGTTGTGAACATTTAATACAGAAACATTAATGAACACTGGGATAAATTCACTTAACTAAAAAATGATTTTTAAAAATTGACTTGAATCTTTGAAGCTAGTTATACTTGAAGGTTTTTATTATAACCTTGAAAGCGAAAGCTGAAAATTTTCATAAGGAAAGATTCATCCATTGTGTGTGATTTTTTCACCAATACCTAGAACCTCAGGTAAAAAGATAGAAAAAGTAACTTTGTTACAAACATTAAGAAACCTAATTATTACAAAATATCATGACTCTATGCCCAAATATATACTTATATATTTTCCTTTTTCCTTTTGAAAAAAACAGCACCAGTGTCCACGCTTTAAACTGACCGCTCTCGATTAAAATTGCTAGAGGCACTGTTTAAAACATGTACGCCTTCAAATATGTTATAGCTCAGTGGTTGGGGGGTTGAATTTGGAATTAATTAGGGGAAAGCAGGAAATTGCTTAAATCCCTTCAGTTTAGGTCTGGAATGAACATACTAAACTGAACATAAGTTCTGGAATGAACATAAGTTTCCTCCCCTCCTGCTAGGTGAGTTCTCTGATTTAACAGAGAAAAACATCACGCGAAAGCTTTTGAGGAATGTTTGAAAGGGTGATAGAAAACAAAAAACATTCATTTTAAGTACCGTACATTGGGGTTACTTGGACTCAAAAAGTGAAGATTTTTGTACATTTCTTATCCAGCTATAGCCTTAAAAACATATTTGTGCTGATAGCCTGATTTGAACAACTTGTTTGAAGATTCCCCAGGATTTTAGGTCTTTTTCAAACCAAAATTTTGATTATATATATATATATATATATATATATATATATATATATATATATATATATATATATATATATATATATATATATATATAATAAGTATTGAAATTTGGGTTAAAGTAACCCCCTGATTAGGGTTACTTGGACCCAACCTACATTTTACGCGAAATATATAATTCAAATGGGTAGTGGGCTCAAGTAGCACCTAGGATCTTGAAATAAAAATAGAGACTTATGTATGAAAAATTTATTTTACATTAAAACAGAAAACAAACCCCTTTTTATTTGCAAATCTGACTGTTTACAGTGGATGCATCTTCAAAAATAATTTTACCCAGTCACGCCCAGGGAGGTTGTTTTGAAAATATCTCACTGATCTTCTATGCATTGCAAGGTAAGACTTGACAATAAATCGAAAGTCCAGTTCATCCACGGGAAATACAAAATCAAAAATTTTGTCCAAATGACTGGCACAGTCCAACTCTTCTTCACTAGTAAAAATGATTGGATGTCCAGGTTTGTTCAATAAACCATTCTTCAATCTCCTTTTTATAGTGGACCTACTAATTTTAAAGTGGTTTGGGGCATCTCTCTGAGACATTTCTCCTGACCTCACGGCATTTAAAAATTCTTCTAATTTTTCAGCTGTAAAATCCGCATACTTTCTGCTCCCAAGAGACTTCTTGTAATTTCGGATCATTTTTGTATCAGATCTGCGAATAAATGCACATGAACCGGTTTAACCATTTAATAAAAGGAACCCGTCGTGAAGTAATGATATTAATTATTTTTACAGTATAATTTGAGAATGCCTAATCAAAAATATGACTAGGGGTTAATTGGACCCACTTCCTGGCTTGGGTCCAAGTAACACCATTTTTAGTTTATCAGCACACTAGTTAATACTTATAATTTTTACTGGGTTAATTGATTCTCTATTCATCTAAAACTATTGTTATATTCTTAAAGACTATTTGAAACGTAAATTTATCCTTACCTAATGTGGGACTGCAGTGTATAAAGAAGTGGAGGTGGAAGTTATAAGGTCACAAAAATTCGTGTTTTTATCAAAAATAACTATAATCTGAACAAAAAAATGGGCGGGAACATGGTAAAGTGCATCAGGACCTGCCTAGTGTTGATATCTGTTGGAGGGATTATGAATTATATCTATATTTTATTGAAAAGAGACCTAGGTGTAATTTAAAACTTTTTTCGGTTTGGGTCCAAGTAACCAACTAGGATCCAAATAGCCCCAAGTTACGGTACTTGTTATTTAACATATCTGAAGTGATATTATATACAATAAAAACATTTCTATCAATTTAATGTTTTTAGATGTCGAAGGTGTGTCATAATTAGCAATGTCAGTCAGTTCATTGTCACTTTCCTCCACTTGCATCGGTTCAATCTCTTCTTCCAATAAGTCAACTTCTTCTGAAATTACCTCCTCCACCCTGCAATCCTCCGATTTCAGCCTCTTGGTTAGCTGAGTTTGTAGTGATGTTATCCTCCTCTGGAGAACTGGTAAAAGCTTACCCTTTGCAGAGATAGCAAATTGTAGAACAGTTGATGCCAGCTTTCCTACAGCTGCAGGCCAAAGTACAACCTTTTGTACAAATGCATAATATCGTAGAAAGAAGTGCTGGAGGAGCTGGTTCTTTGTTATGGAAGAGTGGGAACAACCCATGTTTGGTTTTTTCCAACCCCAATCCAAGTCTCGGATCAATGAAGGATTAACTAATTTCGGTAAATAAATTAATGTGCCTATCACTGAAAGGTATATATCAATTAATGTAGCATTTAATTAATTTCAAGGAACGCTTTTTAGCGTACTTTTCTGGAAATGATATGGATTTTAAAATGTCATCATAATATTCCATTTTATTGATAACATTATCCATAATAATATTTAACAATTTTTATTATTTTTTTTCTTATTCTTCAGAGTATTATTTAAGCAAATTACCACTTTATTTTTGTTTTTAAATCATGTTAATTACTAATGCCTGGACTGTGTTAAATCCAACCTCAAATTAATTTTAAATCATACTTTTTTTAGTAATATTTCAAGAAGTAATGAAAGAATACAAAAGATTTGAAGATGAAGGAGTATGTGTGTTGTGGTTCGGTGTGTTCCAATCTAAACAATTACTCTTGTATGATGGCATATTATCTTGCGGGATTGATGCCAATGTTGTACAATATGGGGGGAGCTCGAAAGAGGAAATTAGATCTTTAGGAAAACTATCAATCTATTCTGTGCTTTTGAAGTTGGTGAAGCCCTGGAATAGGAAATCAGAGCTTTAAAGATTACTGGTGGTTTAGTCGACATTACTCAAATCCCCACTGCATTAGTACGATAATTTCTTACAGTTCTAGATCCTCATCTTTCTTAATATTTTAGTTCTTAATATTACTAACATTACTTTTAATTTTCAATTCTTAGTGCTGTAAAAATTATTATTTTTAAAAATTAAAAATATATTTCTAAGCTTTAAAATTTTCAACTCGGTGTAGCTCATTTCCCAAAACTGAGAGACATTTTAATGTGTTTTATTTATCAATTTTATACTGAAATTGTTTTTATGTTAGTGCAGATGTTAAAATGCTTTTGAAACTGAATGTAATAAATATCTGTCTGAAAGTCCCTTAGAACACTTAATTCAACCTATCGAGTAAATAGCTCACTTCTACCCAGACTTGGGTGTATATAATTTGAAGTGGCACTCTAAATGAATTTAATGCAAACAAAGTTTATACATGAAACAATGCTTATTGAATTCGTTGCACATATAGAATTTGCTTTTACAGCAATAAGCATGCGTACTACTTGTACGGAATATATATATTAACATTCAATAGAAATACACATTTCAAATACTCACAAACCAGCAGAGAGTCAAACCAGCAGTACTGCCACGTAAACTTTGGGCCCCCTAAGCACTAGCGCAGGATAACACCTGGAGCTACTTACCCCATAGCTCCCTCTCGCTTATCTATCAACCTTAACAACCTTTTTCAACCCTAACAACCTTTTTTATTAATGACGCTGCATGGTACTTATACTAAGCGCGTATGCCGAAATTAGCATATCTCAAGCAGCTTCTTTAATTCATTCACTCAAAAGTTCGATTCTTGTGAATCGAATCTTGTGTATACCTTACAAACCTTAAAAAAACATGCAACTTTTAACAATAACAGACATTTTATTTTTCCAAAATAAAAACAATACATAGTACACATATGTATTTATAAAAATTAAAAACTTTGTTTATCAATAAATAGCGGAGAAAGTCCATTTAAATGTTGTTCATTACTTATAAATTATGTAATTAATTTATAAAATAATTCTGTGTGAAAACAGGATTTATGAGTTAAAACGCAAATATCATTTAATTTCAGTTTTTAAGAATACATATTTAATTTTGCACTTAACAATTTTCAGATTTTCCTTCACTGTTTTTTTAAATTTCTTGAGTACAATTTTCATTTTTTGCTTCTTGCATATAAATTGAATATAAGTAGTATTTGAAGAATATTTAGGAATGGTTGGGTCAATTAACTTTTGCAAATTCACAAAATATGCACTAGATTCAATTATTTAAAAAATAGGACAGTAACATTTGCTAAATATAAGTATAAACATTTTGCGCATATATTTCTTTCAAGGAAATAAATTAGTGCTAAAATATTCCTTTCCGAGAACAACAAAAAATTAATCAGTGACATTAGCATAGGGAACACAGTATTTCCTTTACATATTGATTAAAATTTATTCTTGCTTCGTACGTTCTTTAGCCAAGAAACTAGCAATTACTGCAGCTCTCGAGGTTTTACTTCAGTGGCATACTTTTGAAAAATTAGGACTCCTCCGGCTTCATTGTTAACAATATGTCCAAGTTACAGTGGCGCACCCAGGATTTTTTCTTGGGGGGGGCGAGATGAATGGATAAAAATATTTATAATGCATGGGGGGGCCGAGATGAACGAATAAAAATATTTATAATGCAAAATCAATATTTCTACTTCTTTGGGGGGGGGCCAGGGCCCCCTGGGCCCCCCCCCTGGGTGCGCCACTGCCAAGTTATCAAGTCAGTCTATCAGTTTTTGAATGTCAGTCAATAAAGTTTTAAAAATTCAGTTTTCCCTTCCCTTCAAAAAGTTACACATATTTAAAAAAAATGTATTGAACTTCGTTATTATTCTTTATTTTTTTCACTACACAGCTCTTCCTCAACTCTTCGTTATATCAGATTGTGATAACTTAGTACAGTTATAATGTTCTGTAAGCATTCAGTATAGTTAGAATGTTGTTTTTTTTACTACACAGCTCTTTCTCAACTCTTCGTTACATCACATTGTGATAACTTAGTACAGTTAGAATGTTCCGTAAACAAGTGGGCTATATATTCCAGAAAAATTACTCTTCAAAACGAATTTCTAACTGTGTTAATAATGCTTATGCATTTTGTTAAATACCATTTTCTTTACTGATTCAGTATTTTTGTTCCTGAAAAGTTTACAATCAAGTATTGAATGGAATTTAGCGATATGAAGCATATCCGTAAGACCGCGAAGGTGCCACTTAGATTGTTATAATGACGTACGGGACTTACTTAAATTTATTAATCTATGGCACAATGGCACACTATGGTACAAACTGCATAAAATGTTGTATTTTAAAGAAGCTCTAAGATGGTTCTTTTGAATTAACTTTAAAATTTTTTAACGATGCAGACTGGATTGAAGAATATGTAAATATCTATATATCATTATATTTCAAAGCTTTTTAAAAAGTTAGTTAAGAAATTTTGGCTCCTTATGTCAGTATGAACCTATGTAGATAAAAAGTAGATTACAAATTTCTTCTAAACTAAATGAAAGCTTTCTAAAAGCAGTTAAAACTTCAAGTAATGTCATTTTGTTGTTGCATTTGATTTTTTTTCTCTGAACAAAACGTTTTGATGTATATTGGTTATTCTACATCTTCAAAAGCTACTTCAAAAGCTATTGGTTATTCTACATCTACATCTTCAAGTAAAACATACCTGATTTTACCTTTATATATTGTTTCCTATTAGCCTTAACTGTCCTATTTGTTCATAAGAAGTAGTTATATAATTAAATAAGGCTATCTTAAAGGTTACGTTGGATATACCTCCGAAAATTTCACCTACAAAATATTCTGAATGGGGCACAAGGAATTAGGTATAATTTTTGCTGAAACATCAATTCATAACACTCATATACATGTAAAAAATAAAAACTCATAGCACTAAACACAATCATAATTAACACTACTTGGAGCTACATCTCCAAAACCATCAATTATCAGAGACATAAAATAAAAATAATCGAAATGCGCATCTTACCATTCTGGACACCACATAAGACATATATACCCCATAATGTACATAATTTCGACATTCGCTAAAATTCTGCAACTAAGAAAGAAAAAAACAGTTAAAACACGACATATAAAGACGAGATATTAAAAAAAGTTCCAAAATAATTCCACCACAACAGTTCGTAACTTCAAGTAGTTAGTCTTCAAATCTGCATTTCACAGTTTCACTCCTCGACAGTGAAAAAAGCTTCGTGTACCTCTGACCACGGAATGTTCTCGGGCACTCGTTTCTTGGTCAGCTCAGTTAAAGGATGCACTAGTCCCGAATAGTTGTTGATGCAATCTCTATAATGATTACACAGTCTTAATAGATGGCTCAACTGCGTTTTCATTTTGATACCTCCCAATTTTGCGATTTCCTCGAGTTTTCTTAAATCGGTTTGGTGCCTCCCAGACACAATCAAATGTCCCAAACAATTCACATTTGCGCAATCAAAGTCACACTTTTTAATGTTGATAGTAGATTCTGGATCTACTAATTTTCCTAGAATCGTGTCTAATTGCTCTAAATGTTTTTTTATCTGTTCATTCACTTTCAGTATTAAAGTTTCGGTATGAGATAAATGTGCGGTTTATTCCTCCTTTTTAACAATTCTGCACCGGGCATTTTATTATCTTGTTTGTCGAAAATAGTCCGCCGGCAATTTCGAATCTCTTTGCCACTCTCATTCTTTCCTGACTCAATCCCAATGCAGGATTCCCTCTGAGTGCTTTCTTCACTATTTTCCCACTAGGAAAATTGACCGCTGTTGTCTCCTTCGCTGGGCACCGTTTGTGTCTCAGCACGAGGTCCTGGGTTTCCTGCTCCTTTATCTTCGACCCAACCAGTATTCACAACCAGTATTCGTTGGTATTCACAAGCAACTGATAGGTACTTGGGGGTAGTAAACAAGACACATTTAACTTATCAGTCACGGTGACCATCACCTCTACAGCATGAAAGATTCGGTTTCCATGCCTGCTTGCGGACAAAATAATTGGAATCCTGCAGATTTTAGCTTCAATCACCTCTTCGAATGCAGAGGCTAAAATTATCTTCCCATGACAAATATTTTTCCCAGATTTCGCAAATACGACGAATGCAAAAGGGGAGTTTGGATTCCACTATCCATTATCGCTTTTACTTCGAATCCGTTGATCAAAAGATCCACATACTCGAAAGGTTGGATGAGAATTTCTTGTTTGGAATATTTTGCTTCCACGTTTGCAGCTAGTAGTTCACTGCAATTATTTTTAAGTCTATCTGTTCTGTTTTGATCATTATGAGAACTTCCCGAATCTTGCCATTTCTTCTCACATTCCGAAGCTAAATGTGCATTTGACCCACGCACATAACAATATTTACTTCTAGGTCTCGTCTCGAAAAAGTTTCAATTCCTCTACATTTTTCATTCCGCATGTGGGATGGTAAATATTTCCAACTCTTAGGTGTTGTTCAGGAATGCTCTAAATCAAGGGTTCCCAACCTTTTTATTGTACCGTACCTGTACGTTGTAAACACAACTCAATTTGATGACATACCGGTAGACCAAAAATTTTGAAATGGGGAATAAAATGCAATGGAGAACATTTGTAATAAAGACAAGTGACTTGGGATATATTTTTATTGCTAAACATATACATAAAATATAATAATCACTTTAAAAAATATATAATTAGTGAGAAGGTTGGGCCTGTTTATGATTAACTAAAGAAGTAATATTGGGCTCAATGTTTGCCAGTTTAAGGTGAAGATCCGATTCAATGTCTAGCAAAGCTCTATATTTGGTTTTCATCGAAGTCATTGCAGAAAAACCTTTTTCACATAAATATATGGTTGCAAATGGCATTAAAAATTTTACTGCTTGGCAAGAAACTTCTGGGTATTCTTTACGAATAGACAGCCAAAAAGTTAATAGGTTGGAGCTCTGAAAGCTTCTCAATCCACTGTCGCTGCTAAGGTCTATAAAAGACTCTTTTGCAATCACATCGTCTGGAACCCCCGTTGTGAATGTGAAATGATTTCCAATTTTGAGCTGTGAGATCTTCACGAAAATAATTTTGGAAACATTCAAAAGTTGATGTTAAATGTTTTCTAATGTCGCTCATCACATCGTCTTTTTTTGACAAATTATTTTCTTCGATAAAATTACAGAGGGAAGGAAACATGTTAACATTTTGTTTTTCAATTTGCTGTTGCATGAAATGCAATTTTCTCTTGAACGCACTTATTTTGTCATACAAGTCGAACACAGTAATAAATGTTAACTCCTTGCAAACTCAAATTTAGTTCATTTAATCTTGAAAAAAAAGTCTGAAAGGTATGCAAGTCTACACAACCATTGCTCATAAATCAAATTATCTCCGTTCAAATATTTTTAATTTGCCTAAAACTTATAAATTTCATCGCGTAACTCAAACAATCGACTGAGGACTTTACCACATGAAAACCACCGTACTTCGGTGTGAAGTAAAAATGTGGCATGAGCACTTCCCATTTAACCACATAAAATCGAAAATAAACGCGAATTGAGTGCTCGAGATTTGATAAAATTAACCATCTTTACCGACTCATCTAAAGCCTCTTTTAAATTCACTGGCAATTTTTTGTGGCCAAAGCTTTACGGTGAATGATGCAGTGCGTAGACTTGCATTTTGGTGCCACTTCTTTAATTTTGGTTACCACGCCTGATAATTTTCCAATCATCGAACGAGCACCATCGGTACAAACTCCGACACATTTGAGCCATTTTATGTGATTTTTAATGAAATAATCATTAATAATTTTAAATATTTCTTGCGAAGTTGTTCTTGCAGTTAATGGTTTGCAAAATAATAGTTCTTGTATTTCATTGTTGAAATCCACCGAATATATACAAGTAGTTGTGCCAAATTGGAAATGTCGGTATATTGGAGGGAATAAAAATGGCTTGCTTTTAATCTTTCGATTAAAATATCTTCAACCTGTGATGTCATCTCATCTATTCGCCGCTTGACAGTATTATTAGATAATGATACTTTGTCAATTTCTTTAGCTGCTTTCTCTCCAAGGACAGATTCAACTATATCCTTTGTTGCAGGCATCAACAATGTTTCACCAATTGTATGTGGGTTCCCGCACTTAGCTATATGCAAACTAGCTAAATATGATGTTCTCACATAATTAGTGTTTATGCTACTAAAAGTTTTGACAGTTGATTTTTGTGAGCAAAACTCTGAATGTTTTCTTTTAAAAAAATCAAGAGTTTTATTTACACTCGAATGTTTGCTATATAAATGCCTTTTCAAAAGAGCTGGCTTCACAATCCTGTTTGATAAGCACTCAAAACAAATCACGTACTGTGGAATAGGTTCAGCTTCTGTTCCGGATTTCATGGCGAACCCATACTTCATATAATCAGGATCATACTTACTGATCCAAGTTCACGTCTGCATCTTTAATTCTGGTTCTTCGTCTTTGCTCAATTCTCGTGATTGATCTTCCTTTGGACTGAAATTAGAACTTCCAGATTGCTCTAAATATCTCTTCATTGTATCGAGGTGCTGTAAAAATAAGTAAGTAAAATGTTACAAAAACGTAAGAGTATAATAGTTTTTCCATTATTAGGATAAATTTATGAGACTTATTAAAAATATTTTTTTATATATCCTTATTTATTTACGCGAATCGACCCGAAGTTATAATTTTCTTGTTAAAAAATATGTTTTTTAATTATTCTTATTTATTTAAAACCGATTTAAAAAAAAATAAATACATTGAAAACTGTCAATTTTTAAAGCTGAATTAATATCTAATTTTGTTTTTTAATAATTCTATTTGATAACAAAGTTATATTAATCGCTTCAAATTTACATTGGAATCCCTATGTATCAATTTAAAAAAGACACCCGGTATACATATATAATTTAAAATAATTTTTGCAAAATGTAATAATTGGATAATTCTTTTTTGAAAAATACTTGTTTTATGATTGGACGTAATGTGATCTACATGTAAGTAATTTTAAGATTTTGTAACTAAACTATAACCATGACTAATCATACCCTTTGTAAATTTTTTAGTGTTCTTAATAACGAATAAATTTATTTGTATATGGTATGAAGACGAACACGAGATGTATTCGAAACATGTAGCCAAGCATTTAATAAAATAAATTAGGATATATAAAAAATCCTTTTCAATAAATCTCCTGAGTTTAATACACTTACTTTAACAGCTTCTTAATATTTATTAATAATACAATTACTATTGATTAATAATATGCAATTAATTTAAAGATGTTTGAAACACAAAACACAATCTTTAGTAGAACTCAGACACAGTTATAGACACAGTTATAATTCGCAGGCGAGTGCCAAATTTTTATGGGGCGGTCATAGATAGCACATTCAGGTGTAGACGGCATCTTTTGAGATTAGGTAAATGCAATAAAGTATTAAAACAGTATGTAGGATCTGAACTGTAGTGATAACCTGGAAATAAAATGTACCTAATGGTCTATAAAAGAAATTTCCACGAGCAAATACAGTGAGTTTAAAACACACAACAAAGGGAATTACGCTGCTATTTTAAGATGCAGAAAATATTTTTGATAAAATATGAAATTCTATGAGTAAACATATCATTTCATAATCTAATTCCCTTCCTTTTCCATATAATATGATATTTAATACGTAAAATTAAAGAAATAAGAAGATTTTTTGGCTTAAAACAAATAAGTGATTTTAAGAATAAATATTTTAAATGCATACAAATGTAATATCAAGAATTACATATAACTATTCTTTCAAAAAAAAATACAGACGCACATTATGCCTACAGTTTATATGAAGCACAACGGGTAAACCCTTTTAAAAATAAAGTTGACTTCGATACATAAATAAAATTTCTTCCACGGAATAATAAACATTTCAAATGAACATTCAATCTCTTGGACAGATTTTATAAGAAACGTGCTGGGCAACATCCCTTTCAGCAGCGGAGAGGGGACCGGAACGTTTCTTTCCAGGTTGTTGGGCATTGAAGCAAATCTGAAACAAACTTAAAATACGCAGAATAGTATTAAAATTACTGCTTAAGTTTATAATAGAATACACAAAGTTGTTATCAGATGCAAGCAATAAAGTCTGGTTTGAAGTTGACTTTAGTTCTGAAATAAATTCCTCTGATGAGGAGACTTTAGCAGAGTTACTGTTCTGTTCACAAGGGGAAAAATTCTCATCATGTAGAAAAGTGGGTCCAATCCACCATATGTCATTGCAATAAGAGTTAGGGTTGATGCCTCTCGAAATCAGATCAGCTGGGTTGTCCGTAGAAAGAACGTGACACCACTGATATCCTTCGGTAGCTTGTGAGATCTGCGATACGCGATTGCTGATGAAGGTCTTCAGGAGATGAGGAGATGTTTTAACCCAGGCTAAAGCAATTGTAGAATCTGACCACAGAACTACTCTTTGAAATGCCATCTTTATGGAGTGAATCAATTTGCGAACTAATTTCGACAGAAGCAATGCTGCACACAATTCGAGTCTGGGAATGCTGATTGCTTTCAGTGGAGCAACTCTTGATTTACTGCATAATATCTTGACATTTACTTGATTTGAATATGAAACTGATCTTACATACACAACAGCTCCATAAGCCATGTTTGAAGCATCAGCAAAGCCGTGTAACTCCAGTACCTTTACATCATCACAGGAAAGATATCTGTCAACTCTTATGATTTTAACTGTGTTCAACTCAGATAGCAAGCATTTCCATTTTAAAGCTTCCCTTTCAGGTAAGGGGTCATCCTAATTCAGTTTCAACAGCCAAAGTTGCTGCATGAACATTTTTTCCGTAAGTAACAAAAGGACCTAAGAATCCTAGTGGATCGAACAATTTGGCTATATGAGATATAACAGTGCGTTTAGTGCAAGTGGTGGACGGGCTATTTGTAGGAGACACAGAAAATGTAAACGTGTCACATTTGGGATCCCAGGAAAGTACCTAAAGTCTCCACCTTTACTTCTGAAGAGTCATGAAATACATATTCCTTGGTTTCGTGTGCTACAGGTTTGATCAGAGACTGTTCATTAGAAGCCCATTTATGAAGCTTCATACCACCTGAGAGTAACAATTCAATTAACTCTCTTTGTAAAGCTGAGGCAGACGCTATATCAGTTGCGCCGGAGAGGATGTCATCAACATAAAAATCGGCGTGTACAACTGGGGCAGCAATGGGAAATCTTTCAGCTTCATCAAGCGCTAATTGCTTGAGTGTTCTGGCTGCGAGATACGGAGCACTTGTTGTTCCGTAGGTAACAATACATAATTTATAAATTTTTACGGGCCTATTAGGGCCTTCCAAACGATGCGTTCGAGGTGTCTCTGGGATGGTTCGATAAAAATCATTCTTTACATTTTCTCTATACCTGCAAGAAATGCGATGCGGTATTTCCGACACCTCAATAGTATAGGGAAGAGATAGTCTTGAATTACACCACCGTTCATTTGGAGTTAATCTAGTGAAGTGCCATTCGAAGAAGGGGCCGAGGCGTCGCAAACAACTCTTAATTTGGTGGTAGTTTTTTCTGGACGGAAAACACCGTGATGAGGAATGTAGTATGTAATTGGAGGTTCATAAGTTTCCTCGACAATTTCCATGTGCCCTAAAGCAATATATTACTGTAGTGATAACCTGGAAATAAAATGTACCTAATGGTCTATAAAAGAAATTTCCACGAGCAAATACAGTGAGTTTAAAACACACAAACAAAGGGAATTACGCTGCTATTTTAAGATGCAGAAAATATTTTTGATAAAATATGAAATTCTATGAGTAAACATATCATTTCATAATCTAATTCCCTTCCTTTTCCATATAATATGATATTTAATACGTAAAATTAAAGAAATAAGAAGATTTTTGGCTTAAAACAAATAAGTGATTTTAAGAATAAATATTTTAAATGCATACAAATGTAATATCAAGAATTACATATAACTATTCTTTCAAAAAAAAAATACAGACGCACATTATGCCTACAGTTTATATGAAGCACAACGGGTAAACCCTTTTAAAAATAAAGTTGACTTCGATACATAAATAAAATTTCTTCCACGGAATAATAAACATTTCAAATGAACATTCAATCTCTTGGACAGATTTTATAAGAAACGTGCTGGGCAACATCCCTTTCAGCAGCGGAGAGGGGACCGGAACGTTTCTTTCCAGGTTGTTGGGCATTGAAGCAAATCTGAAACAAACTTAAAATACGCAGAATAGTATTAAAATTACTGCTTAAGTTTATAATAGAATACACAAAGTTGTTATCAGATGCAAGCAATAAAGTCTGGTTTGAAGTTGACTTTAGTTCTGAAATAAATTCCTCTGATGAGGAGACTTTAGCAGAGTCACTGTTCTGTTCACAAGGGGAAAAATTCTCATCATGTAGAAAAGTGGGTCCAATCCACCATATGTCATTGCAATAAGAGTTAGGGTTGATGCCTCTCGAAATCAGATCAGCTGGGTTGTCCGTAGAAAGAACGTGACACCACTGATATCCTTCGGTAGCTTGTGAGATCTGCGATACGCGATTGCTGATGAAGGTCTTCAGGAGATGAGGAGATGTTTTAACCCAGGCTAAAGCAATTGTAGAATCTGACCACAGAACTACTCTTTGAAATGCCATCTTTATGGAGTGAATCAATTTGCGAACTAATTTCGGCAGAAGCAATGCTGCACACAATTCGAGTCTGGGAATGCTGATTGCTTTCAGTGGAGCAACTCTTGATTTACTGCATAATATCTTGACATTTACTTGATTTGAATATGAAACTGATCTTACATACACAACAGCTCCATAAGCCATGTTTGAAGCATCAGCAAAGCCGTGTAACTCCAGTACCTTTACATCATCACAGGAAAGATATCTGTCAACTCTTATGATTTTAACTGTGTTCAACTCAGACAGCAAGCATTTCCATTTTAAAGCTTCCCTTTCAGGTAAGGGGTCATCCTAATTCAGTTTCAACAGCCAAAGTTGCTGCATGAACATTTTTTCCGTAAGTAACAAAAGGACCTAAGAATCCTAGTGGATCGAACAATTTGGCTATATGAGATATAACAGTGCGTTTAGTGCAAGTGGTGGACGGGCTATTTGTAGGAGACACAGAAAATGTAAACGTGTCACATTTGGGATCCCAGGAAAGTCCTAAAGTCTCCACCTTTACTTCTGAAGAGTCATGAAATACATATTACTTGGTTTCGTGTGCTACAGGTTTGATCAGAGACTGTTCATTAGAAGCCCATTTATGAAGCTTCATACCACCTGAGAGTAACAATTCAATTAACTCTCTTTGTAAAGCTGAGGCAGACGCTATATCAGTTGCGCCGGAGAGGATGTCATCAACATAAAAATCGGCGTGTACAACTGGGGCAGCAATGGGAAATCTTTCAGCTTCATCAAGCGCTAATTGCTTGAGTGTTCTGGCTGCGAGATACGGAGCACTTGTTGTTCCGTAGGTAACAATACATAATTTATAAATTTTTACGGGCCTATTAGGGCCTTCCAAACGATGCGTTCGAGGTGTCTCTGGGATGGTTCGATAAAAATCATTCTTTACATTTTCTCTATACCTGCAAGAAATGCGATGCGGTATTTCCGACACCTCAATAGTATAGGGAAGAGATAGTCTTGAATTACACCACCGTTCATTTGGAGTTAATCTAGTGAAGTGCCATTCGAAGAAGGGGCCGAGGCGTCGCAAACAACTCTTAATTTGGTGGTAGTTTTTTCTGGACGGAAAACACCGTGATGAGGAATGTAGTATGTAATTGGAGGTTCATAAGTTTCCTCGACAATTTCCATGTGCCCTAAAGCAATATATTACTGTAGTGATAACCTGGAAATAAAATGTACCTAATGGTCTATAAAAGAAATTTCCACGAGCAAATATAGTGAGTTTAAAACACACAAACAAAGGGAATTACGCTGCTATTTTAAGATGCAGAAAATATTTTTGATAAAATATGAAATTCTATGAGTAAACATATCATTTCATAATCTAATTCCCTTCCTTTTCCATATAATATGATATTTAATACGTAAAATTAAAGAAATAAGAAGATTTTTGGCTTAAAACAAATAAGTGATTTTAAGAATAAATATTTTAAATGCATACAAATGTAATATCAAGAATTACATATAACTATTCTTTCAAAAAAAAATACAGACGCACATTATGCCTACAGTTTATATGAAGCACAACGGGTAAACCCTTTTAAAAATAAAGTTGACTTCGATACATAAATAAAATTTCTTCCACGGAATAATAAACATTTCAAATGAACATTCAATCTCTTGGACAGATTTTATAAGAAACGTGCTGGGCAACATCCCTTTCAGCAGCGGAGAGGGGACCGGAACGTTTCTTTCCAGGTTGTTGGGCATTGAAGCAAATCTGAAACAAACTTAAAATACGCAGAATAGTATTAAAATTACTGCTTAAGTTTATAATAGAATACACAAAGTTGTTATCAGATGCAAGCAATAAAGTCTGGTTTGAAGTTGACTTTAGTTCTGAAATAAATTCCTCTGATGAGGAGACTTTAGCAGAGTTACTGTTCTGTTCACAAGGGGAAAAATTCTCATCATGTAGAAAAGTGGGTCCAATCCACCATATGTCATTGCAATAAGAGTTAGGGTTGATGCCTCTCGAAATCAGATCAGCTGGGTTGTCCGTAGAAAGAACGTGACACCACTGATATCCTTCGGTAGCTTGTGAGATCTGCGATACGCGATTGCTGATGAAGGTCTTCAGGAGATGAGGAGATGTTTTAACCCAGGCTAAAGCAATTGTAGAATCTGACCACAGAACTACTCTTTGAAATGCCATCTTTATGGAGTGAATCAATTTGCGAACTAATTTCGACAGAAGCAATGCTGCACACAATTCGAGTCTGGGAATGCTGATTGCTTTCAGTGGAGCAACTCTTGATTTACTGCATAATATCTTGACATTTACTTGATTTGAATATGAAACTGATCTTACATACACAACAGCTCCATAAGCCATGTTTGAAGCATCAGCAAAGCCGTGTAACTCCAGTACCTTTACATCATCACAGGAAAGATATCTGTCAACTCTTATGATTTTAACTGTGTTCAACTCAGATAGCAAGCATTTCCATTTTAAAGCTTCCCTTTCAGGTAAGGGGTCATCCTAATTCAGTTTCAACAGCCAAAGTTGCTGCATGAACATTTTTTCCGTAAGTAACAAAAGGACCTAAGAATCCTAGTGGATCGAACAATTTGGCTATATGAGATATAACAGTGCGTTTAGTGCAAGTGGTGGACGGGCTATTTGTAGGAGACACAGAAAATGTAAACGTGTCACATTTGGGATCCCAGGAAAGACCTAAAGTCTCCACCTTTACTTCTGAAGAGTCATGAAATACATATTCCTTGGTTTCGTGTGCTACAGGTTTGATCAGAGACTGTTCATTAGAAGCCCATTTATGAAGCTTCATACCACCTGAGAGTAACAATTCAATTAACTCTCTTTGTAAAGCTGAGGCAGACGCTATATCAGTTGCGCCGGAGAGGATGTCATCAACATAAAAATCGGCGTGTACAACTGGGGCAGCAATGGGAAATCTTTCAGCTTCATCAAGCGCTAATTGCTTGAGTGTTCTGGCTGCGAGATACGGAGCACTTGTTGTTCCGTAGGTAATAATACATAATTTATAAATTTTTACGGGCCTATTAGGGCCTTCCAAACGATGCGTTCGAGGTGTCTCTGGGATGGTTCGATAAAAATCATTCTTTACATTTTCTCTATACCTGCAAGAAATGCGATGCGGTATTTCCGACACCTCAATAGTATAGGGAAGAGATAGTCTTGAATTACACCACCGTTCATTTGGAGTTAATCTAGTGAAGTGCCATTCGAAGAAGGGGCCGAGGCGTCGCAAACAACTCTTAATTTGGTGGTAGTTTTTTCTGGACGGAAAACACCGTGATGAGGAATGTAGTATGTAATTGGAGGTTCATAAGTTTCCTCGACAATTTCCATGTGCCCTAAAGCAATATATTACTGTAGTGATAACCTGGAAATAAAATGTACCTAATGGTCTATAAAAGAAATTTCCACGAGCAAATACAGTGAGTTTAAAACACACAAACAAAGGGAATTACGCTGCTATTTTAAGATGCAGAAAATATTTTTGATAAAATATGAAATTCTATGAGTAAACATATCATTTCATAATCTAATTCCCTTCCTTTTCCATATAATATGATATTTAATACGTAAAATTAAAGAAATAAGAAGATTTTTGGCTTAAAACAAATAAGTGATTTTAAGAATAAATATTTTAAATGCATACAAATGTAATATCAAGAATTACATATAACTATTCTTTCAAAAAAAAAATACAGACGCACATTATGCCTACAGTTTATATGAAGCACAACGGGTAAACCCTTTTAAAAATAAAGTTGACTTCGATACATAAATAAAATTTCTTCCACGGAATAATAAACATTTCAAATGAACATTCAATCTCTTGGACAGATTTTATAAGAAACGTGCTGGGCAACATCCCTTTCAGCAGCGGAGAGGGGACCGGAACGTTTCTTTCCAGGTTGTTGGGCATTGAAGCAAATCTGAAACAAACTTAAAATACGCAGAATAGTATTAAAATTACTGCTTAAGTTTATAATAGAATACACAAAGTTGTTATCAGATGCAAGCAATAAAGTCTGGTTTGAAGTTGACTTAAGTTCTGAAATAAATTCCTCTGATGAGGAGACTTTAGCAGAGTCACTGTTCTGTTCACAAGGGGAAAAATTCTCATCATGTAGAAAAGTGGGTCCAATCCACCATATGTCATTGCAATAAGAGTTAGGGTTGATGCCTCTCGAAATCAGATCAGCTGGGTTGTCCGTAGAAAGAACGTGACACCACTGATATCCTTCGGTAGCTTGTGAGATCTGCGATACGCGATTGCTGATGAAGGTCTTCAGGAGATGAGGAGATGTTTTAACCCAGGCTAAAGCAATTGTAGAATCTGACCACAGAACTACTCTTTGAAATGCCATCTTTATGGAGTGAATCAATTTGCAAACTAATTTCGGCAGAAGCAATGCTGCACACAATTCGAGTCTGGGAATGCTGATTGCTTTCAGTGGAGCAACTCTTGATTTACTGCATAATATCTTGACATTTACTTGATTTGAATATGAAACTGATCTTACATACACAACAGCTCCATAAGCCATGTTTGAAGCATCAGCAAAGCCGTGTAACTCCAGTACCTTTACATCATCACAGGAAAGATATCTGTCAACTCTTATGATTTTAACTGTGTTCAACTCAGACAGCAAGCATTTCCATTTTAAAGCTTCCCTTTCAGGTAAGGGGTCATCCTAATTCAGTTTCAACAGCCAAAGTTGCTGCATGAACATTTTTTCCGTAAGTAACAAAAGGACCTAAGAATCCTAGTGGATCGAACAATTTGGCTATATGAGATATAACAGTGCGTTTAGTGCAAGTGGTGGACGGGCTATTTGTAGGAGACACAGAAAATGTAAACGTGTCACATTTGGGATCCCAGGAAAGTCCTAAAGTCTCCACCTTTACTTCTGAAGAGTCATGAAATACATATTACTTGGTTTCGTGTGCTACAGGTTTGATCAGAGACTGTTCATTAGAAGCCCATTTATGAAGCTTCATACCACCTGAGAGTAACAATTCAATTAACTCTCTTTGTAAAGCTGAGGCAGACGCTATATCAGTTGCGCCGGAGAGGATGTCATCAACATAAAAATCGGCGTGTACAACTGGGGCAGCAATGGGAAATCTTTCAGCTTCATCAAGCGCTAATTGCTTGAGTGTTCTGGCTGCGAGATACGGAGCACTTGTTGTTCCGTAGGTAACAATACATAATTTATAAATTTTTACGGGCCTATTAGGGCCTTCCAAACGATGCGTTCGAGGTGTCTCTGGGATGGTTCGATAAAAATCATTCTTTACATTTTCTCTATACCTGCAAGAAATGCGATGCGGTATTTCCGACACCTCAATAGTATAGGGAAGAGATAGTCTTGAATTACACCACCGTTCATTTGGAGTTAATCTAGTGAAGTGCCATTCGAAGAAGGGGCCGAGGCGTCGCAAACAACTCTTAATTTGGTGGTAGTTTTTTCTGGACGGAAAACACCGTGATGAGGAATGTAGTATGTAATTGGAGGTTCATAAGTTTCCTCGACAATTTCCATGTGCCCTAAAGCAATATATTACTGTAGTGATAACCTGGAAATAAAATGTACCTAATGGTCTATAAAAGAAATTTCCACGAGCAAATATAGTGAGTTTAAAACACACAAACAAAGGGAATTACGCTGCTATTTTAAGATGCAGAAAATATTTTTGATAAAATATGAAATTCTATGAGTAAACATATCATTTCATAATCTAATTCCCTTCCTTTTCCATATAATATGATATTTAATACGTAAAATTAAAGAAATAAGAAGATTTTTGGCTTAAAACAAATAAGTGATTTTAAGAATAAATATTTTAAATGCATACAAATGTAATATCAAGAATTACATATAACTATTCTTTCAAAAAAAAATACAGACGCACATTATGCCTGCAGTTTATATGAAGCACAACGGGTAAACCCTTTTAAAAATAAAGTTGACTTCGATACATAAATAAAATTTCTTCCACGGAATAATAAACATTTCAAATGAACATTCAATCTCTTGGACAGATTTTATAAGAAACGTGCTGGGCAACATCCCTTTCAGCAGCGGAGAGGGGACCGGAACGTTTCTTTCCAGGTTGTTGGGCATTGAAGCAAATCTGAAACAAACTTAAAATACGCAGAATAGTATTAAAATTACTGCTTAAGTTTATAATAGAATACACAAAGTTGTTATCAGATGCAAGCAATAAAGTCTGGTTTGAAGTTGACTTTAGTTCTGAAATAAATTCCTCTGATGAGGAGACTTTAGAAGAGTCACTGTTCTGTTCACAAGGGGAAAAATTCTCATCATGTAGAAAAGTGGGTCCAATCCACCATATGTCATTGCAATAAGAGTTAGGGTTGATGCTTCTCGAAATCAGATCAGCTGGGTTGTCCGTAGAAAGAACGTGACACCACTGATATCCTTCGGTAGCTTGTGAGATCTGCGATACGCGATTGCTGATGAAGGTCTTCAGGAGATGAGGAGATGTTTTAACCCAGGCTAAAGCAATTGTAGAATCTGACCACAGAACTACTCTTTGAAATGCCATCTTTATGGAGTGAATCAATTTGCGAACTAATTTCGACAGAAGCAATGCTGCACACAATTCGAGTCTGGGAATGCTGATTGCTTTCAGTGGAGCAACTCTTGATTTACTGCATAATATCTTGACATTTACTTGATTTGAATATGAAACTGATCTTACATACACAACAGCTCCATAAGCCATGTTTGAAGCATCAGCAAAGCCGTGTAACTCCAGTACCTTTACATCATCACAGGAAAGATATCTGTCAACTCTTATGATTTTAACTGTGTTCAACTCAGATAGCAAGGATTTCCATTTTAAAGCTTCCCTTTCAGGTAAGGGGTCATCCTAATTCAGTTTCAACAGCCAAAGTTGCTGCATGAACATTTTTTCCGTAAGTAACAAAAGGACCTAAGAATCCTAGTGGATCGAACAATTTGGCTATATGAGATATAACAGTGCGTTTAGTGCAAGTGGTGGACGGGCTATTTGTAGGAGACACAGAAAATGTAAACGTGTCACATTTGGGATCCCAGGAAAGTCCTAAAGTCTCCACCTTTACTTCTGAAGAGTCATGAAATACATATTACTTGGTTTCGTGTGCTACAGGTTTGATCAGAGACTGTTCATTAGAAGCCCATTTATGAAGCTTCATACCACCTGAGAGTAACAATTCAATTAACTCTCTTTGTAAAGCTGAGGCAGACGCTATATCAGTTGCGCCGGAGAGGATGTCATCAACATAAAAATCGGCGTGTACAACTGGGGCAGCAATGGGAAATCTTTCAGCTTCATCAAGCGCTAATTGCTTGAGTGTTCTGGCTGCGAGATACGGAGCACTTGTTGTTCCGTAGGTAACAATACATAATTTATAAATTTTTACGGGCCTATTAGGGCCTTCCAAACGATGCGTTCGAGGTGTCTCTGGGATGGTTCGATAAAAATCATTCTTTACATTTTCTCTATACCTGCAAGAAATGCGATGCGGTATTTCCGACACCTCAATAGTATAGGGAAGAGATAGTCTTGAATTACATCACCGTTCATTTGGAGTTAATCTAGTGAAGTGCCATTCGAAGAAGGGGCCGAGGCGTCGCAAACAACTCTTAATTTGGTGGTAGTTTTTTCTGGACGGAAAACACCGTGATGAGGAATGTAGTATGTAATTGGAGGTTCATAAGTTTCCTCGACAATTTCCATGTGCCCTAAAGCAATATATTACTGTAGTGATAACCTGGAAATAAAATGTACCTAATGGTCTATAAAAGAAATTTCCACGAGCAAATACAGTGAGTTTAAAACACACAAACAAAGGGAATTACGCTGCTATTTTAAGATGCAGAAAATATTTTTGATAAAATATGAAATTCTATGAGTAAACATATCATTTCATAATCTAATTCCCTTCCTTTTCCATATAATATGATATTTAATACGTAAAATTAAAGAAATAAGAAGATTTTTGGCTTAAAACAAATAAGTGATTTTAAGAATAAATATTTTAAATGCATACAAATGTAATATCAAGAATTACATATAACTATTCTTTCAAAAAAAATACAGACGCACATTATGCCTACAGTTTATATGAAGCACAACGGGTAAACCCTTTTAAAAATAAAGTTGACTTCGATACATAAATAAAATTTCTTCCACGGAATAATAAACATTTCAAATGAACATTCAATCTCTTGGACAGATTTTATAAGAAACGTGCTGGGCAACATCCCTTTCAGCAGCGGAGAGGGGACCGGAACGTTTCTTTCCAGGTTGTTGGGCATTGAAGCAAATCTGAAACAAACTTAAAATACGCAGAATAGTATTAAAATTACTGCTTAAGTTTATAATAGAATACACAAAGTTGTTATCAGATGCAAGCAATAAAGTTGGTTTGAAGTTGACTTTAGTTCTGAAATAAATTCCTCTGATGAGGAGACTTTAGCAGAGTCACTGTTCTGTTCACAAGGGGAAAAATTCTCATCATGTAGAAAAGTGGGTCCAATCCACCATATGTCATTGCAATAAGAGTTAGGGTTGATGCCTCTCGAAATCAGATCAGCTGGGTTGTCCGTAGAAAGAACGTGACACCACTGATATCCTTCGGTAGCTTGTGAGATCTGCGATACGCGATTGCTGATGAAGGTCTTCAGGAGATGAGGAGATGTTTTAACCCAGGCTAAAGCAATTGTAGAATCTGACCACAGAACTACTCTTTGAAATGCCATCTTTATGGAGTGAATCAATTTGCGAACTAATTTCGGCAGAAGCAATGCTGCACACAATTCGAGTCTGGGAATGCTGATTGCTTTCAGTGGAGCAACTCTTGATTTACTGCATAATATCTTGACATTTACTTGATTTGAATATGAAACTGATCTTACATACACAACAGCTCCATAAGCCATGTTTGAAGCATCAGCAAAGCCGTGTAACTCCAGTACCTTTACATCATCACAGGAAAGATATCTGTCAACTCTTATGATTTTAACTGTGTTCAACTCAGATAGCAAGCATTTCCATTTTAAAGCTTCCCTTTCAGGTAAGGGGTCATCCTAATTCAGTTTCAACAGCCAAAGTTGCTGCATGAACATTTTTTCCGTAAGTAACAAAAGGACCTAAGAATCCTAGTGGATCGAACAATTTGGCTATATGAGATATAACAGTGCGTTTAGTGCAAGTGGTGGACGGGCTATTTGTAGGAGACACAGAAAATGTAAACGTGTCACATTTGGGATCCCAGGAAAGTCCTAAAGTCTCCACCTTTACTTCTGAAGAGTCATGAAATACATATTCCTTGGTTTCGTGTGCTACAGGTTTGATCAGAGACTGTTCATTAGAAGCCCATTTATGAAGCTTCATACCACCTGAGAGTAACAATTCAATTAACTCTCTTTGTAAAGCTGAGGCAGACGCTATATCGGTTGCGCCGGAGAGGATGTCATCAACATAAAAATCGGCGTGTGCAACTGGGGCAGCAATGGGAAATCTTTCAGCTTCATCAAGCGCTAATTGCTTGAGTGTTCTGGCTGCGAGATACGGAGCACTTGTTGTTCCGTAGGTAACAATACATAATTTATAAATTTTTACGGGCCTATTAGGGCCTTCCAAACGATGCGTTCGAGGTGTCTCTGGGATGGTTCGATAAAAATCATTCTTTACATTTTCTCTATACCTGCAAGAAATGCGATGCGGTATTTCCGACACCTCAATAGTATAGGGAAGAGATAGTCTTGAATTACACCACCGTTCATTTGGAGTTAATCTAGTGAAGTGCCATTCGAAGAAGGGGCCGAGGCGTCGCAAACAACTCTTAATTTGGTGGTAGTTTTTTCTGGACGGAAAACACCGTGATGAGGAATGTAGTATGTAATTGGAGGTTCATAAGTTTCCTCGACAATTTCCATGTGCCCTAAAGCAATATATTACTGCATAAATTGCACATATAAATCTCTTAGTTGAGGTTGTCTTGATAACCTATTCCAAAGTGCATTCAGTTTCTTGATAGCTGCTTCTTTGGATTCACCCAATATCCCAGGATCATCTTTCAGTGGCATTTGGACTATGTATTTTTCTGTTTCATGCCTCTTATGCGTCTTTTGAAAGTGGTCTTCGCAAAACAATTCTTCATTTGATTTAATATATTTTCCTTCAACCGATTCTAGTTCCCAAAATTTGGTCATTAATTGATCAAGATTTTCTTTTTCTGTTAGTAACAAACAGTGTGGTGTGGGTCGAGAACAAGGTATTATCCCTGAAACTATAAACCCAAATGCGGAGTTTTGCAGTAGTATGGAGTCACTAATTTGAATTTGATCTCCCTTTAAAATTCTAAAGAACAGTTCCGCATCAATTAACATTTGTATTTTAGAAGGTTTGTAAAAGTTAGGGTCTGCTAGTTCAATGTTACACTACTGGCCACCTAAATTGCAACACCAAGAAAGACAAGAGATATCACAACAAAATTTATTTTGTAGATAACATATTGACCAAGTATCAAACGATTAAATTTATAGATTTCTGTGAAGTGTGGTTCCTGCCAAAATCAGTAGCCAGAGTAGCCGCCATTGTTGGAGATCACCGCTGCCACACGCCTCGACATTTATTCAAAGAGACTTTGGATGAGTTCTTGGGGTACAGCAGACCAAGCAGCTTCCACACGTTGCCAAAGTTGATCTGCTGTGGCAGCTGGGGATGGAATCTGGGTCAATCGTATAGCAACCATGGACCACATGTTTTCTATCGGCGAAAGATCCGGAGAGAGAGGCGGCCAGGGAAGCAATTCATTCTGGCGATTGACGAAGAACCATTGGACAATGCGTGCCACGTGTGGTCGCGCATTATCCTGTTGAAATATGGCTGTGGGCAAGCCCTGAAGGTAAGGAAGGACAACTGGCTCCAACACCTCGGAGATGTAGCGCTGGCTGTTTAAAGTACCGGCAATGCGTACTAGAGGTATGCGAGAGTGATATCCAATACCGCCACATACCATAATACCCGGTGCAGGACCAGTGTGGCGGTGCATAACGCAGCTGTTCAGCATCCTCTCTTCACGGTGTCTCCAGACTCGAATGCGACCATCGTGGTGTTGCAGACAGAAGCGTGACTCGTCAGTAAAGACAATTTCATTCCATTCTGCCGTCCACATCCTTCTGTCATCGCACCATTGGCGGCGGAGACGTCTGTGGTTCTGCGTCAAGGGTAGACAAAGCAATGGACGTCTTGCGGACAGACCACTCTGCTGTAAACGGCGTCGAATGGTACGCGCAGACACTGGATGATGCGTTACAGACTGCATGTGCTGTGCTATGGTTCGTGACGTGACTGAGCGATCCGTCACTGCCATGCGCACAATTTGTCTGTCATCACGTGAAGTGGTGCGCTGAGGTGGATGCGATCGAACACGCCGGTCCGTCGTACCCTCCTGCATCCAAGGATCACATATCCGCATTACAGTTGTTTGGTTTCGTCCAACACGACTACCGATTTCCCTGAAAGATAATCCACAATCTCGGTAGGCCACTATCCTTCCTCTGTCGAACTCGGATACTTGATCAAAAGATGATCGCTGTTTTCGACGAGGCATAATTGATCGTTTTTTTGAAAAAACCACAAGAAAAACACAATTGCCGAACTTGAAATCGTCGAAATCTCCAAGCCTTAAATAGCGCTTTGAAGTGGCGCCACATGCGCGCGTGATGTGCGTCTGCGCTGAAATTCTAATCATTTGCATATCTCACCTCCGCTAATGCATGTTGTAAATTTCATGTTATTTGCATGTTTCCTTCAGGGTGTTGCATTTACAGTGGCCAGCAGTGTATCTGGAAAACGAAGTTTAGATACATCTAATACTGTGGATGGAATCAAAGATGTGATTTTCGAAACAAGTATAAAATGTGTATCATTCTCAAATTATTCATTTTTATTTGATATAACACCATGAATTTGGTGCTTAATGAATTGTGAATTATCATTAATTCCTGTAATCGAAGAGTGAGCTCTCTCCTTTTTTAAACCAAGTCCAGATACGCATTCATAGGTCATTAAATTTGCTTGGTTACCACAGTCCAGAATTGCCTTGATTTTATTTCTTTCACCGAACTTATTTTGAACAAACACATCAGCCGTTGCGAGCAAAATCGTAGAACGCTGGAGTGATTCGTGCGTTGAATGGAGCGACATAGCTTCCTCTCCCACTGGCGTCAGAACATTCCTTTCGCCTGGCGAGGGGACCGAGGTCAAGAGTTCAACTGGGGTGAGGGACTGAGAGGGTTTTGAAATTTCATACTCACTGCGGCACAACAGAGAATTATAGCATTTCGAGCAGAATCGGCACGTATGCTTCGATCTGCAAGATGCGACTGAATGGTTTCCAAAACAGTTAATGCATAGCGAATGCATTTTAACAAGGTCAAATCTATGTAAAGCATTTAATTTCAAAAAAGACTCACTTGTAAATTGGATGATTTGCCTTGCATGATATACATAAATTGCTGAAACCATTAGATTTAATGAAAAAGTTTCTAGATTCAATATTGCGATCTTGACAAACCTTCGGCTTCCCAGACGTGTTTTTCTTAATGTTTTCTAACATTTGAGACCGCTTTTCTAAGAACAGAAGTAAATCATCAAGTTTAGGCACCTCGTTTGAACTTATACTTAATTCATATTGTTTGAGAGTCTCCTTATAGAGTGTTTTCAAAACAATATTTAAGATTAAAGCATCGGAGAGATTATTTCTGTCGAATTCCAATACTTCTAATGCGCGAATGTTTTTCTTTACGTTGTCTATCAGGCTTCGCAAATGTTTAGCAGAATCATGCGTAATGTTTGCTGCTTCCAAAATTCCATTTGATGTGAATTTTTACTATAGCTCGGATGTTCTCATAGCTTTCTTCTAAAGCGTGAAATAACGATGAAAATGTATCATCTGTCGTTTGTAAGTTCTTTGCTTCATCTGTTAAAGCAGCATTTACATAATGTAATTTCTGTGCTGGTAAAAGCTGTTCATTTGACGCAATAATATTGTTAAACTGTGTTTTGAATGAACTCCATTCTTCATACTTTCCGGAGAATTTCAGAAGTGGAATCTCCGGGAGTTTTATGTTAGTTATTATATTCTGAACAGTAGAATTCTAATGAGGTATTGTTGAAACGTTACCAAATTTTTTAATTTGCGATTGTAACTTGAACTTTATTCTAATTATGTTTTCGTTGTACTCCTCACTTGCATTAATTTCGAATTCATAATCATTTGGAACCGATATTAAATCTTCTGTACTCGCATTGAGTGATTTTAAAGATTCCTCCTTATTATTTAATTGGTCTAATATTATTTTTAATTCATCAACTTCTTTATTTTCAGAAACAATTTTCAATTTTAGTGATTATTTTGGTTACACTTGTTCTTATAGTAGCTCGTTTTTTCTTCAATTTTTCAAGTTCATCCATTTTTTATGCAATGAATACACTAAACACAAAATTCAAAGAATGTCCTACCTTGTTCTTGGGCGTGGCTGGCGCTGATAGGTGTTATTAAATACGAAGATTTCGCACGAACTGAGATGAAAAGTTAATCCAAACTATTTGCGGGACTTTCAAGACAAATGTAATAGTAGAGCTGGTATTCTAAACTCATAAATTCACACTGAATAGGCTCCGAGAGATCGGACCAGGATGTAAATGGTATGCATGATGCCTGAATAAAATGAGCGTGGACTGTAAGGGGAAAACAACAACAACAGTAAATTTAAAGGAGAAATTGCGCTATGACGCTCTGCAAATACCTTGGCGGCTTATCGACAACTGAATAGTACATAGGGTAGGGCGACAGAGGGAGCCCTTATTGCGGGGGTGGTTAGAACGCGCCATGAAAGAAGACAGGTGGCGCCAACATAGGTAATATCTAAAGGTGGTTCTTAGCTACAACGCAAACTGTACGCGTGTCTCCAATGAGGATCGTTTCGCCCGTTTAAAGTTTTCCAAACAGATATGTGCGGTTGGCTCGAATTCTCTTAACACTATTGCTTTTTAACACTTCAGAATTTTTAATTTCTTCATCGTCTTTATAAATAAAAAATGTTTTCGACCTTCTCACCCAACAGATTTATTAAAATTTCCGCTTTATGCTCTTCGACTACATCTTTAGTTACAAAAGCACGTTCTAACAAGGCGAAAAATAGGCTCCACAATTCTGGTCTATTCGGACAGGGAATAGTTAATGCTTTGACAATTTTGATGGTATTTATTAGAAATCTATTCTCGTTACCATTTTGCTCAGTTTCCGAATTTATGTTAGCGTTTTGAGCCCTTACCATCTCTAAGGAGAAAACAAGAAGAAAGGGATAGGAGAAAACAAGAAGAAAGGGAATTCTTTTTGACATTCCCTTTCTTCTTGTTTTCTCCTATCATCTTCTCGTTCTCTTCTATCGTCTACAGTAGTAATCAGCAACAGTTTCACGAATTCTTCACCGTTTTTGTAATCCTCCGAGTTTAGAATTAAGCTTTAAAGTTCAGTTATTGTTCAGTCTGGGGTTACTTCTGCCTCCCCCCCCCATTCTTTGGAAACTACTCTTAAATCTTTCTTTTTAAGCCCTTTGATGGCCAACATTTTAGTTGAATATCTTAAATGATCCCCCCCCCCAAAAAAAAAATCATAAAAACTTCTTACCTTCACTGAAGAATCGATAAATTATCCATTAAACTCTTAGTCCACAAGTTAAGAATGATTTTCCTTGTCCAGATCCTGCCGTCTGTGACAGTGTCATCCTACCTTCGATCTTTCTCTGATTGACGACGTTATTCGAAGCAAACTTAGCACCGTTCGCGTGAATATTCAAAATATTTTATTCACATGATTCACACGATTCCTTCACAAACGCAATACTCATTATATTCACAAAACTTATTTAGAAATATATACATTAACTGAGCTATCTCAGTCATGTGACTCTGACAGGGAGCAAACAAAAAACTACTGCGTCTTCGGGGGTCACACTCCCACGCACTCTTCTCTCTCGTAACTCCACTCAGAATAACCAACGTGGACTCTCCCCTCATAAGACCCTCACGACGTCGTCCCCCTATGCGTAAAGAACGCCATGCTCGAACTCAGTATAATGTTCTCTTTAATATATCATATGACTGCATAATCCGATTTGAAAACAGCACACACAAAAATGCATGCACATAAAAAAGATAAAATTATCTATATACACTGAAGTGCCACTGAATTAGGGATAGCAAAGCCTATGCAAATTGTGTAGCGCTGCGCATCATGTATGCGCAAGTGAGGGCGCTGTGGTAATTGCATATATAGCGCGTAATGTGGTTGTTCTGAATCAGTTGTTGGAATTGACAGTGTGGGTAAACTGCCTGATTTAGACGCCTTCGATCGCCGACAAATCGTAGGTGCGCGACGCATGGGCCATTCAATTTCTGAAATCGTCAGACAGCTAGGATTTTCAAGTTCGACAGTGTCAAGAGTATGCCAAGAATACATGGATGGTGGAAAAAAACTAGCGATCGGGCAAACTGCAAAAGACAATTAGCCTTGACAGTGCGTGGTGAGAGACGGCTAAGGCGTATTGTACGTAGCCAGCGAAGCCAAACATTAGCTCAAATTACCACCCAGTTTAATGACGGTGCCAGTCGTACAGTCAGTAAACGGACTGTGCAACGCTCCCTTCACCGTATGGGTTTCGGGAGCCGTCGACCTACGAGAGTACCATTGCTCTATACTCGCCATCGGGCTGCACGTCTTGCCTGGGCAAGAGAGCACAGAGACTGGAGTGTAGAGGACTGGAAACGAGTAGCATGGAGTGATGAGTCTCGATTCCGAATACTTAACGCCGACGGGAGGCTGAGAATATGGCGTCAGGCTCATGAAGCCATGGATCCTGCATGCCTGGCTGGAACTGTACAAGGGCATGGTGGCTCAATCATGGACTGGGGTGTTTTTTCGTGGCACAGTTTGGGATCTTTGGTGCGTGTACGAACCTCCCTCAATGCAATTCGGTACGTAGAGTTACTGGGTGATCACCTCCATCCGTTTATGCTGTTCTGTTATCAGCACGGTAATGGAGTTTTCCAGCAAGACAACTGTACCTCTCACAAGTCCCGGTTGGCTACTGGCTAGTTGGATGAGCATTCTTCTGACTTCTCTTTCATGAATTGGCCACCCAGAAGCCCAGACTTAAATCCTATTGAGCATCTTTGGGATGTTTTGGAACAAGGCGTGAAAAGCCATCACACAGCACCAAAGAACCTTACTGAATTATAGACAGCTTTAGCCAATATATGGTTAGCCATTCCAGTGGAACGTTTCCAAAAACTTGTTGAATCTATGCCTCGTCGTGTGGCAGCCGTTATCAAGGCCAGAAGAGGCCCAACTCGTTACTAGGTAGGTATCCCTAATTCAGTGGCACTTCAGTGTATATAAAATAGTTCCGTAACTGACTGACTGACTGAGAGATTACGCACAGACCGAACCGCTGGACCTAAAGGGTTGAAATTTTGCATGATGATTCTTCTTATAGTGTAGAGGTGCACTAAGAAAGATTTTCGAAAAATTCTTCTTAGATTTTTTAAAATTAGATTTTTAAGCTGTTTTTGTAACATTCTTTAAAGTTTGCATTTAGAATAATAACTGGGGGTTATAAAAATTTATATCACAAGAAAGATCATAAAAATTCCTTTTAAATGAAATCTTTTTCGAATCTTTATCTCCATTTTCTGATTTTAGGTGAATTTATAAAGATTAATTTTTAGAATTAATTTTTAGAATTTAATTGTTATGCATCACGTGCATAATAACGAAATAAATTGACAAAAAAAAACTCTCTAATGCGGCTGACGATTCGACATTATAAAAAAATATTAAAATGCAGTAAAAGAAAAGTTCTCCAAACTGTACTATATTAACTGTACTGTATTCTTTAGTATGTTCTATTAGATTTAATTTGAATAGTTTTTTCTACATTATTTTGTCTATAAAAGTATCCCTTATGATTTTTTTTATAAATATATATACTTTTTTTATATCAATTGTATACATTGATCGTTATATTTATTATAAATATATATATAGAGATATATTTAATAATTTTTTTGGCATTAATTGCATACATTGACCGTTGTATTTAATTTGAATGTACTCCGTAGCGAAGTGCGGGTTTTCAGCAAGTAATCTATAAAGTAGGCCCATTCTCAACTTAATTTTAGGAAATTTAAATTGGATGAAATATAAAAACTTTTTTATGTACACTCATGGACAAAAAATTAGCGCACCAAGAAATAATTGCGGGATCGTAACGAAACTTGCAATGAAGGTACATGTCGGGGAGATATGCAAATGATTAGAAATGCAGCATGATTGTGCATTACGTATAGCCGGTAGAGGGCGTTGAACATCGTACTCTGTGGAGTATAAAACAGGTAACCAAAGCTTGTTTGATTGTGCTGAATCATTTACAAAGGAAGAGCTGAGATAGACATGCCATTACGCCTTGTTCGAAGACAATATAAGCAGTTGTCGCAGTTTGAGAGGGGGAGAATCGTCGGGATGATGGAAGCTGGGTGGTCAGCTAGGCGAGTAGCTCGTCAATTAGGCCGCTCTAATTGTGTTGTGAGGAGGTGTTGGGACCAGTGGACCCGAGAGATGTCATGTAAACGAAGACCAGGCTCAGGACGCCCTCGACAGACCAGTCGTCGAGAAGACCGCCACATCGTAAGAAATGCACGCGTACAGCCAACTGCTTCATCGGCCGCCATCCAGGCACAGGTAGCACCTTCACTAGGGGCCTCTGTGTCTTCTCGAACCATACGAAGGCGCCTGGCTGAAGGACAGTTGGTATCACGGCGCCCATTACGTGTGCTGCCCTTGACGCCCACCCATCGACGCCTCCGTTTGGAGTTTTGCCGCGCACGAGGAAACTGGACTGCAGCGGAATGGAACCAGGTCGTCTTTAGCGATGAATCCAGATTCAATCTCGGCAGTGATGACAATCGTGTTCGTGTGTGGAGAGCCCGTGGTGAACGCTTCAATCCTGCCTTTGCTGTACAGTGACACATCGCTCCCACAGCTGGTGTGATGGTATGGGGTGCCATTGCCCACAATACACGGTCACCCCTAGTATTGTTCCGTGACACCATGACAGCCCAGCGGTATGTTCATGAAATTCTGCAACCACATGTGTTGCCACTCATGCAACGGCTCCCAGGAGCCATTTTTCAACAAGACAATGCTCGGCCTCATACGGCAAGGGTGTCACAAGACTGTCTCCGCACTGTTACTACCCTTCCTTGGCCTGCCCGATCCCCAGATTTGTCTCCAATCGAGCATATCTGGGATCATTTGGGACGACGAGTTGGGCATCCCACGAGTTTGAACAAACTAGAGGCAAGGTTACAGCAAATATGGAACGAAATGTCTCAAGACATCATACAAAACTTGTATGACTCAATGCCCGATCGTATCGCATCGTGCATTCGCGCTAGAGGTGGTCCAACGGAGTATTAACTCCTCCGTTCTTTTGCCTTTTTCTCTGAAATAAATTATCCCTTTTCTTTGATTTTCTTATCATTTACTTATATCAAAGTAGTCATTACGTATGTAAAATTTCGTTTTATTTTGACGACTCCTTCTCGGTGCGCTAATTTTTTTGTCCATGAGTGTATTATTTGTAATTGTAAAAAAGAAAATATTCTAAATTAATCTTCTTCATTTTCAAAATTATGAACCACTTAAGAAATGTTGATGAGAACTCCGTAAAATAATTTAAATGGTTTTGGTTGATTAGAATTAGCACGATTATTTGATATTTATACACTTATTAAAACATAAATAGGTACGTCCTCCTGCCACGTGTCTTTCACTCCATGATTAATAGTTAAAAATCATTAAAATCTTCCAAATATTTATACCTCATCTATGTACTTGTAGAGTAAAAATCTACAATAATGCAATTATTTATCCGTAAAAAATTATTTTAATATAAATTAATATACCCTCTGTGTTCAGAAAAATAATCATATTTCCACATTCTTTTCAAGTCTAATATGTAATACTTATTGTAGGACATAGGGAGTGTATTTTTGCTGGAAATTCTGAAGCAGTTTGGGGCAAAGTTACTTTTCTATCAAATTTTTTCGTCCATGGATTAATGACGAAACTATACAGGATTTCACTTATCTCTATATATAAAACAGTTCCGTAACTGACTGACAGATAACACACAGACCAAACCGCTGGACCTAAAGGGCTGAAATTTTGCATGGCGATTGTTCTTATAGTGTAGGGGTGCACTAAGAAAGATTTTTGAAAAATTCTTAGATTTTTTTAAAATTAAATTTTTAAGTTGTTTTTGTAACTTTATTAAAGTTTTCATTTAAAATAATATCTGAGGGTTATAAAATTTATATCACGAGAAAGATCATAAAAATTCCTTTAAAATGAAATCTTTCTCCGCTTCTTTACCTCAATTTCCTAATTTTTGGTGAATTTTTAAAGATTAATTTTTAGAATTTAATTTATTAAAGGCTGATGACGTGGTTTCTTTTCTTTTTGGGATACTTTAAACTAATTTTCCGGCAAATAAATAACAACGAAACAGACAAAAAAATTTTTTTCTTGCTAATGCAGCAGATGATTGGACATTATCCAAAAAAATATTAAAATACAGTAAAAGAAATGTTCATCAAACTGCACTATTTTAACTGTACTATATTCTTTACTATGTCCTATTAGATTTAATTTGAATATTTTCTTCTACATTATTTTGTCTATAAAAACATCCGTTACGATCTTTTTATAAATATATTTTTTTGTTTTTTTACATCATTTGCATACAACGATCCTTGTATTTATTACATACATATATATATATATATATATATATATATATATATATATATATATATATATATATATATATATATATACAGAGGCTGTACTCACATTTTTTAGACGATTTTGGTAAACGGTAATAAAAAATCGTTTGCTGCAAAAGAAATAATTGCAATTGTACTATGTTTTTAAAGTCAAAATTATCGTCTGCGGCTTGAAAGTTTTGTTTTTATTCAAAATGGAGTTTTTAACAAATCAGTGGTTCGAAGACTATATTTATGCTCTTTCCGAAGAGAAATATGTATACTCCGTTATCCAAAAACGATGTGAGAGTCATGGTTTTGTGATATCTAAAGCGTCGATAGGTAATATCGTCAACAAGAAAGGAAAAAACGTCGAATTGGAGCCTCAAGTGGGACAAAAATTCCAAACAAGTATCCAAGGAAAAAACGGACATCTTCGACTATTGCAAAGGTACGTTGTTTAATGTTAAAAGAAAATCCCCCTAGTCAAAGGACAGTTGCAAAATCATTAAAATGCTCGGTGTCCACTGTAAACAAAATGATAAACGTTGATTTAAATCTTAAGAAAGCGAAAAAACGCAATATGCATCGTCTTCTTCCAAATCATATCGCTGAACGCAGGACATGCTGCAGAATTCTATATGAGAAACACGTATCCAAAGAAAAATGGAAAACAATTGTCACAATAGATGAATCAAGGGTGTATTTAAATGATTGCAACAAAAAAAGAGCCATTTATTATCATAAAAGAGGAGAAAAAAATTTAAGTACATGGTTCAAAGAATCGAAAGAAAGTTTTACTAAGGGATTCATGATTGTTGCTGGTTTTTCTTATAATGGCAAGTTAAAAATAAAGAAAGTGAAAAAAAAATGTCAAGATTAACTCCAAATACTATCAGGAACATATTTTATCGCCAATTTTTCTGAATGAAATACCATCGCTTTACCCAAAGTGCCATCAATCTCTGAGACTCCATCAGGACAAAGCTAGCAGTCACACATCAAAATTCACTGTAAATTTACTAAAAGAAATGGAACAAAAAACTGGTATCAAGGCCATACCCTTCACAGATATCCCTACTAAATCTCCCGATGTATAACCTATGGTCTTTTGTGCTTTCGGACTTTTAAAATCTGCATTATCCAAACGTCGTCCCAAAACCCTTACAGGACTCTGGAAAGCTGTTCAGGAGGAATGGGATAGAATACCTCTTCTGACACTTCAAAAGGCATTATTATCGTGGAAATTGCGGTGTCGAAAGATAGTTCAGAATAAGGGATGTCATATAGAACATTTAAAACACAACAATTTTATGTAATTTAGTTTTGTGAATACAATATACATCGTCATAAATTGTGTGAACAGCCTCTGTATATATATATATATATATATATATATAGGTATTAATTGCATACATTGACCGTTGTATTTAATTTGAATGCACTCCGTAGCGAAGTACGGGTATTCATTTAGTGTTTACATACTACGATAACAATGATGTTCAAAATCCTATACCAGTCATACTCAAACTTTTTTGTTTCTCGGGCCACATGTATATGCTTGTTACGTCACGCGGGTCGCAACATAATGCACTTTACTTCATAACATAATATTCTAAACAGTATAACTCAAAACCAAA